>VDFB02271358.1:122401303-122518047 GCA_007258455.2 Sequoia sempervirens
TTTAGGGTTTAGGGTTTAAGGGTTTAAGGGTTGAGGATTATGGGTAGAGGGTAGAGGGTAGAGGGTTTAAGGGTTTAGGGTTAATGGTTTAGGGGTAGAGAGTTTAAGGGTTTAGGGTAGATGGTAGAGGGTTTAAGGGTTAAGGGTTGAGGGTTGAAGGGTTTAAGGGTAGAGGGTAGAGGGTAGAGGGTAGAGAGAGAGAGGGTAGAGGGTTGAGGGTAGATGGTAGACAGTTTAAGGGTTAAGGGTAGAGGGTAGAGGGTTTACGGTTTAAGGGTTAAGGGTTGAGGGTAGATGTTAGAGGGTAGAGGGTATAAAGTTTAGGGTTTAAGGGTTGAGGGAGTAAGGGTTGAGGGTAGAGGGTAGAGGGTTTAAGGGTTTAGGGTTGAGGGTATAGGTCTCCCATCCCTCTATCTCCCACTCCCTCTCTTAGGTCTTCCCCACACCCTAATTGAATAACTCTCTCTCCATCTCAAGTCTCTCTCTCTTAGGTCTCACTCCCTCCCATGCTACCTAGACTAACCTATCTCACTCCAATCCCCTCTCTCATACTCCCTCTCTATCAGGTCTCATGTACCTCCCACCTTACCTAGACAAATATATTTCACTCCAACCCTGTCTCCCACACTCCCTCTCTCCCTCCCCCTTTGGTCTTTTTGTATCTCTTAGGTCTCATCCCTCCCAACCCCTCTCCTATTGTCAGGTATTTCCCACCACCCTAACTGGATAACTCTCTATGCCTCTCAAGTCTTTATTGCTCTCAGGTCTTAGTCCCTACCACACTACCTAGACTAATCTCTCTCACTCGTATCCCCTCTCTCTCTATCTCAAGTCTCACTCCCTCTTTATGCAAGGTGAACGTTTCAAAGCAACACATTTGGCACTCGCCAAATTTGGCGTGCACCAAATTTGGTGCTCGCCAAATTTGGCGTGCACCAAATTTGGTGCTTGCCAAATTTGGGGTGCACCAAATTTGGTGCTCTCCAAATGTGGCATGTGCCAAATTTGGCACTCTCCAAATTTGGGGTGCACCAAATTTGGTGCTCTCCAAATGTGGCATGCACCAAATTTGGCACTCTCCAAATTTGGGGTGCACCAAATTTGGCGCTCTCCAATTTTGGGGTGTGCCAAATTTGGCACTCTCCAAATTTGGGGTACACCAAATTTGGTGCTCTCCAACTTTGGCGCTCTCTACATTTGGCGTGCGCCAAATTTGGCACTCTCCAGATTTGGCGTGCACCAAGTTTGGCGCTCTCTAGATTTGGCATGCACTAGGTTTGGTGCTCTCCAAATTTGGCGTGCGCCAAGTTTGGCGCTCTCCAAATTTGGCGTGCACCAATTTTGGCGCTCTCCAAATTTGGCGTGCGCCATGTTTGGCGCTCTCCAAATTTGGCGTGCGCCAAGTTTGGCGCTCTCCAAATTTGGCGTGCGCCAAGTTTTGGCGCTCTCCAAATTATTGACCTCGTGATTCATACCCACATGCTTTTTCATTTGTTTGGTTCAATGCTTTATCTAACTCAAAAATGCATTTTTATGTAGTTGACTCCCTATTATACCAATCTATGCTTGATCCGTCACCTTTTTACCACCAATTTTTCATGCTAGACAACATAGAAGAAGAAATTTTGAAGTTTCTACATCATTTTATATTATATCAGGTAATATATTAATTTTGGTAATATTGAAATGTTTATATTTAGTATATTTGTTTGTTTTTGACAATATAAACTAAATTCCTTTAATGATTTTATTAATCATGACAATTGGACATAGCATTCAACATTGAATTAGATGGAAGTTGCATAAAAAAGTTTAATTTTTATGAGTTTGAAGAAAAAAATGTAAAAAATGATATAATTTAGATGAATTCATGTTTAAACTTATATAAACGATATCAAATTAACACAAATTTTCTTATGAATTCTATTTGCATTACTTATAGTAGTCCATTTCCAGCATGGCTAGTGGAATTCACTCTATTTTATTTTAGGCAGATGTTTATATTGAGTTTTTTTGTTTTGTTTTGATAATTTATAAACCATACATTTGATGATTTTATTAATCTTCATTGTTACACATAGAATTCAACATTAAATTAGATGGATGTTGCATGTAAAAGTTTAATTTTTAGGAGCTTGAAGATATAAAATGAAAAACATGACATAATAGATTGAAATTCATTATTAGTGATGGTTGTGGGAAAACTTTTATTTTCAACTAATTTGGAAAACCTAAGAGATTTCATCAATGTTAATGCAAGTTTCCATTAATTTTTTTGTTCCATAAAAAATTCACCTTCATTATGTGCTTAGATAAATTCAAGTGACTTGACATAGTTGTTAATGCAAGTTTCCATTCATTCATACCATTTACCTTTCTAAGAAATAAAAAAGGGAAAATTTTGTACAATTGAAAATGTTTATTGTCTTTCTAAATTACCTCATTTCCAAAGAAATAGTGAATAATTCCAAGATATAGCATCACAAACCCTTCTTTGAATTCATGTTCTTCATGGCTTGGTTGACAATCACAATGTGGTTTTGACAACAATAAACACAAGATTCTCTAGTTTCCAAAGGTGGCCGCAACTTATACCTTGGGTTTGACACATATTTTCTCCTAAGCACTTGTCCACACTCCAAATACTCCCCTCAAACCCAAGTCTTAACATTGATCAACGCTTACATGAAGCAATTTTTGTACAAATCCCTCAAAGTACTAGGTTTTACACAGTATAGTTGCAAAAAGAAACAAACTATCCTCAATAACTCACACAAAATGATGATTTACCAACCCTCCTTTTGTCACCACATGCATATAGGCATACAAAAAATTAGTACCAAGTTTCATATATTTTCACTAGATACATAAAAAATTATGGGTTTTTTGAAGCTCGCTATAAACCCTAGGTTGGGGACAACAATGCTTGATAAGATATGTAATGTTTGATAAGTCACATTAGTTATGCAATGTAAATTAATTCTTTGAGTTTTGAAGATATGCAATACAACGTAATCAAATATATCAATATGTTTCATAAAATGCTTGGTGTGTTTCATAAAATGTAATGTAATCAATGGTATGGATATGTTTGAAAAAATTCATTACTTAATTTTCTTGCAGTATGGAGGTAGATGTATGTATGAAAAATGTTGTAGCACATACATGTTTTATATTTCCAAAAAAATTGTTGCCTTCTTTCATAAAATTCTCTGGTGTGTTTCATAAAATGCAATGTAATCAGCGATATCAATATGTTTCATAAAATACATTACTTACTTTTGTTCTATGTGTGTTTGTGAACATGAAGCATTCAATGTCATGCTGAGGAAATGACCAAAGGCTCTAACAATGAAAGAACATGCAGATAAAAATTCAAGGAGAAGAGAATAAAAAATTGTAGCTTGTGAAGCAAAGGAATTGCAACCCATACAACTAGAAATTCCTGTGCAATCTAAGAGAGATGCCCAATTGGAAAAAAAAAGGGAAGAAATGAACAAAGTTTGTGGAAGGACACAAATGGATCTCAAAGTTGGGGGCACATCATCAACCGTAGGTGAAGTTCAATGCACATCTCTAGTTGAAGACACACTAGCAACAACACGTGGTTTTCCAAGTACATCGAAAATCACATATCCAATTGAACACACACAATCAACAACATTGCATTTTGAAAGTACATTAGAAACACATCTCTATTTGAAGTCACTCCAGAAACAACATCTCAAGTTGGAGGTACAACATCGTTGACACGTCAATCTCAAGGTATGTCAGCAAACACATCTCTATTTGAAGGCACTTTGATTGAAGGTACGTGATCTATCCCCAATGTTGTTGACATTCCTAATGTTGACACAAATTTACATTTGAGAACTCCTCCTAGAGTTTTGCATAGAAAACCTACATTTTCAATTCATATTGATTGCAATGTTTTGAAATGGATGCCTAATAAGATTCCAAAACGTTCATGCCAAAGATATGCACAGAGGATATGGAGTTTATTTTTTGCAAAGCTAAGTGAGGGTGGAAGATGCCAACTATTTGTTGAAATGATGAGGCAACTCAAATTTATGCCCACCATGAAGGATCTTGGGCTAAGAGTTTTGAATGACTCAATTGAAAATTCCATTGTAAAGAACTTGATGAGTGCATACAAGAGTGTGGGTTCTACCTCGCACACGAAGGATAGTTGTTGCACACGATGTGTGATGACAACAACAATGTTAAGCAGTCAAACAAGGAACAAGGTGAACCTTACAAAGAAAATTAAGTCTTCAAAAATAAGTAGATCATCTCTAATGAGAGCCAAAGGAAGGCTTGAAAGAGTGGAGGATCCAAATAGCAATGAGTTATGGGCATTCTCGGGTAGAGTGCCATAGAAAGATAAAAGAATTGCTCAAGCATGGAGATCTATAATAGTAGATTATTGGAAGGATAAAAAAAGGACCTCTCCCAATCAAAGAGATGTTCTAAGAAGGATAATTGGTAGTAAAGTCCATAAGCCACATCCAAAGCATTATTTGGATACCACTCAAACCCAATTTTTTGCTGATTTTGTACAAAAGTTTCTTGAAATGAAAACATGTCAAAGGTATTTTGAAATGCTAAAGCCTTTTTATGTCAAAATAAATCACACACACACTAATTTTTTTTGTAGAGTACATATTGATTTTTCTAACCATTATGATGTTTATCAATGCATATGTTTAGATATGCATGCTAACAATGTTTTGTAGGAATGTAACATAAGGTCTCCACCTAAATCCTCAAGGGAATTTTTATCTTCCATTTTATGTGAAAGAGTGGATGCTAAAATTTTTTACAAGTCATGTTTGGATGGCACATATGATCATTGTGGTGGCATGCAAAATTTTCCAATTTTCCAACACATGGATAGTACACACACTATTGGAGATAAAAGTGTGGAATTTGGAAAATACAAGACAATGGCCTACAGTCTAAAAGATGGGAAAGAAGCAAAGAAGTGTGAATTGGTCAGTGATAAGATTCTAGTGTATCAGTTTATGAGAATTTTCTGTGATTAGGTGCTTTATGAGTATGCAAGGCATACACATAGAGCTCGTTGGTTGGACTCATAGTTCAAGTTATGCAAGGACACATTTTCCCTTCATAGC
Organism: Sequoia sempervirens; assembly: GCA_007258455.2. Lineage (NCBI taxonomy): Eukaryota > Viridiplantae > Streptophyta > Pinopsida > Cupressales > Cupressaceae > Sequoia > Sequoia sempervirens. The sequence goes on from VDFB02271358.1 coordinate 122,406,439, forward strand.
ATCATTTCAGTTATCGACTTCATGGAGAACTACACACTATAGCCACAGAATGAGGTGCAATCATAGGACTACATTTCCATGTAGGTTGCTATATTTGTGCATCTAACTTTCATTCATACAAATGATATTATAGAGGATAACAGGAAAGTATTGAGGGAGTATCACTTTTACATCAACGATGATCATAGACATTCTATAGAGTTTGTGAAAGGTTGCTTTTAGATGTTCTATGTTGATCTGGCTAGCAGGGGCATATCATTCAGTTAGCATATCATATGGTCAGATAACTATACATCACAATTTAAGAAATCTAGAATGTTTTATTGGTTGAGTAGGATGCATAGGATTAGTGGTGTTCCCCATATGTGGGGCTTCTCAGAGGTCGGGCATGGAAAGGTGGAGCATGATGGAGTAGGTGCATGTATCAAAAGAGCTTTAGCATGAGAAGAGTTAAAGTACAAATACAATGTAAAGTTGATAGATGTAAGATCAACTGTCGAGTGGTGCAATCATGCAATGGGTCCAGGTAGTGAAGGTAATTCTTTAGTTCGTAGATTTTTTCATTTAGTAGATGATACTAACATTGCAAAATACGAGGATTGTTGTACACTAACAAGATCGAGCAAGGTACACTCTTTTAGAAGCTCCAATGCAAGTACATGAACTATCCATATGTGGAAGATGGCATGCTTTTGTTTTGCATGTACACTTCAAGCATGGAATGATTGTGAGTCAACATAGTGGGTTGACAGATGTTCTATAAGAAGTCTAACCCCACTTGACACTTATTAGCTCCCGAAGGCTCTACAAGTCATGGAGATGCAATCATCTATTGACTTTGATCATCCATTGACTTTGATGTTCATTAAATACATCGAAGAAGATGAACATATCAATGTAGGGAATGTTTATGCGGCGATTGCAGATGAAGACAATGAAGAGGGTACAAATGATTACATGTGTCATTGTATCAAGGCCAAAAGGAAATTGGAGGCCCTAGTTATAGATGGAGAAAACATGGAAGATCCTATAGGTTCAGTGGTTGTTACTAGCACATGGCTTAGAAGGTACCCAGTTAAGAATGCTGTTTGTTTGGTTGTTTGAGGACTTTGACACACATTGGAAGCTTCTTCACTACTTGAACCTTGTCATCGAAACCAATGTTCATTTGATCAAATATAAGGATAGACCTGCGAACAAGAACTTGTGGAAAGTGTGTGAGTCTGACCACGAGGCAATACTTGACACAATAAAGAGTAGAGTAGACCCAAATAGTTCCCTAGATTGATTTGTAATTATCCACATCGAATTTGTAAAGTCATGCTATTGATCGTTTCTTTCTTTCAAGCATTTAAATTTGATTGTAGAAGGGTTTGCAAAATTGCATTATTGTTAATTTGAAAAATGATAATTATATGCTACTCTCTGTTGACTACCTTTAAGTTGGTATTCTCTATTGGTGTTTGATGTCATATGCATTTAGGACTATCATTGATGCATTGGTGATTGTAGGTTATATTTAAGCTTTTCAAATTAAGAAAAGAACATCGGTTGCTAGTGCAAGTGTTCAGTGGTATGAGAAACATTGGTTGCTGGTGCATTTTATGGTTCTCAATCTTCTCTTTCTTTTCCATTTCATAGATTTCTTAGATTCTTATATGCTACAAGTTTTATGTTAATTATGTCAGTGATATATTTGAAATTTATACATAAGATCATCAAGAGATGAGAAAGTAGCAAAAAATGTGACACATCACCATTGTAGGACCTTCGATCGATCTACTTATAGTATGCATGAAGGTGATAATAGATATCATCAGAAGGTGTATGTCTGACATTATTCAATTATTCGTCTTTTGATGATTTTTATGTGAGCCCATGTTCGAAATTGTTAGTATTTTGCAGGTTTTTTGTGGACAAAATTCCAGTGAGAGTACACAACCATGGAGAGGCTACTACCCATGTGTTTCCAAGGGAGCAGGGGATGTACATGTTTTGAAGCATTTTGGAATGCAAATAACTGGGCCACCTAAGCTGGATTGGAGAAAATAAACTAAGCAACAACTCCTTTTGTTTCTTCTTGTACAATATATTTCATGTTCTAGGCTGCAAATGGGAGGATTATTTCCCTGCATGTATTGCTACAAGTATTGAGAAATGGGATGATTTTCAAGATGTTCTTCCATCACTATTGTAATATTTGTTATTGAATTAGTGTATTTTTTGATATACAAAAGTAATGAGAAATTAATACATGAAAATGTGTATATTCCTTAATATATGCCTCAATTAAATGTGCATGTTACATTTAAAGTTAGTTGTAATGGTTTATGGTTTACATTTAAAGTTGTCTTGAAGGAAAAGCATGTGGATTTATGAAAAAATCTGAAACAATGTCTTATATTGTACAAAGGAATATTTTCTTGCTCTTCTATAAACCCTAAAAATCCTTCCATCATTATTATTTGACATTAAAACTTGATCAACCCTTCCTCGTTTAGTATGCTTCAACTCAAGGCTAAAGTTTGCATCAGAAGGTTGTGAACTCACCTCTCCAATTAATATGTCCCCACTATATCATGCTGATTCTCAAAATGATTCTCAACCCTTTTTCTATGTCTCCGGTTATTACATCATTGTGAGACCCCATTTCTCTGAGACATACACTACCCCTACCTTGTCAACCCTACTGAATTGGCAAGCCACCTAGCTTGGCAAGATAGTGAGCTCATGAGCTTTCCAATTTGGTAGGGTTGACAAGGTAGGGGCAACATATGCCTCATAGAAATGGAGTCAATTTGTGATCAATTTGGTAGGGAATCACTGTGAGACCCCATTTCTATGAGGCATACACTGCCCCTACCGAATTGGCAAGCTAGTGAATTCACTAGCTTTCCAATTTGGTAGGGTTGACAAGGTGGGGGCAACGTATGCCTTATAGAAATGGGGAATCACCGTGAGTCCCCATTTATATGAGGCATACACTGCCCCTACCTTGTCAACCCTATTGAATTGGAACCATCACAGTGAGTCCCCATTTCTATGAGGCATACACTGCCCCTATCTTGTCAATCCTACCAAACTGGCAAGCTAGTGAGCTCACTAGCTTTCCAATTCGGTAGGGTTGAAAAGGTAGGGGAAGCGTATGCCTCATAGAAATGGGGTCTCATGGTGATTTACATTACCATGAGACCCCATTTCTATAAGGCATATGCTACCCCTACCTTGTATCTATAAATGTGTATCCACTATAGTGAAAAGGTTGAATGGAAAAGTTCTAGTATTAGAAGTTTAAACAACTTGGAGCCCACCTAATATGAACTTTTTAAAAATATAATGAATTACTTTCACATGTGACTAAAGTATATATAACATTGCTAAACCCATATGAGAATTTTCATATACATGTCACTTTCAAGTCAAATGCAAGTAATTTCTCCTCTAAAGATTCACTATGGAATCGTTTTTCCCCATGTTCTTGGATGTCATTCTTGTAATTTTTAATCAATTTCATTCTATAGCCAATGCTTTTTACTTTTTAATACATTAGATAGAGGGTAAACGAAATCTTGAATGCTAGAGATGGTCAAATTTTGTCTAAGGAATGAAAAAGTGGAGGAAATGAATCAAGCAAGTGGATTTTTCCAAATTTTCCAAGTGGAGGAGATGACTCAAGTGAGTGGATTTTACCAAATCTCCAAAAGAACTAAGTACCAAAAAGTGGCAAACACCTCAAAGTGTGCTCATTTGTTTGGAAAGCCACTTCCAAATGATACAATTGGTTAAGTATAGGATGCAGTGGCAAGACAAATCCCATAACATGCTTTGTTAGGCTTTAAATTTATTTATGTTTTAAAAAGTGGTGAAGAGAGTCAAAGCATACAATTTTGTGCGTGTTATCCATGGTAAAGATCCTTAAGGCATGCTCTTTTCAGGTAGGAGCCAAAAAAATTGAAATTTGAATTGGGGAAGGAGTTTTGGTGAAGAACATCAAAACATATTATCTTTTAATTAGAAAAAAAAGTGACAATTTAAAGTGGCAAACATTTTTAGAGCATAAGATTTTTCCAAGTGAACACCTTGAAAAGTATTAAAAATGTGCACACTTTACATGCTATGGCCACACTTTTAGGCTCACATTTTTCCTTTTATTTCCATGTTTTCACTCCTATAGCACAAATTTCAAGTGGTTGAACCCCTCCAAGGTGTGCTCAAGTAGTCTTATAACATATTTTATCTTTTCAAGGTATTGATGGGTTGGTATAGAGTTTCATATAAAAAAAATTACCACTTTCATTATTGCAAGGAACCACTAAGTTTAGATTTGATTTAATTCAAAATACTTGGCCTTGGCATATAAAATCCTAGGATTTTCATGTTGAGATTTTTATATTTTTTTATGATGTTTGTAAAAGTTGTTCTATTCTAGGGTTTTGTTGTCATTAATCCATAATCTAGTAGTTTTCTAGTTTTGAAACTAGGTCTTTGAGCAAATCTCCCCATACTTAGGTACCTAAGGTTTTCAATGGTTTCATAGGGATTTAAAAAATTATAAATACCCAACAAAGCATCTAATTTTTTTTCAATAAACAACTTTGTATTTTGTGACAATTAGATAGTTTTTTCAAAGGCTTTCAATGGTATTTGTATAATTACTTTTAGTCAAAAAATTATTTCCAAATTTCCTCTAGTTTCAAATACTCAAAAAAATAGATTTTTTCAGGTAGCTAGATTTGATGGAGATTCTATCAACAATTCTTTTAGGACCCCCTTTTCCCCTCTAGTGAGTGTCATAAGATTTTCCAAACTAAAAGCCTAATTATCATGAAAATAATAGTCCAAGACCATATCATGCACTTAAAATAGGTTTGAAAATATTGAAGATATCAAAATTGGTCCTCATGGACCTACGGTGAGTGCTCTAACTCTTTAGTGGCCAATTTTAGTTACAAACAATAATTATCAAAAAAAATTTCTACTTGGTTGTTCATTTTTAGTAGGCTTTCCTTTTAATGTGTGCAAATAATTTGCATGGTTCTTTTCATTTTTTAATCATTCAAAATCATGAACACTAGTGTCACTCAAATACCATGTCAGTTATGGGCACTCTATATAAGGAATTGGGATCACATAGGGCACCACTACAATAACCTCTCCCAGTTTTTGTTATTTGGGAGTCGTTTTGTCTATGGTGTCCAATTTTGACTTGATGGAAAAAATGTCAATTGCAAGCAATGCAAAGTTGCAAAGTGGTGCAACTTTCGTTCTCTAACTTGTGTTACCAAACAGATTGTTCCAACACATTTGAATGGGTACATTTACACTAAGCATGGTATTTTTTTGCACCCAAACACACCAAATCACTCCGAGCTACGTTCAACTAGCTTTATCCCTTAAGGGTCCATAGTGCAAAAGGGCAGAAATCTTTGACGGGATATTACTTGAAAATCGTGATGCTTACAAAAAATTTGTATGAGCCTACGAGATTTAATTGGGCCACTCTACAATAACCTCTCTTAGTTTTTGTTATCTCAAAGTCATTTTTTCATGGTGTCCAGTTTTCAATTGATGGAAAAAGTGTCAAATGCAAACAATGCAAAGTTGCAAAGTGGTGCAACTTTCATTCTGTAACTCATGTGACCAAATGGACTATTCCAACTTATTCGGATGGGCATGTTTATGCTAGGCATGGTCCTCTTTCACACCCAAACATGACGAATCACTCCAAGCTACATTCAATTGACTGAATCCCTTGTGAGTCTGAAGTGCAAAATGACTGCAATCTTCAACATGTTATTCAGATACCGTGATTCTTAGAAATTTCTTGTTTGAGCCCATGGATCATGTTGGGTCCCTCTACAATAACCTCTCTCAGTTTTCACTATCTCAGAGGTCTTTTCCTGTGGTGGCAAATGTTTACTTGGAGAAAAAGTTGTCAAATGCAAGTAGTTGAAAGTTGCAAAGTGGTGCAACTTTTATATTGTAACACATGTGACCAAACGAACTATTCTGACATGTTTGGGTGGGTATGATTATGCTAGGTATGGTCCTCTTTTGCACCCTAACATGCTGAATCACTCCGAGCTACATTCAACCGACAAAATCCCTTAAGAGTCCAAAGTGCAAAATGATTCCAAACTTTAGCATGTTGTTACTCAAATACCATGATGCTTAGAAAATTCTCATCTAATCCTATGGGATTGAGTTGGGCCCCTCTACAATAAAATCTCAGTTTTTGCTATCTTAGAGGCCTTTTCTTGTGGTGGTGAATTTTCACTTGGAGAAAAAGTTGTCAAATGCAAGTAGTTGAAAGTTGCAAAGTGGTGCAAATTTTATTTTGCAACTCGTGTGACCAAAAAAACTGTTCTGACACGTCCAAGTGGGTATGTTTATACTAGGTATGGTTCTCTTTTGCACCCAAACAAGCTGATTCGTTTCGGGCTATATTCAACCGACACAATCCCTTAAGAGTCCAAAGTGCAAAATGGATGCAAACTTCAATATGCTATTACTTGGATACCATGATGCTTAGAAACTTATTGTTTGAGCTTATGTGATTGTGTTGGATTCCTCTACAATAACCTCTCTTTGTTTTTGCTATCTCAAAGTCCTTTTCCTATGGTGGTGAATTTTCACTTAGGGAAAAAGTTGTCAAATGCAAGCAGTTAAAAGTTGCAAAGTGGTGCAACTTTCGTTCTGCAACTTGTTTGACCAAATGAATTGTTTCAACACATCCGGATGGATATTTTTACACTAGGAATGGTCTTCTTTTGCACCCAAACATGTTGAATCACTTTAAACTACATTCAACCAATAAAACTTTTAAGAGTCCAAAGTGCCAAATGATTGCAAAATTCAACATGTTGTTACTCGGATACTGTGATGCTTAGAAACTTATTGTCTGAGCCTATGGGATTATGTTGGACCCCTCTACTGTAACCTCTCTTAGTTTTCACTATCTTGAAGGCTTTTTCCCATGGTGCCGAATTTTCACTTGGGAAAAAAGTTGTCAAATGCAAGTAATTGAGAGTTGCAAAGTGGTGCAACTTTCGTTTTGAAACTCGTGTGACCAAAAAAACCATCCCGACGCATTTGGGTGGATGCATTTACACTAGGAATGGTCCTCTTTTGCACCCAAACATGTTGAATCGCTTTGAGCTACCTTCAATCGATAGAATCCCTTAAGAGTCCAAAGTGCAAAATGTTAGCAAATTTCAACATGTTGTTACTTAGATACTCTAATGCTTCAAAAATTCTTGTCTGAGCCTATGGGATTGCATTGGACCCATCTACAATAAACTCTCTTTCTTTTCGCTATTTTAGAGGCCTTTTTCCATGGTGGCGACTTTTTAGTTGGAGAAAAAATTGTTAAATGTAAGTAGTTGAAAGTTGCAAAGTGTTGCAATTTTCATTCTGCAACTCGTGTGACCAAAAAAACTATTTCAATGTATCCGAGTGGGTACTTTTAAGTAGGCATGGTCCTATTTTGCACCCAAACACGCTAAATCACTCTAATCTACATTCAATTGACATAATCCCTTAAGAGTCCAAAGTACAAAATGACTGCAAACTTCAACATGTTGTTACTCGAATACCATGATGCTTAGAAACTTTTCATTTGAGCCTATGGGTTCTTTGTGGGCCCCTCTACAATAACCTTTTTTTTTGTGATCTTGGAGGAATTTTTCTATGGTGGTGACTTTCAATTTGGTGAAAAAGTTGCCAAATGTAAGTAGTGCAAAGTTGCAAAGTGGTGCAACCTTCGTTCTTCAACTCATGTGACCAAAATAACTATTCTGACATATTTGGGTGGGTACGTTTATAGTAGGAATGTTCCTCTTTCACATCGAAACACGTCGAATCGCTCCGATCTACATTCAATCGGCTAAATCCCTTAAGAGTCCAAAGTGAAAAATGATTGCAAATTTTAGCATGCTGTTATTTGGATACTGTGATTCTTATAAACTTATTGTTTGATCCTATGAGATAATTTTGAGCCCCTCTACAATAATCTCTCTCAATTTTTTCTATCTTGGAGGCTGTTTCCCATGGTGGCGAATTTTCACTTGGGAAAAAAGTTGTCAAATGCAAGTAGTTGAAAATTGCAATGTGGTGCAACTTTCGTTCAACAACTTGTGTGACCAAACGAACTATTCCAAAGTGTCTAGGTGGGTATGTTTATACTAGGCATGGTATTCTTTCACACCCAAACACGCTGAATTGCTTTGAGCTACATTCAATCGACAAAATCCCTTAAGAGTCCAAAGTGCAAAATGACTACAAACTTCAATGTGCTATTACTTGGATACCATGATGCTTATAAAATTTTTATTTGAACCTATGGGTTTGCATTAGGCCCCTCTATAATAACCGCTTTCAATTCTTGCTATCTCAGATGCACTTTCCTGTGGTGATGACTTTTCGTTTGGAGAAAAAATTGTCAAGTGCAATTAGTGCAAAGTTGCAAAGTGGTGCAATTTTTGTTCTACAACTCATGTGACCAAATGAACTATTTCAATGCATCTAGGTGGGTACATTTATGCTAGGCATGGTTCTATTTCACACCCAAACATGTCGAATCACTCTGAGTTACATTCAACTGGTTGAATCCCTTAAGAGTCCAAAGTGCAAAATGACTGCAAACTTCAACGTGTTGTTACTTGGATACTGCGATGCTTAGAAATTTCTCATCTGATCCTATGTGATTGTGTTGGGTCTCTCTACAATAACCTTTCTCAGTTTTTACTATCTTAGAAGCCTTTTATCGTAGTGGCAAATTTTCACTTGGGGAAAAAGTTGTCAAATGCAAGTAGTTGAAAGTTGCAAAGTGGTTCAACTTTTGTTCTACAACTTATGTGACCAAATGAAATGTTCCAACGCATTTTGGTGGGTACACTTACGTTAGGCATGGTCCTCTTTCTTACCCAAACACGTTGAATTTCTCTGAGCTACATTCAATGACAAAACCCCTTAAGAGTCCAAAGTGCAAAATAGCTGCAAACTTCAGTATGTTGTTACTTAGATACCGTGATGCTTAGAAACTTCTCTTCTAAGCCTATGGGATCATGTTGGGCCCCTCTACAATAACCTCTCTCAGTTTTTGTTATCTCGGAGGCGTTTTTCTGTGGTAGCGACTTTTCACTAAGGGAAAAAGTTATCAAATGCAAGTAGTGCAAAGTTACAAAGTGGTTCAATTTTCATTTTACAATCGTGTGACCAAACGAACTATTCTGATGCATCCAAGTGAGTACGTTTACACTAGACAGTCTTATTTTTCACCCAAACATGCCAAATCGCTTCGAGCTACATTCAACCAACTGAATCCCTTAAGAGTCTGAATTGCACTTTTTGTCATTGAATAGTGCGCCCTTGTTGAAATGCAAAACTCATCCTACTAGTGAAAAATTGGATCCAGAAATTCAATATCCATGACGTGTGGTTTTTCATGCTCCAAAGTTATAAAACATGATGTGGAAGCAGTTATAGGACCATGTTTCTCAATGATTTGTCATAGTATTTCACACATAGAAAATGGAAGGAGGTTTTTTAACTTATTTCAATGATGAATATGAGAGAAATGTGATAACTGCACATGGGTGATGCATCCAAAAATAAAGTTTATATTGTTGTTCATACACATCTAATATCTTTAGAATATCATTAAAATTGACCTATGCATTGATTTCATTTAATGAGATGTCAAGTGTTGTGATATTAGCAGATTCAAATAAATTTTGTTGGTTGGATCAACAACTATCATGTGTTTTGATGCACGTTCATACAAGTTCATAGGGGTATATATATATATATTCCCGTGAGGTTTGAAACATCCACTTGTACTATAGATGTAAATGCAATGCTTGCTAAGCTTTAGAATCAAAACCATTAGTTGTTGGATGCCAGCCTTAGCTATGAATTAAAAGCAATATATTTTACTATGATATTTTTTTGTGGGAAGGAGTTCTTACAGTTCATTTGAAGCCTTTTGGTATTAAAGTCCTTGCCACTAGAAAACAATAGAACTCAAGAAGCATGGATCATACACGCAAATACATGAAGTATACACATGAATCAAGAAGAATACACATGAACACATGAATTATACATTAGAAGCATGAAGCATACACGTGAATAAACACAATATACGTGAAGTATACATGTGAATAAGTGAAGCATACATGTGAATAAGTGAGGCACAAGTAACTGAAGCATTGAAAAGGATACAAACCACCAAGAATGGAGCTTATTTACATAATACACATTAGATGGAGCTTATTGAACAATCGACAATAATTAATTAAGCATTAGATGTAAACAAAATCCATGCCTACAACATTCAAGCATACAATTTACACAATATGCATGATAACACCATTCAAGAATGGTAGTAACAAAATAATATTTTCTTTAATAAAAAAGCCGTAAGGCTATACAATGATATATATTGATAAAAGTATATACAACATATCCAAAAAAGCCATACAAGCTTAGTACAAAAGAGCCATATGGACATAAAATGTCACATATATCGATAGGACAAAACATATGTTCCAAAATGCCACATAGGCATACAACAAAAAAACCCTAATACATAGTCATTTCCATCTATGGGAAGGAAAAAGATCCCATGTTGTCTTCAAAATTCGGCTAGATGGAGTTCCTGTTGGTTCTCTTTTCTTTCGAACATGCTCACTAGTCCTCCTCTCTTCACTCTGGACCTTCAACTAATACAATAAAAAGTAAAGATGTTAATACATAGAAATTGAACTATGGAATGACATATAACAAAATATAATCACTTACCACATACATATGGTTATCATGAAAATTTACAGCATTACCATGTCCACGATCTGGAGTGACAACCACTTATAGTAACCATCAAGATAGAAATTAAACTACATAAAAGTATAATGAAAATTTTCTATAATAGACCATAAAAGAGAAAATATAATGTCAAATCAACAAATCTGTTGCATACCTCTTTGAATGGATTAGAATTGGCTATTGCTGTAGCAACTCCATGGTCCATTGTGCCACCAACATCAACAGGGCTGTTTGATGTCAACAACTGCAAATGAAACAACATATCTAACAATAATATAAAGAAGTTCAGGTAGTCCCTTTATAACTGTCATAAATGAATGAGCAAATGGTTGGCCTTAGTTGAGACTATAGTATAGTGCTTATAGATCACAGAATGGTGAAAGTACTAAGTCCACTTGGATAGTCCAAAATCTTGCAAATTCCAAAGTTCAGTGCTCATTGAGATTTGTATTGCATATGCTGATGAACTAATGTTAATGAGGGCATGTTGTCAACATAGTGATAATGCCACAATGAAGTTCACATGAATGAAGTGAGGATTACTATGTTACTAACAACTTTCAAAGGGATAATGGAACATAAAATGAATTAGGATGTGTCTAGGGTTTTACTATAGCACATGAAGTTGGTTGTTGAGGTGTGCAACAGTAATGGAGAAGAAAAATTTGGTCAATAATAAGTGGAAGGAAAGATTTCTTCTAATAGTGTATATGATAAAATTTGGATGGAGGTGTTATAGCATAGAAGGGATAAAGAGACAAGACCAATAGGGGATAATGGAACATATGGTGAAATAATAGAGGGTACAATGGGATGGGAGTCAAATGCAATAATGGAACATGGGATGGACTAGAATAGATTAACGGGATGGGATATGATGGGATAACAAAATATAGTGTGAACTATTAGAGGTTAATGGGATGGGATTAGGAGGGAATAAAGGAACATAGGGTGAATTAGGGAAATATAGTGGGACAAGACCAAGAGGGGATAATGGAACATAAGGTGAAATAAGAGAGGGTAATGGGATGGGAATAGAAGGGGCTAATGTAACATGGGATGGACTAGTCTAGATTGATGGGATGGGCTAGGATGGGATAAAAAAATATAGGGTGGACAATTAGAGGTTAATGGGATGCAATTAGTAGGGAATAATGAAACATATGGTGAATTAGGAGGTGTCTAGGGTTTGGATATAGTACATGAAGTGCGAACTTGACTTGTGTGTAGTAATAATAAAGAAGAGTTATCTAGGATGAAATGTGGATAAAGATGGTATAACATAGAATGGATAAAGGAACATAGGGGATCGTGGAACATCTAGGGTGAAATAATAATGGGTACAATAAGATGAGAGTAGAAGGGAATAATGAAACATAGGATGGAATAAAAGATATTAGTGTGATGGGCTAGGAGGGGATCATGGAAGATAAGGTGAATTATTAAATGTTAATGGGATGGGATTATGAAGGAATAAAGGAGAAAAAAGTGAATTAGGAGAAGATAATATGACACGATCAAGAGGGGATGATGGAACATAGAATGGACTAGTAGAGATTAATTGGATGAGCTAGGATGGGATAATAAAACATTTTTACGATGAACTATACTAGAGGTTAATGGGAAGTAATTTGGAGGGAATATTAGACCATAAAGTGAATTAGGTGGTGTCTAAGGTTTGAATATAGGACATGAAGTGGGAACTTGAGGTGTGTAGTAATAATGTATTAGATATTTGGTCAATAATGAGTAGAAGGAAAGGTTTCTTGTAATGATATGTGTATAAGATGAAATATGGAGGAAGATGGTCTAATATATAAGGTGTTAAAGATTGGGATATGTGATATAAAATGGTTAAAATATGTGTGATGAAAGGAATGGAAGAATGAGATGGATGTTGAATGGTAAATATAACTAGGATCTCACAAGATCAACCAATGTTTGTGTTTCTCATCAATTTTTGAGATTTGTATATGCAAAATTACGAAAACTAGCTAACATTGTTTTACAACACAATTAATGAATAAAGGATACTTGACTATAAGTTGTTTGAGGAAATGAATTGTAAGGTGTGGAGGTCAAAGGTCCACCAAGAAATTTTTTGACATCCAAAGCATGTTATGAGACAAACATTCAAATATAACATTCAACTATTCAAATGCAATAATAATATCTTTAATACTAGTTGCATACCTATAGACTCAACATCGAGAAAAAATAAGGGTCTGTAGGAATGGAGCACGTCTCATGAATACTCCGACCCTGAAATTTCATCAAATCAAAATTGTACTAATTTAGTTATTCTTAAATTTTAAAATATAATTTAATAAACATTAAATGAACTTGCTAAATTTTACCTGAGTGTCAATGTTGATGTATTATTTAGAAAATCATATGTGAAAGCCATTGCCTCTGCAATTGATGTAGGCTATGTAGTTGCATCCTGAGCACTCTGATAATCATATGCGCAGACAACACCACAAGTGCCACGATGGTGGGGTGGAGCTCAGGGCCTACACATCTCCTCCACATTAGGCTCTACTAGAGGCCTCACACACTGTAAAATGGTCTGGGTGAGAGAGCTAATCGACTCTAGTGTGTCCACCTCTACACCAATGGAAGGAATAGTGATATGCTCCACCATGGGTTTGGCCAAGGGTCTCGGTGCCAACAATGGATTATGTCATGCAGTATGTCTATCATGTGTGGAGCCCCCACCTCTACCCTGAATGCCTAAGATGTCAAAATAATTTGGAATCTTATTAAGGACAAACTCACAATAGAGTTTCCTCAAAAAGTATTGTGGTACCTCATGGTTATTGCATGGAGGTTGGTCAAATACCATCCACCACTGCTCCTAAAATTTATTTTTAATTAACTCATGGTGGCACCAATGAATGGGGAACCTCCTGCATGCATGAGACAAAGATGCGTTGGTTCTCGAGTCTGTAAATAGGGCACACAAGTTGACTTTGCTAATTTTTTGTTTTTTCACATCTGCATATGACAAACCACTAGCATAAAATTGTATCATCTCATGCCTCTTATTTGACAAAAAAATTATTTTCTTGCTTATTTCTCCTACATGAGATACAATTGACTTCAATGATTTGGCAATCCCTCTCCTATAAGGGTGGGTTTTGGCATGCTCGGTTAATCTTCCAATTAATTGTTCAATGTATCTTTTATTGTTTTCAATTTGATTTAGAATATTTTCTTGTGTTCCTTGAGGATGCCTACGAATTGATGGATGGGTTTCAAGTTGTTCTTGTATAGGAGGCTCTTCATGAGGGGGTGATTGTGAATTCTCAATGTTTGGAGGTGGAGATTCATTCCGTGAGAATTAGAACAAAGTTTTATTAAAAAAACCTATTTCAATCTACCTTCTAAATTAGATTCAAAATAAATAGAATAAAAATACACACCTCTTCACAATATTCAACCTCTTTGACATGTTGGTGGCATCCTCGTGAAGAATTTCAAGCTAAGAGTGCAAAAAATGGGAGAGATTTGGCAAGCACGAGTTGCAGAGTTGAAATCCTCCAAGCGTGCACCATATTTGGTGCTCACCAAATTTGGCATGCACCAAATGCTCAATTTGGATTTTTTTTGTGAATTTTTCCAATTGGGCATCAAAATTGTGTTATAGATTGGTGCACTTACACTCCAACAACACTTTCAGCCTTCAAGAGATCAAGATACCTTCAACTCATTGCATTCAATAATATTGCATTATAGCTCATACTGCATTTTGCATCTCTACACTTAATTTCACATCACAACACTAAACTCTATTCCACATTTCATCTCACATCAACTCACCTTGCATTTATACCATCCACAACTTGAAAATCATCTTCAAGTTGGCTACACACACCTTAAACTTTACAAATTCAAAAATAGGTTGGCACTAACCATTCCCGCGATGGATAGGAATGAAAGTGAATAAATAAAAAACTTAATTGGGACCCAAATAAACACTCACACACCACGCTACACCTTCATCAATACTTAGACATATTCGAATGTAGTGTGAAATACTAGTTTGGTCATTACTCGTGCAAACACCATTAAAATTTGAGGTATATGCTTCCTAAAATCCAAGGACGACTTGAAAGCCACACACCACACTCCTAGAAAATATAGAATAATCCACAAACCACCTGAGATCCAACAAATTCTTTGCACCAAATCACACCTTTAGAATGTACACAACTTGTACACTTAGACCACTTTGCCAAACACTGTAATTCTAAAAACCATCTTCCAAAGTGCCAAACCACAAATCCTCTTGACATAGGCAAGAGATCAACACCATCCACAAACCTTCAGAACTGGAAGTCCTAACACACAACCATAGAGAAATGTGGAGCAAATACATTTCTCCCAAACACCTTTGTAAGCAACACTGGTGAACATAACTTCTTCTACACATCAATCTAGAAACCCAAATTATAGATATAGAAACTCTGAACACCTCTAACAAACATATCCAAACCACACTAGCATATCTTCAACCCAGAAGAAATGCGGAGCAAAATTAGAACACCTCTACAACACCTTCTTTACTCTGTTTATCAATTTTCTCAATATCCTCAACATCTTTATCACTACCACAACCATAGCCAAAAACTTATCAAAGCAACACTAGAGGTTAACACCAATAACTTAACTGATGGCAATATAATGCAATTGATCCAAGCAAAAATCTCTCTCAACCACTACACAATTGACACCAATGACAACACAAGCATGTTGACATCAACGACAACACCTTCATACTTGCAACAAGATAACATACCATAAAATTTCTAGACTAGTCGATGAAGTAATGGAGTTATTATTCATGTTAATGTGGTAAAATTAGGGAATCCCCAAGGAAAGTGAATTACACTAGGTTTATTTGAAGGAAAGGGATAATGGGCCCATCTCAATGCATCATGTGTAAAAAAGAAGAGGAATCCTTGATAATATATTCCTTTATTATCTTTAATAAAAATACATGGTCCTAATTTAAAAAGTCTCGGGAGGATATCTATTCCTCTCTCAAACAACATACATTAGGACTTATTTTAAGTTGGAATTTAAGAATGAAAAGTATAGATCTAAGATTCATCTATAATATATCCCCATGCATAGAACTTTAACCAAAAGTTTTGTTGACTATAATAAAATAGTATTGAATTTTTAAATGAAAATTAATAAAATTTGAATGGAAATGAAAACAAAGTAAATGATACATCAATGGATTAACATTTTACTAGTTTTATAGATTTACAAAGTAACTGAGTTGATTACTTTGTAAATTTATAATCATTAAATTTAAAGTAAACATATGGCTAGAGAGAAAATGAATTATTTTCAAGGATAGGGAGGGTATTGATTGAATATTTGAGGGTTTCAAAATAATTTTTTAGGGTTTCAATTGAAGATTTTAGGGTTTCAAAATATTTGTTGAGGGTTTTAATTCAAGATTATAGCATTTCAAAATAGTTGTTTAGGGTTTCAATTGAGCATTTTAGGGTTTCAATTTAAGATTTTAGGGTTTCAAAATAGTTGTTTAGGGTTTTAATTGAATAATTCAAGTTTTCAATTGAATGTTTTAAGGTTTCAAAAATAGTTGTTTAGGGTTTTGAAATGGTTGTTTAGGGTTTCAATTAAATATTTTAGGGTTTCAAAATATATCTTTAAGGTCTCAAAATAGTTTTTAAGGGTTCAATTGATCATTTTAGGGTTTCAAAATGGTTGTTTAGGGTTTCAATTGAAGATTAGGGTTTCAAAATAGTTGTTTAGGGTTTTTATTAAATATTTTAGGTTTTCAATTAAATATTTTAAGGTTTCAAAATAGTTGTTTAGGGTTTCAATTGAATAGTTTTGTTGGATGTTGCTGATATGTGGTTGTCATTGATGTCAACACTATTAGCATTAATGTATTGAAGGCTGTATATCTCGAGGATATTGATAAAATTGTGATAGAAGAAGTTGCAGGTTGTTAGAGGTGCAGTGAAGTTCATGATGGTGCCTAGCTCAGTATGTTGAAGATCAAATGTTGTGGACTAAAGGGCTTATTTTTGAGTATATCTAGTTTATCCACCGAAAGTTTCAGAGATCCATGTAAAGATTTGATCATGTTATGAATAGTGGTGTTTTGACAGTTTTTCTGTGGATTCAGTTGGTGTTCCTGATTGGAGTTGATGTGATTCTAGTTAGTTTAGTTGTTGCAGATGCTTCTCTAATGTTTCATGATGCTCATGGATGTTTCTAGATCGTGCTCTATCTTTGTTGTACATCCACATTGATCGGTGTGCCCACGATCGATGATTTTCTTTTGCGTGTTTCAGTTATTCATGTTCTTGGCCGACATGGTGATCATAGGATGTTGTGGATCTTTGAGGAATAATTTTTGGAAGAGTTGCATGCTCGAGAATATTGTTTTGGGTCTTCATTATGTTGTGGCCGGCTATGTCTTGTTCGCATTGAAAATTTATTTATTAATTTGGGTTGACAGTGTGTACATGTTTCATATTTTCATATTTTATTTTGGCCAACAAGTGGTTGATGTAATCTTGTGTTGCAGATATATAAGAGAAATTGTTTGAACAATGCAAGTGCTAGAAAAAGTGCAAGTGCCAGTGTAGATGTGCGAATAATTTTCTAATCAATTGAATGCAGAGCAAAGTGTGTAGAAGAATTTATGTTGCTAACCAAAATTGTAATCAGGCATTAGCAGATGTTATTTTCTTAGTTCAATACCCTGTAGATCTAATCCAAATATTTTTGTAAGACAATGTGTCTTCCTTGGGCAGTGAGCCCTCTTTTATTTGAGCAGTGAGCTCTAGGTAGTGTGCTTGAATGCATGTGCATCCCCATTTATTAATTTTTATACTTTTAACAGGGTATAATCTTGTGGACTAACCTCCACCATGGTTTTTCCCCTAACAGGGTTTCCACGTAAAAAATATTGCTGTTATTTGTGTTTCTAATGTGGTGTTTGTTTATGCTTTAATGTTCATTCATTAGAACTGAGATTAAGTTGTGTAACGTTTAATAAGTCTAAGTTTTGTGACAACTAATTAACCCCCCCTCTCAGTTGTCTTCCCTTGTGATTGCAAACAATTAGTATTAGAGCAGGTTCCTTGGAAGAAGTTTAATAGCTTGAGGTGATCTGGGATGGCATCATACAAGAAGGATAGTCCTAGATTTGATGGAACAAACTATTCTCTATGGAAGGCTCGAATGGAGTGTCATTTGAGATGCATTGGTGAACCCTTCTGGAATATTACAAAGAATAGGTATGTTATTCCAAAGAATGGTCCTTCTACTCCTGATGAGATTAAAGAAGCCAAATATAATATCAGGGCTAAGGAAGCATTATTGAGTGCTTTGACGGATTTAGAGATGACAAATGTGAGTGAGCTGCAAACAACTTATGAGATCTGGAAGAAGTTGGAAACTTTGTATGAAGGAGATGCACATGTGAAGGTTGCTAAGCTACAAAGTCTGAAAGGCAAGTATGAATCTTTGAAAATGGACAAAGATGAGAACATTTCTTCTTTTATGCAAAGAGTGAATGAACTTGTGATGAGTATTAGATGTGTTGGTGGATCTTTGGATGAATCAAAGATTGTCCCTAAAGTGCTCAGATCATTGTCTGTTGCATACAAAGTCAAAGTTGTTGCTATTGAAGAATCAAAATAGTAACAAATGTAACAAGAGATATGTTGATTGGTAAGCTTGCTGCCTTTGAGTTGAGTGAGTTTGGTGATTCTATTCCTAAGACAAAATATGCATTTAAAGCTATTGTATTCGAAAGATACAGGAAGAGATATGATATGGGAGAAAGTTCTAGAAACGTGTTCAAATATGAGTAGGAGATGAAAGAGATTGAAGAAGAAGAGAGAAAGCTAGAGGAGCTTGAAACACTTATTGTCAGGAGAGAAGCCAGAGGAGAAGGTAAGTATAAAGGAAAGTTTCCTATTAGATGTTTCTCTTGCAGTAAGGTAGGTCATTTTGCTTCAACATGTCTGGAAAGAGTTCCTAGGTCCAAACCTAACAAGCCTAGATTTCAAAAGAAATGTTATTATGTTGAAGAAGGTGTGTCCGATGAAGAATCTGATAAAGAGAATGAAAATGAGGATGAATAGGTATTTATTGCTATTAAGGAAAATGATCTTGTCTATTGAATGTACTGATGATAAGAATGTAGAGAAAGCTCTTGCAACCAGAATTGAAGAAAAAGATGAGTGGGTGATTCATAGTGGATGTTGTCATCATATGACTGGTGATAAAAGTGAATTTGTCAGTCTGGAGAAGTATCACGGTGGTGTTGTAAGATTTGGAGATAACAAAGCTAGTGTGATTCATGGCAGAGGATCCATTTCTCTTGGTGGTAAGCATAATACTGATGATGTCCTTTATGTGAAAGGTTTGAAGCATAATCCGTTAAGTGTTGGAGAAATGGTTGACAAGGGATATAATCTTCAGTTCAAAGATGGAAAGTGAAAAATATTGGGAAGTTCTGGAAATGTGATTGCTTCAGGTACAAAAAAAAGAGGTAATATCTTTCACCTGAGTGCTGCTAGTAAAAGTTGTCTGATTGCTCAAGTTGATGAAAGCTGGTTATGGCATAGAAGATTGTTTCATGTAAATTTTGACAATATTATCAAGATAAACTCTACTCAAGAAGTGAGAGATCTTCCTAAGTTAGTGAAGCCTACTAATACCATATGCAAGGAATGTCAGATGGGAAAGCAAACTAGAGTTTCTTTTTGGAGCAAACAACATCATCCAAATGGAGTGTTGGAGTTGGTGCATACTGACTTGTGTGGTCCCTCATGTCAAAAGTCTATAAGGAGAAAGGTACTTTATGTTACTTATTGATGATTACTCTAGGATGATATGGGTTGCTTTCTTAAGAGAAAAATGTGAAGCATTAAGAAATTCAAAAGTTTCAAAGCTATGGCCAAGAATGAGACAGGTTTGAAGATTAAATGCCTAAGATCAGATAGAGGTGGTGAGTTCACTTCTTGAGAGTTCAATTCCTTTTGTGAAGAGCATGGAATCAAGAGACAGATATCTACTCCGCAGACCCCTTAACAAAATGGAGTTGTGGAAAGAAAGAGTTGGACAATTCTAGATGTTGCTAGAACTATGATGCTGGAAGGAAATGTGCCTCATATGTACTGGTGAGAAGCTGTGAGTACTGCTGTGTACACTCTCAACCAGGTAAATGTTAAAGGTGTTATTGGTAAGAATCCTTTTGAGCTATGGTTTGGTCATAAGCCTATAGTTAGATATTTCAAGATCTTTGGAAGTAAATGTTATATCAAGAGAGATGAAGATATAGGAAAGTTCGATGCTAGGAGTGATGAAGGAATATTTCTGGGTTACTCTACTAAAAGTAAGGCCTACCGTTGCTACAATAGGAGACTAAGGAAAATGGTTGAAAGTGCTAATGTCAAGGTTGATGAGGACACTGTTAGATCATCCAAAACATGTGGATATGATTCAAATGACTGACATGATAGTACAGATAAAGGAAAGAAAGTTCAGACACAAAATCAAGTTCAAATTGTTCCGGTGAATCAAGAAAGTCAAGAGGGAGAAGTTAGTGGCAGTGAAGAAGAGAGAACAAAAGAACCTGAAGTTCGAGAAAGTCCTAAAGTTCCAAGGTATGTAAAGCTAAATCATTAAGAAGATTAGATTATTGGTGATAAGAACAAAGGTGTGTAGACTAGAAGAAGAATTGCATAAGAGTATTGTCTAATTTCTAAGATTGAGCCTACCAATGTCAATGAAGCCTATAAAGATGAACATTGGATGGAAGCAATGAAGGAAGAATTGATGCAGATTGAAAAGAATGATACATAGATTCTTGTTCCCAAACCTAAGGATAAAAATGTCATTGGAACTAATTGGGTCTTTTAGAATAAATTGAATGAACAAGGTGAAGTGGTAAAAAACAAAGCAAGATTGGTATGTAAAGGGTATTCATAGATGGAAGGTATTGATTTTGAAGAAACCTTTTCCCCTGTTGCTAGAATTGAATCTGTAAGATTATTTCTTGCTTATGTTGCTTACAAAAACTACAAAGTTTATCAAATGGATGTGAAGTCAACATTTCTAAATGGTGAGCTAGAAGAAGAAATATATATTGAGCAACCAGATGGATTTCAACTGACTGATTAGGGAGATATGGTTTTCCAATTGAAGAAAGCACTCTATGGACTCAAGTAAGCCCCTAGAACATGGTATACCAAACTGGATAAATATTTTTTGAAGCTTGAATTTACTAAAGGTACTGTTGACAGTAATTTGTATTTCAAGACTGATCATGATAAAGAGTTGATTATTGAGGTCTTTGTCGATGATATCATTTTTGGAGGTGATGATGATTTGTGCATGAAGTTTGCTGATGAAATGAAGAGTGAATTTGAAATGTTTATGATTGGAGAGATGAAATTCTTTCTGGGATTGCAAATCACTCAAATAGATAATGAGATTTTTATATCTCAGTCCAAGTATGTGAAAGAATTATTGAAGAAATTTGGTAT
Source organism: Sequoia sempervirens (assembly GCA_007258455.2). NCBI lineage: Eukaryota > Viridiplantae > Streptophyta > Pinopsida > Cupressales > Cupressaceae > Sequoia > Sequoia sempervirens. Next base: position 122,427,819 of record VDFB02271358.1, read on the forward strand.
GGAAGATTCAAAGCTAGTTGGTACACCCATGGTGACTGGATGCAAGTTGACACAAATGATGAATCTCCTAAGGAAAATCAGACTAGATACAGATCAATGATTGGTGGACTGGTCTACTTGACTTAGACCAAACTTGATATCATGAATGCTGTATGCATTGTTGCTAGATTTCAAGCTGATCCAAAGGAATCTCATGTGATAGTTGTAAAGAGAATTTTTAGATACTTGAAGGGGACAGTTGACTTTGGCCTTTGGTACCCTAAAGATGAAGATCTTACCTTGAGTGCCTTTACTGATGCTGATTAGACAGGAGGTGTGGATGACAGGAAAAGTACCAATGGTGGTGCATTCTTCTTGGGAAAGAAGCTGGTGTCTTGGTTAAGTAAAAAGTAGAATTCCATTTCCTTATCTACTGCAAAAGCATAATACATTGCTGCTGCCAACAATTGTACTCAAGTGTTGTGGATGAAACAAATGTTGAAGGATATTAGAGTAGTGTATGATGAGCCTATTGCCATATACTGTGAAAATTCAAGTGCAATTAACATTTCGAAGAATCCGGTGTTGCATTCAAAGACCAAACATATATCATTCAAGTTTCACTTTTTGAGGGAGAAGGTGAGTGAAAAAGAAGTCAGAATGGAGTATGTGCCTACTAAGGAACAAATTGTAGAAATATTTACCAAGCCGTTGCCTAAGGATAATTTTGAGTATCTCAGAGGGATGCTAAGGGTGATTACCCCTCCTAATCAGAACTAGTGATACATTAGCATGCATTAGTATGTGTACTTCATAGTTATATCTTGGTCTGGATTGATGTTTTGGAGGTTGCTACTTAGGGGGAGTAGTTAGATGTGTAGATATGTGGTTTAGAGCATGTATGGAGAAAGATAATGCCTATCTTTGTCATTGATGTCAAAGGGGGAGAAGATTCATGCGAAAAAAAATGGGGAGAAGAGTCATGTGGAAGAGTTGTGGAGAGAAAAGAGTTACAATCTAAGGGCGAGTAAGTGCTGCGTTGATGGTGTTTTTCACATCATGTGTTGCCATCAATGCCAAAGGGGGAGATTGTTGGATGTTTTTGATATGTGGTTTTCATTGATGTCAAAACTATTAGCATTAATGTATTGAAGGCTATATATGTCGAGGATATTGAGAACATTGTTATAGAAGAAGTTACAAGTTGTCAAAGGTGCAGTGAAGTTCATGATGGTACCTAGCTCAGTATGTCAAAGATTAGACATTGTGGAATAAAGGGTTTATTTTTGATTATATCTAGTTTATCCACCAAAATATTCAGAGATCTGCATAAAGATTTGATTGTGTTATGAATAGTTGTGTTCTGACAATTTTTTTGTGGCTTCAGTTGGTGTCCTTGATTGGAGTTGATGTGATTCTAGTAAGTTCAGTTGTTGAAGATGCTTCTCTGATGTTTCATGATGCTCATGGATGTTTCTAGATTGCGCTCTCTCTTTGTTGCACGTCCGCATTGATCGATGTGCCCACGATCAGTGATTTTCTTTTGTGTGTTTCAATTTTTCATGTTCTTGGTTGACATGGTGATCATAGCATGTTATGGATCTTTGAGGAATAATTTTTGGAAGAATTGTGTGCTCGAGAATATTGTTTTGGGTCTTCATTATGTTGTGGCTGACTATGTCTTGTTCGCATTGAAAATTTATTTATTAATTTGGGCTGATAGTGTGTACATGTTTCATCTTTTCATATTTTATTTTGGCCAACAAGTGGTTGATGTAATCCCATGTTGTGGATATATAAGAGTGATTGTTTGAACAATGCAAGTGCCAATGCAAATGTGCGAATAATGTTCTAATCATTCAAATACAGAGCAGAGTGTGAAGAAGATTGAGTGAAGTGTGTAGAATAATTTATGTGCCTAACTAGAACTATAATCAAGCATTAGCAGATGCTATTTTCTTAGTTCAATAGCCTGCAAATCTAATCTGAATATTTTTGTAACATAGTGTGTCTTCCTTGGGAAATGAGCCCTCTTGTATTTGAGCAGTGAGCTCTAGGAAGTGTGCTTGAATGCATGTGCATTCCCATTTATTCATCTTTATACTTTTAATAGGGTATAATCTTGTGGACTAACCTCCACCATGATTGTTACCCTAACAAGGTTTCCACGTAAAAAATATTGGTGTTATTTGTGTTTTTGATTTGGTGTTTGTTTATGCTTTAATGTTCATTCATCATAACCGAGATTGAGTTGTGTAAATTTTAATAAGCCTAAGTTTTGTGACAACTGATTCACCCCCCCTTCCAGTTGTTTTCCCTTGTGATTGCCAAAAATTTTAGGGTTTGAAAATATTTGTTTCGGGTTTCAATTAAATATTTTAGGGTTTCAAATTAACTATTTATGGTTTTAATTTCAAATTTTAGGGTTAAAAATTAGTTATTTAGGGTAAAAAATAAAGCAAATAAAATTGAAAAATATCAATTGAAAACCACAAATATGGTATTGAAAATTACATTTTAAAAAGAAAATTTTACAAGCAAATGGATTGTAGACCTCCATTCAAAGCCATGTCCAGGCAGAATCAAAAGATAAATATACACACTATTGAAGTCAAACCGTGAAAGGAATGATAGATACACTGTTTATCATGTTGGAATCTACAATGTGAAATCAAAATTATGAGGAGTCATTTCTATTTTGATTAGTCTTTTTACATTAAAATGATACATTTTAATTTTTTAACAATAAAAACCAACCTTCAAATGAAGGTAACCCTTTGTTTGAATTTGTTTATGGTACAATCTTTGAACGAAAGGACCTCATTCAAAGAAATACCTTCATTTGAAGGTGCTTAATAAATTTGAGCCTCCACAAGATAAAAAAAGTGATGTCCCAATTTTGGGACTGACTATTGTGGGATGGATCATATATATATATATACATACATATATATATATATACATATATACATACATATATATATATATATATATGTGTGTGTTTTTATTTACTTGGTGGAAAATATAGATATATAATATAAATCATTATTATTTTATTTTTTCTTTTCTTTTAATATATTATGTTAATAACTCAAATTAAGGTTTGTCTCCTTCAAAAACGTGGGCTACTTAAATAAATTAATCAATATTAAAAAGATTGATAGAGATAATTTGTAATCTTTAAATTTATTAAAATAAAATATTAAAAATACTAGGAAAATCACAAAATCATAACAACATTATTAGAATTGAAATATTATTTTGTGTTTCATTGTTAAGTTTAACGATTTAGATATAGTTATTGTCTCTTTTATATTTTATTATGTTTTATATCAAATGGATACAAAATAATAAATTTTATTTATCTATAAATATAATAATATAGGTTACCTAATGATTTTTGATGATGATGTTACTCGCAACAACAGTGCAAATAAATTCCTGAAAGGCAAATTGTGAAGAGCCTATCCTTCTTGAAAGACGTAACCAAAGGAAACCTAGGGGTGTCCGTATGATAGGATAAAGGTTGGCTTAGTTCAATCCCAAGTTTGCGGGAGTAAGGTCTTGAAAGTATTAGGTTCACTTCAGGTTGTGATGTGATATTGTTGTTAATCTCAAAGGGAATACAATTGTTTCTATTTTCATTAAGAATCACAAGCATTTTACATAAGATTTCCAATTCAATCATAGAATAACATCATGAAATCAAAAGATTTGAAATAATACTTCATGATTATCAACAATTTTGCTATCACTTAAGTAGATTTAGCTTTAAGCATTCAACAAATTCATAGAAAACAGAAGATTTTCAATAAATTTCCATCCATTCATCTATTTTTTTTGAAACATTTTCAAGAATTTAAACATCTATTTTAAAATAAAGCATAAAAATATTCAAAATTAAAATTTCTCCCAGTTATTCTCCACACATGCCCCAAATAATTAATCAAATCAAAGCAAATTGCTTTATACTTCACCAGATTGCTTCATAGCTACATATAAAATAGTGCGAGCTTTTAAAGAAGGGTTTTAGTTTGGACATTGAGTAGGTTTTGTATGCACCCTTAAATGGTGCAATACAGTCTTGTTTGGCTGAACTAACAAAACTAGCTACAAAGATTCATGATATAGGTAGCTATCAAATTGGCTCTGATATTGATTAATGTCTATGTGCATACAAGTTTTTAGATTGGAATGATTCAAAAAATAGGAAAAAAGAATAAAACTTGGAGAAGTTTTGGCTCTTCCGAAATCCAAAAATTTTGAACTTAAAATAAAAATAAAGCAGTAAGCGACCTTTTTATAGAAACAAGGCCTCGATAGTTCAAACTTAAAGTTTATCCAGAGAATTAGAAATAACAAATCAAAATGTAGCACGTGGCATAAGCCAGTTGTCATCAAAATCTTCTAAACGAAGTCAAAGCTTTGACTTCCTCAATAGCAACACTTTTCACTTTCAAACTTCGATATGCAATACTCCATATAAATCAAGGCTATCAACATCCTTTAGAATACTGGATAGGAAACATCCACTAGGACCAAGAACAACCTACAAAAATCACTTGTAACAAAATATTTTTGTAACACTTCCAGTATCCGGTATCCAGTACTTCCTTTCATCATTTAGGGCTCGGGCTCTAGGATCTTTTCTTTGCTTTTCTTCAACTGATATTCTCGAAAAGAATTTAGTGTTTGATGCATACACTCTTTTGAAATCCCTTGTATTTCTTTTGAAGTGAACTTGAGCCTAGTGTATTCTTCTAATACCTGGAGTATACTAGCATTCCTTTGCACTTTGTCTGTTTCATATCTAACTATAGTGTTCTTGCACTGTATAATCTCATCAATGACCTCTTGAGTTAACAACTAAACAAGGTCTTTATTTATCCTTTGAATCCATTCCTTGAAGGATTTCACTTCTTTACCCTCCTGTTCTAGCGTTTGGGGATCACAATCTTGACGTGCTAACATTTCAATAAAGTCTTGATCTTTATCAAGCAATTTGTTACATTTCTCAGTGACCTTTTCAAATCCTTCTATACATTTTTTCAATGTGTCACCTTCCCATTTCAACTGTTTCTTCCATTTTTTTGGCAACGAAACTTCTTGCTCTAAAATTATATTTCCTCGTATCAATTCTTGGACATCCATTTGCATGAGAGTTTCAACATTTCACCTTTCAACATCAACCTGTTCTTGGTGAAACTTGCATTCACTTTCAAATCTTTTGGATTTCTCAGACCAACGGTATGCTTCCTTATACTTCCCTATTGCATCTGTAATAAATTCTTCTCCTTGCCTCACCCAATACTTGATCCATTCTTCAAATACATTCATTTTATGGAAAACTAATGCAATTGCATCCACTTGTTCTTGTGACATTAGTACTGGATTTTGGGGCAATTTAGTCTGTGCTTGACCAGATAGGGTTAATGACTTTATAAAATTTTCCAGGCTAGCAACTCGTTCCTTCAACTCTCTTTTCTTTCTTTTATACTTTTGTACCCTGGAAACTGTTGTATCTCAATTCATCATCATTTCTTCTAACTCTTGTGTCCAGGATGAGTGTCCAAGATTAATACTTGTTATCTTGTACTCCTTAGGTGTTATCTCATCTCTATTTTTGTCAGCTATTGGAGTAGCTATATGGATGGTTCTGTCTCCATCTGCATTCTTTTGTATGACATGTTTCGCTTTAGCTCTATGCCTGGGCTTAGGAGTATCTACTTGTAGAAAACTGTTAAGATCCAGAGGCACTATTTCTACTTCCATTGGAGAAGCCAATCCCTTGATCAACCAATCAGGTGCATCCTCATCCCGATCTACCTCTTTAGCTTTCCTTTGTTCCTAGTTTCCACTTGATTCAAGAACTTCTTCTCTTACTTCTTCAACTTTATTTGCTATGTACTCCGAAATAGGAATTTCTTCAACAATTTCGAGCATGGATTCAGGTTTATTGGGATTTGGCACTGTCTTCTCTATTTGAAGACTTATATTTTCTTGTCTATCTAGATGTTCAACATCAGCTTCTTGGATGTCACTTTCCTTGTATCTTGCTACATTAGGATTTTCTTCATTTCCAACTTCATCATCTGTAACCTATGTAGCTTCTTCATTCTCAATCTCAACCCAATCCTTCTCTGATTCTTCAAAGACCTGCGTCTATTTATTATCATTTGGATCATTCCCAAGCGAAGGCTAGGAATCAAAAGTATCTTCAATAACTATTTCATCAATAGGATCCTGCCCTACAGTTTCCTCTGTTTCCATCTCAAGAACTTCAGGGTTCCCCACTTCTGAAGCGAGTGTTCCTTGTATGAATTCTTCTCCTTCTACATTTATAGGAGTGGACCCTATGTCTAGAATTTCTTCTACCTCTGATTGTACCATGGGTTTATCCTTAGACTTCTTTTCTTTTACCTTTTCCCACATGGAACCCCATTTATCCATCTGTTCTTTAATCCTGGCTTCATCTACTTCAAACATTTCATCCAAAATTGCAGGAGTCTCTCCTAGTGCCTGTTTCACACTAGCCATATTAACAAAAGGGGGAGAAGTAAACAGTGCTCCAAATCTTTGAGATGTAGACCTTTTTTGTGCACCACTATTTTCTGTTACCCCTGCCTCTTCATTAATAGTAGGTTTTTTCCTTGGTTTTGTTGTAGAGGAAGATGCACCTTTAGGTTTCAATTTTTATTTAATTTTCCTTGACTCAACATCTTTTTGCTTATCAATTGGCTTTAGTGGAACTCCTTGACTTGAAGCTTCAGGTGTTTTCTCTTCAATTCTTATACCACCAACTATCTTACTAGTTTTCCTTTTCTTTTTAGTAGGTTCCCCACTCTCAAATGCAATTTTATTTCTTTGTTTCCTTCTTTTATCTTGTGAGTATGTGGGTTGAATTCCTTTTTCTATTGAAACTTTACAAAAATCATCTTTCCAATGTTGAGTATGTAATAGAACTGTTGCAGAGAATTCTTCAATTGATATCATTTCTTCACCCTGGTAATCTGGGTCTGGGATAGGTTCATCATGCACCCTTTCTTCATTGTAAGCTTTACTCAACACTTCACCATAATCCTCTTCCAACTAATTTGGAATATCATGAAGCATAAGAATCCGAGCAGATTCTAATGACAATCTTTCATATTTTTTTTCCTTACACTGTGCTCATCTTCACAATTAAGCCAATAGTCTTCTAGGTGTTGGAAATGAGCACAATAACCAGCTATGTTTGCAATATTCCCTTCAGGATCATAATACACCCTTTGAATTTGGAAATATTAAAAAATATACATTCTCAATTCTTCTTCACACAAGTCAGCTATCTTGATTGTGCTGCATTTATACTTTCCTATCACAATAGGAAATATGAAGGAAGCCTTCTTACAAGCATGGCTATAAAGAGATTGAGATGAATTTAACTATCTCACCAATTCTAATAACACAATTTTATCTGTAGGATACTTGGGTAGCATGAAAGGATGTCCATCAAACCCTTCCACCCTAATGTAGGAGAAAGTGGGGAACTAAATGTACTAGCCTCCCATTGGTTTGATGACAATTTGTGCTTCCAAAGATAGTCTTTGGCTTTGTCACCTTCCATCGTTCTGACCAACTTCATGGAGAACACATCATTAACTCTTCTGTAATGCTCTTTGTATCCATGGATAGTGATTTGGGGTAGATGAGCATATATTAAACTATTTCTACTTCTCTGTCCAGATTACCAATCCTTTTCAACCCTTGTTTACTTGCCCTTATGGCGCAAGAATAAATCACATATGAAGACATATAAAAGCATTTGGTTTTGGGAAATTCCTTTATCTGTTCGTGCAATCTATCACTAATAAACTTTCCCCAATGCATTTGCACGAGACTATCCATCAGTCTGGATATTATCACAAACATCCAGGGTTCAAATTTACTGGCATCTCACAACCCAGCTATCTTGCTCAACATAGTTATAACATCTTGAACATCTAGGTTGAACATAGAACTTAGAATTGCTTTTGTCTGTTTTGTAATTGGCTCTTGGCACCATCAGGTACTCATAATTTCTCTATTGCGCTCTTCAACATTCTGATAGGTTTTGGCTTTTTCCTTCACATCAATATTGTACATCTGAGTAAATATAGGAAGCCCAAATGTATATGTAATTCCTTTCTTGGAGAGATCTGCATAAATTCTTCCCTCCTTCCCAATGATTCTTTTCTCTAGGATGTAATGATTTATACATTCCATGACCAATTCAAGGGCCTCCATTGCTGGTGGAAACCCTCCTGCTAAAAGTAACCCAGTTGCTATAACATTTCTGGTACATTGAGAAGCATTTTCCTACAGTACCCGAGTGCGAATTTCAACCTCAAAAGACCACCCCATATGAGTATCTATAACTACCACACCAATTGGTATGGCTTGTAAATTGCAATATTTGAATTCATCTTCTACTTTTGCTTCAAAAGTACTCATTTTTATTGGTGTGTTCTGCATTTTCAAATGTGTCTTGTGTGCGAGTTAGGGTTAAATTTAACCAAATTTCTTACAAATTTATAAAACTTTCAATTCACCTTTTGACTAAATTCAAATTAAAAAAATCAACATTTCAATTTTCAAAGGGAAATACCATTTTCAAGATTTTCATGGGTGAAAATTATTAACAAAATGTTAGTTATTCAAAACATACTTGGTTCTGGTTGACGATGACAATCTTTTCAGAATGAAGCCTCAAAACCATTGGTAGTTGTGTTCTTAGTTTCTCAAAATTTACCTTTCCTTGTGTGCTAGTATTATTTCGTTCGTTCAATGTCCTTTGCAAATTTGCAGCATGACACGAAGTGGAGTGTTATGAAAGCAATTGCATGCTTAAGGTGATGCCAAGTACATGAGTAGTTTTCCACCTTCATTAATTACCTATTATAATGCATTAATTTCTCTAATAAAGGTGCAATCATTATGAATTAGGGTTCAATTTATGAATGCCTAAGTTTTTGTGTGGGCTCGCGACTAGAGGAGAAAGATGGTGCGAAGATCTTACGTGACACTCTAGTGTCACTTTGATTTTTGTGAGGCATAAGCCTTTAGGATACATGATCAATTTGTGATCACTAGGATTAAAACTTTCGATACTGAATTTTGAAAAGAATACCGGGAATTAGGGCACTTACCTCCAAGCTTTAAAGGAAACTGGAACAAAAGAAAAGATTGAGAATTGGGTTCAAGAGAGATCTAAAAATAATTAAAACATTTCATAACAAAACCTTCGGTTTTTGGGTTCTGACTAAAGAAAATGAAACAACAATTACGGGACTCCGATACAAAAAATTGTACTACTGGGATTAAAACTTTCAGATGATGATTTACTAGGCGGGGTAGGATTGACTAAAGATACAACTCTTTTGATACAACCACACAACTCTAGGATTCCAGTTTTTGGTAAAATATTAAAACTTAATGAAAAGACCAAAACATCGAATCCAGGAAAGAATAATGATTCAAACAAAAACTAGGAAAAATTGAAAATGAAGACTGTATTTAACCAAACCGCAGAACAACACCAACAAATGAAAGCGAAATAGAAAGAAAGAAAGGAAAAGAAAGGGGGTCCACATTTTGCCAAGGGGCAAAATAGGGCGTGTTGTGAGACCACAACAATAATAACTTTACCATTTTATTTATTTTAAATATTTAAGTGCATAATTTAGGGAAGAGTAGAATTTCTAAAACAATAATAGATTTCCTTAAATTAGACTTATCTTATTCTTTTTTTTTATAATTTAATATTTACTTATAATTATTACATAATTACAATAATTAACATTATTGCTTAGATTTTTATTTTTTATTTCTAATTAATATTTTTAGGTCTAGTTACTTGTTCTTTTGTTCCTTCTCCCCCCTACTTTGTAAGACCATCTCTACATCCCAATCCTTCACTTTCCTCTTCTTGATGATGGATCATAAAGTGCAATATTTAAAATATTGATTTACAAAACATACACAACAAATCCACAAACAATCTCTATTCAACATGGAATACAAAAAACTTATTCCAACTAAGAATTATATCATTTTGATAAGGATCGAGTATTTATTAAAAGTGGATATGTGATATTCAAATTCTATATTTATACTTGTAGGATGGACTACTCTACTACATTAAGTACTTATGTACTTTACATGATACAAAGAGACATAAATTGATTCTAAGGACTCATTGCAACAAGTTGTGGGAAATTTTGGAGTGAAAAAATATACTTATTTTGTGCACACCTAAATTCAATATTTAGCAAACATGATCGTGTACCACATGTACAATTTCTAAGATAGTGAACAAGAAGTAGGGTTTGTACACATCTTTTCCAATTCAAATAATATTTTAGGAATATATTTCCATACAATATTAAGCAAGCTACCCCAAATCCAATCATGGTAATGATTATGTTTTTGTAGCAGTTGATAGATTCTAAAAAATGGTAATATGACTATATTTCAAGCACAATTTACACCCACTTTGGAATCCTAGAAACTATTATTTCAAATAGAGATATCATGTTTTTAATAAATTTCTAGAAAGCACTTTGGTTTATGCTAGACACAAAGTTGAACAAATTGAACATGTCCCATACCCAAATTGATGGAAAATGGAAGTGGTAAATAGGATGATATTACATCTTCTCTTAGTCAAATAATCACACTAGGATGAAATGCTACCTTTCATTTAGCATATCTATAGAAAATATATACACAAATCCGTGTCCTAGAGCCCCTTTTAAGTTTTCTTAGATTTTCAACCTTTGACATGCATTAACATAACTTATCTTGTTATGCCATAAAAAATGACAAATCATTCATCATAATTTTTTTTTAAAAACTTGTTTGATTCATTGAGCACATTCAATATATTCAAAAGAAAGTGTAGGCCATTCTATCAAAAGTAGTGTCATGACATGCATTGGTCATTGCACACCTTTCAACTATGTGATTGAGTCTAGCTACATCTATAGAATGAAATATTGACAAGACCTTAATTCAAGCTTCATTCACTTAAATGTGAGACTTAAGCACCACTAAAAAAGTAGGAGATAACATATTTTATATTTAGTTGCCTTCTTGCTTACATTATATTCAATTTGAAATGCAAAAATTTTGTGTCCATACCATCCACCTTTGTTGGATAATTCAAATGTTGTAGGCTCTTCAACAAACAATGATCAATTCATAATGCAACATTTTAGTAGGATTGGATTTTTTGCATAGGGTTAAATAGATAAGACAACAAATATTTCTCTTGTCTAGATAATCAAATTAGGTCAATTTCCTTCCCAAGGAAAATGGATTATGGAAATGTAGGTTGTCATTTATTCCTACATATTTTTTGCACCTTCCTATAACTGAGAACATTTCTCTTCAAGAAGAGGTAATTGATCTAAGAGGACCTAGGTCACTATGATATATTATAAATCTTGGGTTTTCTTAATGTTCTTCATAATTTGTCAATGGGATTCTCATTCTTGTTAAGACCCATATTCCAAATCACAAGTCATAACTCCACATTAGTGGTATCACATGCATTAACTTGTTCCTAGTTGTTGTGAGTGGTTGTAAAAGTGGAAACTAGATATGAGTTGTTGAGGTCAAATCGATGGCTCATATTCCTCTCTTTATATACTAATGTACATAACCATTATTTGTATAATGATAGTCAAATAATTCATGTATGAAGAGGATAACAAGGCATAACAAATACACATATATTCTCATAGATCATGTACCAAACTTGCATAATACAATTTTCTTATTATAGTTTTTGAATCTATTTATTTATGATCTTCTCTACTTTCTTATCCAATTGCTCTATGAATATTCTAATCTCTATCATAAACATAAGCCTTGCACACACAACTTGATTGAGTCTCTTTAATTGGGTTGTATATTGAACTTTACCCCTAGGCCCTAGATCAACCAATAAGAATAAATCACCATGTTTCATCTACATGTAGACTATAGAAATGAGAAGCATAGACAAATAATTGACCCACCATTTCATTCTAAGTTTAATGGATTTTTTGAGATTATTTAAGGATTTTCATAGCCTAAATACAAGTGAATAATCCTAAATAGGACCTTGGAACTAGTCCAAGTAAATATCTTGTAACAAATTTTCATGAAGAAATGCACTCTTCACATCCATGCGATGCATTATGTGTAAGATTTTTTGATGGAGAAAACTTTCCTAGAATCCTATTGGCACAAATAAGTCTCATTATCAAAATCATAACTAAAGATTATATAAATTCAATATGATTGATATTTTAATATAGAGGATACAATAACATAAGTACATTGATAGATTTTCAAGAGTGAGTTAAGAGTGGGTATACATAGGATACTCCACTAAGAAAATTGAATGCACAGCCAATGTGGGATGAATGAGAAAGCACACATATGTAGTACATGTATCCACAAAATTATGGAAGTACATCCACCTATATTACATACATATTACCTTCCTAAGTAGATGCCTACTTATGTGTAAGGGAGATATCACCTACCCAAATAGATACCTACCTAAGTGAGATTACCCTTGGTTCACACTAATGCAATAAAATAATTGACTAAATGAAAAAATTAAATATGCACACACACCCCCATAAGAATAGATTGTGTAGGTGGAATTGGTCCTTGAAAATGTGTAACCATGTTAGGTACCCATGCATAAAATGGTATCTTTTAGATGATTGACAAGTATACAATTGTATTTGAGAAAAAAACTCTCCTCCAAAAGAGAGAGAAGGTAAAGGACTATGCAACCCTTCCCCCCTCAATATGTAATATCATGCATGAATGGTGGATGCTTAACGCTAAATGCTAAAGATGATCCATGCTTGCTAAAAAACATTTCTCCCCTCAGGAAGAAACAAATTTAAGGGTGAATAAAGAATATCTTCAGATTCCTAAATAGAGTATGCGGGAAGAAAACACAAGATATCTAGATGTTTCTCATCTATCACCATGTCATTGTTGATAGGTGTCATAATCTAATCAAGAGTCCCATGCCTAAGTAAAGACTATGAGAACTCAAAACACTATGTAAACTAGTACAAAACATGTGCCAAAAATGGAGACAATAGTTATTATGGAGCTGTTGATATCAAACAAGAAAAAATATCCTCAATGGTGTCCTCTAAATCAACAAGTTAGGACACACAAAATAATTTGAAATATTTGTCAAGTACTCATCCCGATAAACTGTCTCTAGAAAGCAAAGATCGTCTTGTTGCACCCAGTTGCTAGAAACTCTCATTGAAGCAACATTGAACTCTAACAAAGTAAGATGATGAGGATGTTGAGATATCAACATTTCTTTGAAACCTTATTTGATGAAAGGACTTGTAGGTTTAGATGATTATATTGAACATCCCAAAAATGGTCTACATCAAATGTCTAATTATGAACATCAACTAAAGGAGAATTATGAGAAAAATGTGATAAAATGTTTAGTATGTATTGATCATCTAACTTCCTAACTCTAATGAGATCACTACCATGTAGATGTAAAGTAGCCATAGAATCAAAAGTGAACTTACACTTACATATCCCATTATGTGTAATTTAGTATATATATAGAAAATTAGTTCACAAGGATGATACACAAAGGACATAATTGAAGCATCTAAGTCCCTAATCAAGCATCTACAATTATAAAATGTGTTCTCCCAATTCTTCTGGTTCTCATATTTCCAGTATGTCTTAGCTATCTGGAAAGTGCTCATATGCTACATTTATCAAACTAAAATGAATCAAATGAGAAAAGATATTCCCGAAATTCCTGGACAAGGTTAGAGGTATAGATTTCAGCTTACTTGTTTGGTGTTTTTTGAATTCATAGCAGATAGCCCAAAACAAGTAGATACGTCTTCTCTAATGTGGACGATGTTGTTTCCATTTCCCTATTCCACTTTTCAAAATAATAATATTAAGACACATTAATCTCATGCATTCCATCAAATTGCAAGAATATATTATTGGATAAAAATCAAATATTGGAATTCAATAAGAAATTGTTTCGTATTTCTTTTTAACACAATCCTCATATTCTGAAATTGTTTTCACCATTTTTATGATGTCTCCTTGACTACAATCATAGAAACAAAAGAACACAGAAAAGTCCTCTTGTAGAAGAGCATACTACTATAATGGGCAGGAGGAAAATGAATATAAGAGCAGTTTCAAAAACTTGCTCTCGTCGACTTTCCACTGATGATATTCAGAAGGCAAAAACGCGAGCTCAGTTGTTGAAAACTAAGAATCGTGAGCTTGATATCTTAAAAGTTGAAGATGGTCATTTGGAGAAAGCAAATTCTTCAGAATCAGGCGTTGCACACTCATTTTCTCACAGAGATCATAAAAAAGCTGGTTGCAGAAAAGTTGGTCCACAAGAATCAAATATTTTAGAGGTCCCCTTACAAGGTTGCCAAGATAGTCTACAAGATGTAAATAGCAGCACTGTCAAAGAGAGTCTTGTGGAGGAGACAGTAAAGGACGTGCCAGAACAATTTGGAGAGTTTCAAAACTTGAGAGAGAATCTTGTAGAGGATACAGGAAAGAGTGTGATGATACAAGAACCATCGTTTATGACTGATAAGTTTGGAAAGATTCAAATTCTGAAGGGGAATCTCATAGAGGAGACGGGAAAGAACTTACTGGTACAAGAAGCTTCATTAACCATGGTTGAACAATTTGGAGCTGCTCAAATTCATAAAGAGAATCTTGTAGATGAACCATCATCAAGAATGACCAAACAGTTTGGAATGACTCCAGTTCCTTGGGTGACTCCTCCAGGTGGCTATTGATTCTAACTGTATAAATCTTCTACAAAATAACTACCTATGCGGTGAAAAGAAAATTCCAAGCAGTTCTTATTATTCAGTGTTATTGGAGTTTTAGATTCTTGCCTTTTTTTTTAATTTACTAATCTTTCTGATATTCTTTTATTTTTTGTAGAGATGAGGATTGATTCTTCTTGGAGGTTTGCTAGTGGGCAAGAAAGTAAAGATGTGGAATTTCAGTCAGACCGTGTGAAGAGGGAAAAAGAATCTGTTTACGCAAACGAAAATTCTATTCCGTCTGAACCTAAGGAGCCCTGGGATATTGAATTAGATTATGATGATAGTTTGACTCTTCAAATTCCATTAGAACCCATTGCCACAGAGGATGGTTCTAAGCTATTTTCCCATGGGCATGATGAAATGCAGCAACTTCAAGAAATTGGGAAGGATTTGAAAAATGGAGGTTCTGCCTCTTTCATGGGGTTTCATAATGGGAAAGTTTGTGTTGATGTGCATAACACTGTAGATGACATGGAAGATTCTTCATTTACAGAGCTCAATTCAGATTCCTGGAAGAAAGTTAGAAGTAATGGTGAACCTGGTCCTGACCTCGAATTGTTGGCGGTACTGCTGAAGAATCCTGATTTGGTGTTTGCCTTGACTTCAGAGCAAGGTGCACGCTTCAATAAAGCTGAAACAGTGGCTCTGCTTGATCTTTTGAAGGCTACTGGCTCAAAATAAGAAAGCTTTTGTGGAGTTTCCAATTTTGCTTCAAACAAACAAGATGTTATTTCTAGCTCAGGTTCCTCTAATGCTGAGGTTATAAAATATGAAGAACCTTTGATGGAGGATAGTGCAACTTCAGCATCCATTCTACACTCTGTTCAAAGACTGGTGGATTCACACTTCTGCTGGTATTGCGTGCCAATGGCTATTATTTTAGTTCTTGCAGTAACAGTCATAACAGTAAATATTGACCAAATGTTTTCTGCAGTATTAATGTATCTAAGTTTGAGAATCTTTTATCAAACTCTGATTTGGTCGATGTGGAAATTCAATACAAATAAACAAGGATCTTTAATTACAGAAACTAGCAATAATCTGTGGCAGGGGCTTCTGGTTTCTTTTTCTTTTTCTGTTTCCGTTTTGTATTTGGGAAATTATTTAAGGTAAATTGAAATATCAAAACCAAATATTTAGGTCAGTTAATTGCATTTCAATTTAGTCTTCTGGGAATCAAATAAATCGCTCTTCCCTTTTTTTATTTCTATTTAAGAATTTATTAGTTGGATGTGTGACTTGAAGCATATAAAAATTAAACGAGTGCTGAACTTAAAGAAGTTGCCTACAAGGAAGACATCTGCATGGGTCTATGATCTATTGTAATAGTATGATGTCTAGTTTTACAAGTTTATTTTGGAACAAGAAATTTTTTTATAGAGTAATTTTACATATCAGAGCAAACCATTACACAGATTTTTAAATTATAACTTGTCAATTTCAAGTAGTCAAATCAACCATATTTGCTTTACTTATTTGATATTTCTGATTTCAAATGCAAAGAAAAGCTAAAATATTAAAACAACACTCCATATTTCAGACATATAATCTAGTAGCATACTGATTATCTCAGCAAAGAGAGTTTGAGATGCTCTATGCAATTTGATATATGACCAAACAATCCCACATGTAATAAAATTAATTGTGTCTATAATCTCTACCAACCAAAGCTTGTAAAGCAAAGTTCTGATCATAATTCCTCAACAAGAGATGAGTTAATGAATTAGTGTCAAAACCTTTTCATGTTTTGAGGTACTTAAGCGTGTTTAATTTAATTTTGATTTATAAAGATAAGCACTGACTTGACTGTTGTGGTTATCTGTGATATGTATGAGTTGTCTTGAGTTTGTTTTGGGGTTTCCATCAGAAAGTCTATTGTCAGATCATATGTGAATCAGGCCTGTACTGAGGCCATGAACATAATATAGAGGTATTCCATTTCATATTATGTTGTATACTTTTATGATGATGTATATAATAGTGGGGACAGTTTCTGCAGTTGTAAAAATTGTCGTCTATTCTATTTGGTTGTTCAGTGCATATGTTTAGTATGTTCTATTTGTTAATTACTAAAATTGTCCACTTCAAAATTTTACAGCAATGTTTATGTAATTGTATTGCAATCTGCTTTTCTTCCAGGCTGAACTAATATCTTCAGCTGCTGTGGCTTCATCCATTCAGATTTTGCCACCAAATCATGAGACTCCAACAAATTCATTATATGGGATGGGGCATGGAGAAAGTAATGATAATGGACCCACTTCTGACTTGTTAAAGAAGAAGCAAAAGTTGTCTCCTTCCCATGATTGTGTATCACAGGCTTTTGTGTTTCCTCAGGATACTGAACAAGCTTTAGTATGGGAGCCCCCAGAAAAACTATATAGGTCTCAAGACAGTTGGTTACAAGAAGAAACTGCTAACCCACCATCTGTTGTTCCACCGGTAAGGCCTGTGTTGGCTGCAAACAAAGACTTTCGACCTGAATATGTTAGAACTTCTAGCACTTCCCAACTGCCAAATTGGCCTCTGGTTAATGGACAAAATGATTTCAAAGATGCAAACATAAGCAAGCATGGTTTTGGAGTTTCAACTTTACATTCAATGACTGTTGAACATGATTTAATAAAAACCATTAATAAAGTACCATCTAGTGCCTTGTCTGTTGCTCAGCCCTCTCTTAAGCACAGTCCTTTGTATGGAACCAGTGGGCCCTTGCCTGTTATGATTCCGGCAGGGAAACCTACAAAACAGAGTACATCGCAAACTTTGTTGCCAAGATGTCAGTCTTTTGTCAGACAGGGTCATATACATCAAGGGCACATCAGAGCACCAAATGGTCCAGTTAGTCCTGCTGTGCGAGTCATTGACAGTATGCAAACTTCTTCAGGCAATGGTACAGTATTTACTCAAGGTGGGATTTCAGAAAGAGGTGATCACATTGATAAGATAAGGAGCTTGGTAATGGATTTTGGACAGGACATTGGAATGGCACACACAAAAAACAGTTTTTCTGCTTAGAGTCAGGGACATGGTTTGAGAAATAATATTTTGCCTCTACCTTCTAGTTATCCTAACAATGTATTGCCCCCCTGTTCAGCCAAATCTGGTTGGACCAGAACCTGTCGAATGGCTTCACCCAAGAAGACCTCACAATTACTCTTAAAGATCTATTATGCCTAAGACCAAGATTATTGCTCCTAGAAATACAAGGGTACCAAATGTAAGAGACGACCTTCCATCGTCTGTATTCCATCAAGCACATAATCTGTCTCATAGGACAATGGACCCGGAACACTCTAATCAACTTGATAATTTTCCTCGTCAAGGTCCTTGGGGGTGGAATGGAAGTAGAACCCCCCCAAGATCAGGTTGGCGATGAGTCTGGTGAAATAGAGTTTCTATTTATTTCTCATGTAACATAATTTATTTTGGAGCTCTGCTAATTCTTATATCTGGATTGTGGAGGAGGTTATTGTAGAACAGAATTTTGCAACAAGGGGAAGAAATACCTGCATAGAGCAGAGCAAGATTGCAAATTAAATGAGTTGGAGTAGACTTTTATTGTACTTGCAGGCTAGGATACACAGGCAAATTGATGCTGCTTGTATTCTCCGATTGGCTTATTGTTTTTTAGCATCAATTAGGCTATGTTGGCATATAATACTTCATATCTGCATTATTGTCTTATCATGATTTTTCTCAGTTTTGCAAAATTATTAAAATCGTAATTTAATGATTTCAGAATGCCATGCCATGCCAACTAACAGTACTAAATGTAAGAAAAATTGTGGGGCTGTCATTGTTTAATGTTGTGAACCGGAAAGCAGCTCGGTTAAAAAATTATCTTCAACTTTGAGTCAAACCTTATTAACTCAAAGTTCAAGTTATTTTGCAAGACAAATTTATTGTCACATAAGGTTGATTTCAAAAAGTTATGGTGGAGAATGCAAAAAAATGAGATTATCTTTAGGACATATTTAAAGTGCTAGAGAGAAGGCCTATGACAACTACACCTGAATACTGAAATCTTTGACACATAACACTGTCACTAAGACAGAAGTAAGGATATATCTATAATTTCTGAAATCTTGGACGCATAACACTCTTTTGCTACTTTTTATAGTAACGTAATGTCATATGCCAGCTACGTGACTTTATATTAGCAGTTCTTGAATCCTTTGGATATTCTTTTTATTTTGTAATTGGGTCATTGTACGTATTGATGCGTGAAAATTATATAGTGTTAATTGTAGTTTCTGAAAAGAGGCCTCACCTCTAAGCCAGCTGATTAAAGAAAAGAAGCAGCAGAGAAAGCAAAAAAATTGACACAATGCTGATAAACAAAATAAACTGCAATCTATTAACTCATTGAAAAAAAACAAACTTCACATTCTTCCTCTGTTCTGCACAGTGCTGTTAAAAAGAACCAGAAAAATACTGCTCTATTTTAAAAAATAGAGTATTGTTCATATTGCAGCTCCCAAAGAATACAGAATAATCATAATAAAAAGAGATAAGATGCAGCTTCTAAAGACAGTCCGCTGCCCACAAAGAAAAGCATTTAAAAACAGAAAACTGCCGAGTTTTTTCCTAAGCTAAGCATGCGTTGCATGCTTTATTTGAATAAAGCAGAAAAACAACTTTAAAAGAATAAACTACTTTAAAAACAAAACAAGCAGCTAAGAATAGCCACGCAGGAAAAAACAAAGATCTTCTTCAAATCAATTCTCTTCTAAATAAGGATCCGCCAAGTCAGCATCAATTATCTTCATACTCCCCCTTGATGCTAAGAGGGCTCACGATCTGATCTCGAAGTGACAAAAACTGATTTGTTGCAACTGCTTTAGTGAAGATATCTGCTAACTGATCCTTAGTGCTGATGTGCTTCAATTCAACTTCCTTCTTCTGTACTAAATCACGGATGAAGTGATACTTCAAATCAAAATGCTTTGTTCTACTGTGATGAACCGGATTCTTTGCTAACTTGATGGCACTTACATTGTCACAATAAACCACTGTAGGTTGAATCTGCTTCTCTCCAATTTCTTCTAAAACTTTTCTGAAGCCAAAGAGCTTGTGTACCTGCTGAGGTAACTGCAACATACTCTGCTTCTGTGGATGAGAGAGCAACCATGCTTTGTTTCTTGGAACTCCAAGTAATCAAACCAGAACCAAAAGAGAAACAATTTCCAGATGTAGACTTACGATCATCCATACTACCTCCCCAATCTGAATCACTAAAGCCAACAAGATTGAATCTTTTAGAAGAGTAGTAATGAATACCATAATTTAGAGTACCTTTCACATACCTCAAAATTCTTTTAGCTGCCTTCATGTGTATTTCTGATGGATTTGTCATATACCTTGAAACAAGTGAAACTGAATATGCTATATCAGGTCTTGTGTGGGTCAGAAACATCAAACTCCCAATAATACTTCTGTAAGCAGTCTCATCAACTAATTCAGCACCATCATTCCTACTCAACACAACTCCATGAGCACTTGGAGTGGAGTATGGTTTACAATCAACCATGTCAAACTTCTTCAACATATCTTTTGCATATTTGGTTTGGCAAATGAAAATTTCATTTTTACATTGATAAACCTCCATTCCTAAAAAATATTTCATGAGACCAAGATCTTTCATTTCAAATTCTTTCATCATAGCAATTTTGAACTCATCTTTCATCTTAGAACTGCTACCCATATACAACAAATCATCAACATACAAACTTATAATAAGAATATCATTACCTTCTTGTTTGTAGTAAAGGGTAGGTTCACTCTTACTTCTCTTGAAGCCATTCTCCTGAAAGTATCCATCAATTCTTGCATACCATGCCCTTGGTGCTTGCTTGAGGCCATACAAAGCCTTCTTCAATTTGTAGACATGATTCTCTTTTCCTTCCACTTGAAAACCTTGTGGCTGTTCCACATATACTTCCTCTTCTAAGTACCCATTCAAGAAGGCACTTTTCACATCCATATGTTGTATGCTCCAATTCTTTTGAGCTGCTAATGAAATCAGCATTCTAATGGTCTCTTGTCTTGCAACTGGTGCAAACGTCTCTTCATAGTCAATCCCATACTTCTGTGTGAAGCCTTTAGCAACTAATCTTGCCTTATGCCTTTCAACACTTCCATCACTGTTATGCTTAGTCTTGTAGATCCATTTGGTGCCAATCTTCTTCTTGTCATGTGGAAGCTCTGTAAGCTCCCAAGTATCATTCCTATGAATGGAATCCATCTCTTCTTGCATTGCTTGCATCCAAACCTCATTAGTACATGCTTCTTCAAAACATGATGGTTCAAAATCAGCCTTGGTAAATAAAGCAAAATTAACTGTCTCACCTATTGGATTTTCTTCATGTGCTTGATTGGCACTCCTTTGATAAATATCACTCAAACTTTTTACCTTCCTTCTAGAACTTGGAGTTGAAGATGGACTTGAAGAATTAGATGAGGGGCTGCTTGGTGGATTTATAGCAATTGGGACAGCAACATTAGTGGGCTGCTCATGATCAATATCATCATTCAAAACAGATTTTGACTTCTCCATTTGGCCTTTTTGATGACCAAAAACTCCCCCTTCATCAAAAATCACATCTCTTGAAACAATAAGCTTATTAGTGAGAGGATTATATAACCTGTAAGCTTTGCTTTCCTCACTATACCCAACAAAAATACATGACTCACTTTTAGCATCTAACTTTTGTCTATTCTGATCAGGTACATGAACATAAGCTAAACATCCAAAAACTCTAAAATGATTAACATTAGGCCTTTTCTCATACCATGCTTCATAAGGAGTCATCTTCTCAAGTGCACTAGTGGGACTTCGATTGAGAATATACACTGCTGTAGCAACTGCATCTCCCCAATAAGAGTTACTCAATCCCTTGGTTTGTAACATGCTCCTTGCCATTTCTACCACAGTGCGGTTTTTCCTTTCAGCTACCCCATTCTGTTGAGGTGTGTATGGAGTGGTGAGCTGCCTCTTGATGCCATTCATATCACAATAATCTTGAAAGGCTCTTGAACAAAATTCTCCTCCACGATCAGTTCTTAAACATTTGATTTTGCACCCTTTCTCATTTTCCACAAGTGCTTTAAACCTCTTGAATGTATCAAGGGCTTCATCCTTAGCCTTCAAAAAATACCCAACATTTTCGTGAGTAATCATCAATAAAAGATAAAATATGATGACTTACCCAAACTCTTTGTTTGCATCGGTCCACAGATATCTGAATGAACAAGTTGAAGGGGGTAATGGGCCCTCCATGCAGTGCCTTTTGGAAACCTTTCCCTTGCATGCTTTCCTTTTGCACATCCTTCACAAACCTCCTTGTGCTCTTCAACCTTGGGCAAACCAGCAACTAATGCTTGTGAGGTCAAAAGCTTCAAACTGTGAAAGTTTAAATGGCCATACCTTAGATGCCATAGCCAACTTGTATCCTCAAATGCCATATTGGCAAGGCTGCTGTTATTTTCACCAAATCTCAATGGAAACATCCTATTTTTCGTCATAGGAACAACTGTGACTACTCTGTTTCCCTGACTCTTATCAAAAATTGTACATTTCTTATTTTCAAAGACAACTCTATAGTTCTTCTCACATAATTGTCCAACACTTAACAAATTATGTTTTAACTCAGGAGTGTAATAAATATCTTTAACACTCTTCATACCTTCTTTTGTGTGGACCTCCATGGCACCTTTTGCAGCGACCACCAATGATTTATCATCACCGAGCTGAATCTTTGACTTGAAACTTTCATCCTTTGTTGAAAACAACTTCCCATTTCCTGACATATGGTTAGAGCATCCAGAATCTAGGTACCAAACATCTTTACTAGTATTTTCACTTTTAGAATAAGATAAGAATAAATTATCTGGAGGATTTTCATAACTTTCTTGAGCATAATTAACATTTTTACCTTCTTTTAATCTACATTCTCTTTCAAAATGTCCATACCTATTACAATGGTAACATTGAACATTCCTTTTATCAAATCTTCCTCTACCTCTGCCTCTTGAACCACCTCTTCCTCTTGAAAAACCTCTGCCTCTACCTCTTGAATTATTCTGATTTTGACCTTTACCTTGGCTTTGATTGCTTTTGCTACTACTGCTGCCATCATCATTCTTTGTGATTTGTACTTTAGAGGAAAAGGCTTTCTCAACACTTTCTCCAAAATAATCTTTTAGTCTTTCTTCATGTGATATCAAAGATCCAACGAGGTGATCGAATTGAAGGGTTGTCAAATCCTTACTTTCTTCCATTATTATGGCGACGTGATTCCATCTTGGTGTGAGAGATCTCAACACCTTTTTTATCAGAACTTTTGTGTTCACAGTTTCTCCAAGTGTAGCCATCTTATTGACCACATCTTTTACTCTGACACAATACTCACTCACACTTTCTCCTTCTTGCATTTTTAAATTCTCAAATTCTCTTTTCAATGTCTGTAACTTAACAACTTGGACCTGATCACTGCCTTGGTAAGCTTCTTTTAGAGTCTTCCAGGCATCCTCAGCTGTCTTTGCACCTGCAATTCTTGGAAATAAACTCTTGTCTAGAGCTATTTGAATATGAAACAATGCTTGAAAATTCTTCTTCTTAGCTTCCTTCCTTGCTGTTCTTTCATTGACTGGGAGGGCATTCCAATCAGCTGGCTCCTGGTAACCTGATTCAACAATCTCCCACAAGTCTTTTCCTATTAAAAATGTCATCATTTTTATACACCAATAATCATACTCATTACCATCAAATTCTGGAATGGGCAAGCTGTTAGAATTCGACATGATAATCTTTGGCGAAATTCGAACAACTAGATCTTAAACCCAAAACAAAATACCTGCTCTGATACCAAATGTAGTTTCTGAAAAGAGGCCTCACCTCTAAGCCAGCTGATTAAAGAAATGAAGCAGCAGAGAAAGAAAACAAACAAACTGACACAATGCTGATAAACAAAATAAACTGCAATCTATTAACTCATTGAAAAAAAAACTTCACATTCTTCCTCTATTCTGCACAGTGCTGTTAAAAGAACCAGAAAAATACTGCTCTATTTTAAAAACAGAGTATTGTTCATATTGCAGCCCTCAAAGAATACAGAATAATCATAATAAAGAGATAAGATGCAGCTTCTAAAGACAGTCCGCTGCCCACAAAAGCATTTAAAAACAGAAAACTGCCGAGTTTTTTCCTAAGCTAAGCATGCGTTGCATGCTTTATTTGAATAAAGCAGAAAAAACAACTTTAAAAGAATAAACTACTTTAAAACAAAACAAGCAGCTAAGAATAGCCACGCAGGAAAAACAAAGATCTTCTTCAAATCAAATCTTCTAAATAAGGATCCGCCAAGTCAACATCAATTATTTTCATTAATAATATCATGGTAGCAAAGTCATTCTCAGGAATAAATCGGCAAAACCTTAAGACATTTAAAAAAAAAAAAACAGGTTAGGGTTAGTTTAAAAAAAACCAAAAAAAAGTTACGGTTTTCGGAAAAATGAAAAATAAGCAAAATAAATTATATAAACTGCTACTAATTGTGATTTTATACAGAATCTCAATTAACTCAGACCGGAGCTATGAACTGGAATACAACCATTCAACAATACCACCCCAATGGGGTTTGAACCTTGGTGGCAAGAACAACAATGCCACCTTTAAACCATCACACCATGCCAATACCGGCATATATCAAGATGTAGTCATTGTTAAAGTTTATGTTCAATTTTTTCAGTTTTAATGATACATGTGCACCCAATATTGGGAGTTCACGCTAATGCACCCCTTCATCCTTGCAACTGGGTACGCAAGTCTTGGTGGCTAGCACTAGATGCTGTGTCTCATACAAGCAACGTGTGTGCATGCAAAATATACTCGAGTTCTCATGAAATCTTTAATGGTACAATCGCATAGAAAAAGTGTGTAGCAAAAATCATTATCGGGAACAAATTGGCAATTAAAAGATGTTTTTTCTTTAAATCAATTTAGGGTTAGGGTTTTAAAAAAACAGCAAAACATTTGCAAATTTATCGTGAGTCGGGATGATTTGGATTAGATTAGGAAAAACTCTTTTGGACAATTTCTGTAAAAAATAATTTTGGTCTGAATTCTGATTTCTCACGATAAATTGCTATATTTTTTTTGGGGTAATTTTGCTACCATGGACTAGATAATTCGTACAATTGTGGATACCTTGCAATTAGAAGATTATAGTGGATTTCCGAAATTTGTAATAGTGTAGTATGTCTGCAAGCTACCATGTGGCAGCACTTTCCAAAGATACTGCTGGTAACAATTGGAGACGTGCAAGATGAAGACCGAATATTTAAAACACAATACGATATCCGTTTTTTGCACATTCAAGTAGATAAGGTGGTTTATAGCAATTGCAACATTTGAACGTTAAGAGAGGTCAGAGGCCAAAACAATGTTGTAAAAAATTGGGAAACAGTAAAGATTTGAGGCTTACATGGTTCTTAAACGAGAACAGAGTCATTGGAAAAAGGACGCAGGTGATCCATCATCTGAATCTAACCATGTACTAGTTATGCCCTAAAATCAGTAGGCATTGTCGGATCCATGATTCTGTATGGAAAACAACAAAATTAATCAACTTATAAGATTGCTAATCCATCCCAAACCCTCCAATACATCTCACAAAAGCAATTTGCAAAATTAATAAATAGCTCACTTAATCTTATGACGGGAGCAGGTAGAGTGATGACTCTTGCACCTCCAGGAGAAAATCAAGCATTCAAGGTTACGTAGAAAATATTGTAAAGAATATTAACACAACAGCACACAAATGACATTAACATAATTACAAACTCAAATAAACAGCTATTCGCAGCTCATAAATGCTTTGATATTTGACTCTTGCTAAAGCTGCTTCTCCTCGTGGAAAATTCGTGCCTGTTTTTATTGTACGTTTTCAGTTTGGGTGCCTGATATTAAGTATTTCTCTTATAACAAAGCTTCCAAACCATTTTAGGCCATCACTTAATTGGTATTACACCATATCCAACAGTCTTACATTTTTTTTCCTTACGTGAGCCAGTTCTCAAATTTCTTGACCTTAACTAGTGCATTTGATTTTGCTTTGATTTTAAAGTATCATGTTATATTCTTTCTTAATTGAGAACAAGAATTGTTTGGAGTAGAGTTTGATGCAGTCTTTCTTTTTATTTTCCCTTCAATTTTTGGCATCAAACATATTTTATTTCTAGTAGTGGGTGTAAATATACAAATTTGGTAATTTATTTTTATTTTTTTAAATTTTTTTATATTGATTAAAGCTGAAAAGATTACAATGATAATATTGTACAGTTGGAAAGGAGGACTGCGAAAGGAATGAACAAAACAGAATTAGAGACACCAATAGTACAACTCACAAGATATCCCGTTATCATCCCAAAAAGTAATAACAAAGAAGACTAAAGCAACCAGCATTACAATTGACCCATGACACAGAAGTGTCAAAGTCTCCCTTACACGTTAAACTTGAAAAAGTATTGCATCTGCTTGACACAACTGAATTCCCCTTCTTGACGCTGTTGAAATTGATATTTGATCACCTCCAAACGTTTATTATAATCAACATCTCTTTTGTGCCCCTTCTTAAGCTGAGAACATAGATGAATTGAAATATTATGTTAGAGTAAAACTTTTGAATGTCTGTTTTCTGATGCAAAATGTGATTAGAAAACATAGCTAAACATCTGCTTTTCCATAGGTGCAACAAAATACATTGTCTCATAGAATCAACAATTGAACTTTTACGAAGTCTATTACCAAACATTGCTTCTTTCCATCATAATGTATAATCAAAAATAGCAGAAAAGTGGTCAAATACAATATTCCATTTTTTTTTTTGGCTCAATAACAGTCTCAAAAAATATGTTTCAGATTTTCATTGCGCTGACAAAAAAGACACTTGACAACTTGTATCTTTTAATATTTTATTCTATCCGCTATAGATAATTTATAATGTAAGGTTTTCCAAACCAAAATTTGAACATTTGCTTCCATTTGTTAGTAGAGTTGATGTTAGACTTTGACGAATGGCAATATGATGAAGTTCTCCTTCCATTGGCAAGTGTCAGTTGTAATACACTTGGTTAAGCTGAGAATGGACTCCGTATATAATAATATCCATTTGGAAGCAGTCATCTTCTTCAATGCTTTGACCTCTTTGATTTCGTGGACGGTAGGGACTGACTTTGATTTCAACCATTTCTTTATGGTATAGGGACCTTGTGAAAGAAGGCGAGCATATAGTAGTTCATATGAGGCGTGTCTTATGAACATTTGCTCTTAGATGCTTCATTTCTCAGATTTCGTAAACTGTTGTTGGTTAAATATGTGGAGAACATTGAAACAGTAAACATCTATGAAAAAAGGGATTCTGGATCGTGCATTCTACATATCACATGCAATTTCTAATCAATGCTATCTAGCAGTTGTAGGCTTGGGGTGCTTGCCGCAGAAACTGTGCAAATTCAACTCATTTGTGAGCATGCGTCTTGCATGCAACCAAGTTCAGTTGCAAGTCAAAGTCATAATTGTTCATATTTTGCTAGTTTTTATAGTTGAGCTAGGTGCATGCATTGGATGATCTGGATTGTATAAGTAATATGACATTATTTCTGGTTATTGGAGAAGGCACTGAATCATAATTTTTCTAAATGTTGTTTAGACGTGTGGCTACACTTTTTTCTTTGATGTTGTTGGTCTTAGTTGACTGTTATACATGTGTAATTACAATGGGGTGAATGTTATTCATTATGTTATTTGCTCATAAAATCTGATCAAGAAAATAACAAAAATAAAAATTGAAAATTTTACAATATAATTAAAATCAAGCTATAAACCTGTCATGGTGGGAAAGAACTCAGCAAATAGTAAAAGTGCAGCCGATTAATAACCTCTACTAAAGGGAAACATTCTGATAATTCGGGAGAACTATTTGATCAAGTCAAGGAAACATTAAAATTAAGTACATAGGTTTCAAGGAAAAAGGAATAAAATTGTAAGGTTTTAAAAGTTGCGAGTTAACAAAGTATTTTTCAAGAGGGATTAGAAAGATTGGATAGAACACAAAATAAGAGTAAGAAAATAGACAATTTTTTAATAAATGGCTGGTATATGAAAATTGTAAGGTTTGAAAGGGAACTTTGAAAGAATCAGGTAAAGAGGAGGCAAACAAAAAATTGCACAAATAGATAGCAAAAATAAAAGAAAGAAGTTTGTGAGTACAAGGAGAGGAGCTGATATATTTATATTTTGTTGGGGACTTTAACAAGGAAAAGCAAAGGATATCATTATAGCTATCCAACAGTTAAAAAACAATTGTATGGACATGAATTAGAAGAAGAGGCCACTACCATAATTAACAACAAAATACATCACTTTAAAATAGGTTAAGGTAGTAAGAAGCAAACATGTAAGGCTTGCTACATGGATGGGCTAAACGCAAAATTCCTAAAATGGGGTGTAAAAAATCTAGCCCCTCATAGTAAGAAAATATTCAACATGGCTTTCTAAGAGATTGGACAACTAGTCTAGTATTCTACCTCTTCAAGAGTGAAGATGTTAAAAATCCTTCTTGTTTACAAAGTTGTTTGGAAGTATGGATAAGAATAAAATCAACAAGTAGGTAAAATAAAAAGACAAAAGGGAAAAAAGACAAGGAATTCTCAAACCAAATCATTCAAAAATTGATCACGACGTTGCTTTAAAATAATCATTGAAAAACAATGAAACAAAAAATGGGAAGTCTATTGTTGTTATGTGGAGTTCAACAAAGTTTTTGATATGGTTCTTGAAAGTAAATTATGTTGGCAACATGAGCATGATGGTGTATGGTGTTGTCATTGATGTCAAACCATTGTAAGAATTGATGGTGTATTAGTATGAATATATTCCCCAGTAGACCAAGTGTTTTTGAGAAATTGGTTGTCCCAGACTGAGTAATGTATTTTTAATGTAACAAAGGAAAATTTTTTGGTCCACATTGCATTATCTTGTCATGCGGTTTTGAGGAAATAATGGTATGTATTGAAGGAGCCCATATCCAATTTTTTAGGGTTTTATGTCTTTCATAGTAGAATATATTAGTGATAGAGTATCGGGCTAAGTAAAGACAAAGTTACAATTGTAGAGTTCATGTTGGGATGCTCCACATTCCACCGTGAATGATCTTTGTGCTTTGCAGATTTCAAGAAGTGTTTGGAGATGTTATATGTGTGTGCATTCCAAGTTTCAAGTG
The DNA here is from genome assembly GCA_007258455.2 of Sequoia sempervirens. Taxonomy (NCBI): domain Eukaryota; kingdom Viridiplantae; phylum Streptophyta; class Pinopsida; order Cupressales; family Cupressaceae; genus Sequoia; species Sequoia sempervirens. The sequence continues at coordinate 122,456,974 of VDFB02271358.1, forward strand.
GTTTGGTGATTCACACGTCAAGTTTTGGATGAATAGTTGGTTCATTCAGTTGTCACTTTATCAGTTTGTTTATGTGGTGCCGACCTAAGGGTTTTGGGGTCGTGCGGGACTGAATTTTGTATGAAGCGGATTCATGGGAGTATCTATAGGTCATGTCGACCTATTTTGGTGAGGAACATGCTTTGGTTACTTCCGCAAGGCATATATGCTAGAATTTTGAGTTGACAAGTTTTGGGGTCACACATTTCATCCATTTAGGTTGACCTAGTTGATGGTATGAATGATTGGAGAGGATATATATATTAGAGAGAAGAGATGGACAATTCATTATTTGTATATGTAGAGAGTAAAGAGTATAATGTAATAGTGGTAATCTTATGCATTCACATAAGAGTGACAGTGAAGGATGAAGTGTGTAAAGTTAGTTTTTGAGCAGAACAAGGAACTATGTCTTCAACATATAGCTAATGCATTGTAAATAGTTCAAATTTTGGTAGTGAGACATTTTTTGTATATTCATTTGTAATTTTGGAAGAAGTGATCTTCCTTGGGAAGTGATCCCTCCTATTTTTTTGGAAAAGTGAGTCCTTTAAACTTTGATCTATTATAACCAGTTATGATATATAAGGAGTTAATCCTCATCATAGTTTTTCCCTTTCAACGGTTTTCCATGTAAAATCTAGTGTTCCTTTGTTGTTTTTTGTGGTGCATACTTGTTTCTTTCCTTCAATTTTCCTAACAATTGAGGTAGATCTTGGAAATTGAACACATGACATCTAGGAAGTATCCTATCCCATTGGAAGAACTTATAATGGAAGGATTTACTGAAGAAGACTATGAAGTTGATATGGAAGGAGAACTTAGATCTGTTCTTGATGACCTGGATAGTGAAGAATGTGAGAATAGAGATCTGAAAGAAAATCTTAAGGAAGCAGATGATTGTATCAAGAAGTTGAGGAATCAAGTCAATAAAGTTAAAAATCAACTCAAGGAAACAAATGAGCAATTCAAACATTCAAATGAGACAATCACTAATCTAAAAATGTAGGTTGAAGAAGGAAAAAAAGTTGAAGATTGCTTGAATGCCAAGTTGAAAGACAAGACTAGAGAATGCTCAAAGCTTGAAGAAGACATTGTGTCTTTGAGGAAAGATTTGGAGAAAGAAAAGAGTCATGAAGACAAATTTAAGAAGAGCTCCACCTTGCTTGATGATATTCTTGCTAGTCAAAAAATTGACAAGGACAAAGAAGGATTAGGGTTTGAAAAAGGAGAAAATTCAAAGGAAAATCAGACTCCAAACAATGCTGAGAAGGAGAATAATGAACAAAGGAAGACTAGAGATAAGAAGAAGAATATCAAACATGTTCGTAACTAGAAGAAAGATTTCAAGAGACCTCCTCTCAGACAATCGGTTGCACAAAGGTATCCATCTTTTAAAGGTCACTGTTATTTTTTCAATAAATTTGGGCATAAAGCTTTGGAATGTAAAAACAAGATGAATCCGAATTTTCAATCATTTTTCGGTCAATGTTATGCATGTAATAGATTTGGTCATAAGGCTAGTGAATGCAAAAGATAGATGTTGAATGGGTACAATAATGGCATGGTCTTTTAATCACTCCATGGTTTACTCATTGTAGAAGAGGGGGATCCATCACCCTCAAGACTCCAGGTCATGGAAGAGTCCTAAGGAATGAACTACCTTAAACTACCTTAGGTTGACTAGATAGGTTTGAAAAGATGAAAGAATGAGGTTGAATAGGAAGAGCAAGCAATGCACCACTTTTCTTTGGCTAGACTGAGTGTTTATAGAATCAGAAGAGCCGACTATAGAAGTTTCGGTTTGTTGCCCAAACAACTCATTATCTAAGGATGACAGCGCATATCTTGGACTCCAGTGCGACACACTGACATCCTCTATGGACAAAGGTCCAGAGAGAAAACATAAAATGCTACGATCCTACTAACTATCTGATAGGTTATGTTTTGCCACTTGAGAAAAAGTACAAAAATTACTAAAAAGGTAGAAAATAAAGTACTTGTAAGGAAACTACTCAAAATGAACTATTTTAGAAATGACAAAGAGAGGATAAAAAAGAGGTATTGTATTTCATACGACTTGATTCTTCAACTAGCTCCACACGAACGTGCCTACACACATGAAAACGAGAAAAATGTTGGGTTGTGTTTGAGGTCTACCTCAGCCAAACCCCTATTTTGGTGTTCCCACCTACATGGACATCCAAATAGCCACAAGATGTAGAAATTGATAAAGAAAGTAGAAAGGAAAAAGTACAACTAGAGAGAAAGAAAAGACAATTGGAATGCTATCCAATAAACACAATGATGCAACCAAATAGAAAGACATAAGGGTAAAAGCACAAAGCTATGTCACACTTTCGACCAACTAAATAGTTCTAAGCGAAACAATTTTGACCTAAATAGTTTCGGTCGAAAGCATGCGGCCTATACGTGGCACATAGAGTTTTGGGCGAAACCCTTTTGCCTGAAATCATAAAATTTTAATTTTTCCTTTTATCACATTGAAATGTAGCTTATTTTATGTGCAGGGTTTCGGTAGAAAGGGTTTTGACTGAAACCCTTTCTACTGAAACTATCTATGTGGCATCCTAGTTGGCAACCAACTCAACTTTCTTCAGAATTTTATGAAACTTTCAACTTCAACTAAGTATTTCTTCAGTCAAAATGATTTTAAAAAAAGAAGAAAAATACCCTTTTGTAGAGCTCAGAGTGTTGAATCCAAATATGCAATTTTTTTAATATTTTGATTAGTTTTAATATATTTCATTTTTCAAATAATGCAAGTAGGTTGTTAAAGTTAGAAAAGAGGTTTATTAGAAATAAAAAAATAGTAAAACATATTAAAATTTTTGAAAAATATATTGTGCACTAAATGAGAGAATCCTCTTCAAAAGGGTATAATTTATTTTTTGAAAAAGATTAAAAAAATAGACAATAGTTGATGTCAAATGAAAACTGTCAAATTCTGACAAGTTTGACTTTAAAATGTTATTATGAGAAAAACATACATTGAAATTCCATTATTTTTTCCATGTACTAGATATTGAAGTTACCTATTTGGAGAGAAAAAAAATAGGGGAAAATGAAGTTTTTTTCTATTTGTTTCTTGACAACAAGTGAGCATCACTTTTTCCTGAAATTTTCATCATTCCAAAATCTTCTCTTAAATTGATAAGAAAATAATCAAAACAATTTTAAAAAAATCTGAAAAATTACAAGAATAAACTTCATCAATATTTCTACATTTCATTTGTTTACATCATTTTGAAATTCAAAACATAAAGACTACTTTTATGGGGTCGAAATTCACATTTTTTTTTGCTGTTGGCTGATTCCTTTATATAGTGTGACATAGGTTTGTACTTTTACCCATAAAGATACCTTCCCAACTACGAACTCTCAAGGCCAATAGTGGAAGGAATAAAGTGACACCACCACATAGATAAGTTGAAGCTTGATGATCCTGCAATGAGAGTGGTGTTGCAATGAGAGTATGTTGTTGGAGCCAAATGAGGAGCATGCAACAAGAACAATGGTGTAGAGTGAATCAAGAGTGTGCGAATGAGAGAGTGAAGTGTTAGATGTGAGAGAGTGAAGCAAGAATGAAGCTAAAGTGAAGAAGTTGGAATGAATTGAGTTCAAATAAAAAAAATGGAGGCAAGAGGTCAAATTTTTTTGATCAAGGGAGGCAGGGAATGTTACTCTTCGTAGCCAATGGAAAAAGTAACATCTCTGTAGATCCTAGAGGTAGGAATCTTGTTAGGATGACAATGTGGCATATGGATGCCCACACGACGCATGCACATCCTTGATAAAAATTTCTCCATCAACATAAAATGATACCGCCAAGTGGAAGGGACAAGGTGGTGCAGATGAAGTTTACATCATCAAGTTTATATTTTCTAAGGTAGGGGAAATTAAATGGGGAATTTTCCTAGGGTACAAATTCGTGCCATTACATTTTTCCCCTAGTTTTGCAAGCATACATGATAGTGCATATGTGAGGTAAAGTAGAAAGAGATTGAAGAGAATATACCTTAACTATTGAGGAAGGAGATCTTTGATCCGACACACCTAGATGTAAATAAGGCAACTCCATAGGTTCTTGGTCCCACAGAGCAACCTTGACGTGAAAGAGAGAAAGATGGCTCCACAGGTATTCGATCCTACAGAGTTTGACACATGATTTATAGGTTCTCAGTCCTGTAGAATTTGATATGAAATATCCTTATAGGTGCTTAGTCCTACTAGGAAAGCTTGAAGGCAAAGGAGCTTTACAGGTTCTCCATCCTGCAAAGCAACATGTTAAGTTGCAAACAAAAGATGTTAGGAAAAAAATCCAAGATAGACACACACATCATAGAGCATACAATTGAAGGAGAAGTTTTCAAAGGGAGTCCCTTTAGGAACCCTTCAAGACAACAAGGGCCCACTCAAAGGGACACTTCTATTTGAAAGCCATGACATTTCTGCTAATGATTATGTCATCAAAGAATCCTTTTAAAAGATTTATTTCATCAAAGAATCTAGTAGAAAGAATGATCCTTCTTAAAGGAAAGTTTTCAAACTTCTTCATTAGAAAAAGTACTTTTTTGAAGGAAAGTTTTCAGATTCTTCTGTTACGAATTCATTTTTGAAAGAAAAATTTCACTAAGGGGTCCTTGTTGAAGAATATGATTTTGGAAAATGAAAATTTTTAGTAAAGGATTTGTTGGCCACCAAATTCACCTTATTGAAAATAGAAAAAATATGCTACCCCCCCTTACGATGGTGTGTGTTATATAAAGGAGCACATAGCATCCTAAGCAGAGAAAGAAGAGGAAAAGATGTTGTGGCCCATGAGACATGGTGAGATGTAAACATGGAATGTTGTTGCAAATGTGAGGGACAACACATAAGCACCACATCACTAAGAATATAGAGAGAGAAAAACAAAGACAAAGAAAGTGAGAGAAAGCATAAATGAACAAACCAAGAGACATGGGGATCTGGAAGTTCGGGGTCAAATATGTTCATATATATAAATAGGTAGCACATGATGTATGAATGAAAGATCATCAATCCCCAAAGTTCCTAGATTGTGAAGAAAAGAAAAATAAAAGTAAAAATTGGGTCAACATGGAAGAGGGCATAAATTCCCCCAAGACTTTGCATCGTCCCCAATTGTTAAAAAACAAATTTACAACATATAGAAGAATGATGATACATAGATAAGAAGTTTATGAAAAATTTTCCAGGGTTGTATCCAAGCACCTACAAGGGTAGCAAGGGTCATCCAAGTAGGATAACAAACACATAAAAGCAAGAACAAGGGAACACTGTAACACACAAACACATATAATCTATAGATAAAGAAGAGGTACCACCCTACTCCTCATTGACTAACAAGTCATCCCACTTATAATCTAGATCATTATAGGGGGAGGGAGGATGAGATAGTGAGGGAAGTACCCTCTGACTCTCCTACAACAAGGGCCAAGGAAGAAGGCCCATTAAGGTCTTCTTCGCTGAGCTCTAGTGAGGTGACCGTCATCGATCTTGCAAAGATCATTGATAGAGCCAAGACATCATCCACTGAGTTAAACATGCACTTCACTAGAGTTCCATGTGTTAACCTGGTGGGATAAGAAGGAGGCACCCAAGATCCACTGTCAACCTCATCAAGAGGGGTAGTGACAAACTCAAGAGACATGGAGGCTACCTTCGTTAGAAGGATGACACAAGACAAACTAGGGATAGCTCTTGAAGAAGGTGAACCCTTCTTTGGACCACCACTTGAAGTGAGGTCATCCTCTGGCTTATGCTTCAGTAGAGGATGTTGGATCCCCATAGAAGAAGCAGAGGTAGAGGAGGGAGAAGAAAAAGTTGTGATAGACACCTTTGTGTGCAAAATGTCTATGGGTTGTGAAAAGGGAGGGATGTCCGGGAGGGAAATCAAGAGAGAAGGCTCCAAGAAAGGAGTGATGAAGACCTGTACCCTTTTGGGGTGAGGATCACTAACATCCGCGAGGGAGCTAGATGTAGAATGGAGGAAATTGGAACTGAGGTAGAAGGAGCAAAAGGAAGAGACACAACAAAAGAAGATGTAGGAATAGGAGCTACTGGCTTTTCTCCTATGCTCGCGCTCACATGCAAACCGATTACGTCGATTCCAGGTACTAGAAGTTGGAGCTTGAGAAGAGACATGAGGTTCCTTTTCTATCACATGAGTGTCCTCCAAAACCATGGCCAATGGAAGGACAACCTCCTAGACATGAGAAAAAGTGGGGAGCATAAGAGCAGAGACAACAACAGGTGGAGAAGTAGACACAAGTACCTTGATAGTGGGCCTCTTCCCATTCATCGTCAGAGGGGTAGGAGGAAGAGTGGTAGGAGGCTGCTGAGATTGAGACACTGGAGCAACCCCACAAGGAACTTTTTTCTTACTGTAGATAACGGGTCTAGGAGCCATGGGAAAGATAAGAAGTTTGAAAACCTAACCCTTAGCTTTCTACCAAGTGGGCACCATCGGGCTTCCCAAGCAAGGAAAGGGAGTAGGAGCCGAAGATGCTACAATAGGGCAAGAAGCAAAAACAAATGGAGTAAAGGACATGGAAGAGGAAGGCCCTTGGGCGTGAGTAAGGTTCCCCTTCCCCTTTTGCTAGGAGGAGATAGCTTTCTATTGCAAAATCATGGAACCTCTCAGAAAAATAGTGTAGGGTGACAATGGATAACTCATTTTTAGTGCCTTTCCCCCAGTATTATACTTAACATAGGAACGATACAACAAATCTCCCTTGGGAGGGAGAGGTCCAACTAGAGTGGGAAAAAAATGATCCAATGAAAATCCCCCATGCGACATTAGTGATTTATAACCAATGTCATGCACTATGTGCACATAGCCATCATGCAATAATTTGAGACACTTATGAACTACTGAAGTGACACCATTCACGGAGACTAGCCAGGGGATGCCCAACCTCACTCTGAATATGTCTGACTCTGGGATTATGATAAAGGAAGTATCAACGGCCTTGGGTCCTACCACGACCAAAAGAGAAATAGAGCCAAGAAAAGAGATCAAAATCCCATCATGTGTATAGATAGTAGCCTTTGATTCTTCATATTCCTCCCTGTGCAAAGTGTTTATAAGCAAAGCTTCTTTAGTTATAACATTCACTTGGCTCATAGGGTCAACTAGGACACTAGTCACAATGTTTCCATTGATTTGAGTGGGAATATATAAGGGAGAAGTCTCCTTATTTAGAGGCAAGTACTATGAGGTAAATTTTATGTCAGGTGATGTGCTCATAGACTGGTAGTAGGAATATGTGACATGAGACCATAGTCATGTATCCTAATGGGATGAACTCATACAACTTAGAGGATTGAGAAATTAGACAGTGACCTATCTAAATTTTGCTTCCAAATATCCAAGAGCCCTTCTAAATACATACCTAGGGGTTGTAGATTGGGTTGCAAGGCTACAATCCCTACAACACTCGAATCTACAAAATTCTTGGGGCATGAGAGAAGGTTTCTCAATACTGAGAAGCCAAATAAAGATATTCACGTCGGGTTCACCAAAAATGTCAAAGAGGGGGATCTGTAACCCTTAGGACTCCAGGTCACGGAAGAGTCCTAAGGAATGGACTACCCTAAACTACCTTAGGTTGACTAGACATGTTTGAAAAGATGAAAGACTGAGGCTAAAAAGGAAGGGAAAGAAGCGCACCACTTTCCTTCTACTAAACCATGTGTTTACAAAATTAGAAGAGCTGGCTACAAAAGTTTCAGTCTACTGCATAGACAACTCATTGTTTGAGGATGAAAACACAGATCTCAGACTCCATCATGACGCGTTGGCATGTCAGGGATGCCCTAGTGTCCTGTATGGACAATGGTCCAGAGAAAATATAAAATGCTATGAGCCTACTAACTATCTGATAGGTTATGTTTTTCTACTTCACAAAAAGTATAGAAAGTACTAAAAAGGTAGAAAATAAAGTACTTGAAAGGAAATTGCTTGAAATGAACTATTCTAGAAATGACAAAGAGAGGATAAAAAAGAGGTATTGTACTTCCCACGACTTGATTCTTTTATAACTATTTCAGTCTACTGCCCAAACAACTCACTATTTGAGGACAACAGTGCAGATCTTAGACACCACTATGATGCGTTGGCATCTCAGAGATGCCCTACGTCCTATATGGATAGAGGTCTAGATAGAAAACAGAAAATGCTATGAGCCTACTAACTATTTGATAGGTTATGTTTTTCTACTTGACAAAATGTATAGAAAGTAGTAAAAAGGTAGACAATAAAGTACTTGAAAGGAAACTACTTGAAATGAACTATTCTAGAAACAACAAAGAGAGGATAAAAAAGAGGTACTGTACTTCCCATGACTTGATTCTTCTACAAATATTTCAGTCTACTTCCTAGACAACTCACTGCCCGAGGACAATAGTGTGAATCTTAGACTCCATCGTGACGCATTGGTGTCTTAAGGATGCCTTGGCATCCTATATGGATAGAGGTCCAGAGAGAAAATAGAAAATGATATGAGCCTACTAACTATTTGATAGGTTATGTTTTTCTACTTGAAAAAAATTATAGAAAGTACTAAAAAGGTATAAAATAAAGTACTTGAAAGGAAACTACTTGAAATGAACTATTATAGAAATGACAAAGAGAGGATAAAAAAGAGGTACCATACTTCCCACGACTTGATTCTTCAACTATCTCCACATGGAAACGAGAAAAATGTTGGGCTGTGTTTGAGGTCTGCCTCAGTTAGAGTCTTGTTTTGGTTTTCCCACCTCCATGGACAACCAGATAGCCACAAGATGTAGAAATTGATAAAAAAGTAAAAAGAAAATAGTATAACTAGAGAGAAAGCAAATACAACTAAAATGTTATCCAATAAACATGATGATGCAACCAAATAGAAAGACACAAAGACACCTTCCCAACTATGAGCTCCAAGGCCAATACTGGAAGGAATAGAGCTACACCATCATGTAGAGAAGTTGAAGCTTGATGATCCTACAATGAGTGTGGTTTTGCAATGAGAGTATGCTATTGGAGCCAAATGAGGAGTTGCAACAAGAAGAAAAATGGTGTAGAGTGAAACAAGAGTGTGAGAATGAGAGAGTGAAGTGTTAGAACGTGAGAGAGTGAAGTAAGAATGAAGCTAGAGTGAAGAAGTTGGAATGAATTGAGTACAAATGAACAAAATGAAGGGAAGAGGTCAAATTATGTTGATTAAGGGAGGCAGGGAATGTTACTCTTCACAACCAATGGAAAAGGTAGCGTCTTTGCAGATCCTAGGGACATGAATATTTTAAGGATGATAGCGCGACACACATGCATCCTCAACAAAAGTTCCTCAACCGATGCAAAATGTTGCGACCAAGTGGAAGGGACAAAGTGGCAGAGATGAAGTTTACATCATCAAGTTTATATTTTCTAAGGTAGGGGAAATTAAATGGAGAATTTTCCTAGGGTGCAAATTCATACCATTACACTCATGCAATGGGTTTGGGCATAAGGATTTTAAATGAAAATCTAAATTTGCTTCATAAGGTGTCAAAAGCTATAAATGTAACAAACTAGAAAACATAGCTAAGTTTTGTGGAAGAAAGAATGTTCACAGAATAAGATTGATTTGGTTGAAGAAAAGAAGATGAAAAAGATCTAGAAGAAAAAAGAAGACAATAATGTGAAGAATGAATTTGTGCCAAATGTTAGAGTAATTGGTTATTTACTTGATTAATTAAACAATATTTGTTTAATTAATTAAATTTCCTTTTATCTCTTTTACACTTAAGCTAACATTAGGTGCATAATAATTAATTATTTTATTGATTATTAACGTGCAAACCTAGGTTTCCCTTTTAGGGTTTTTGACCTATATGTGGTTGAAAACATTTCTTTTGTATTATTATGCTTTTAAATATTGGAAAATACAGGGCTCCACATTCCTGAGCAATTTACTGTGTTTTTTGTTACTTCTCTTTGCTTCTCCTTGTAACATGTATTCTTAGCTTGCAGAGATCACTGGGCTCCTATGAAGTTGTTGTTTCTTAACTTCTACATGGTATCGGAGCTTCAAATCTGTAGCTACTTGTTCTTGTTTTGAGAGTTTTTGCATTGGAAGTAGATCTGGGGTTTCAAAGGCTTTTTGTGTGGATTTGGCTTACTCTGGTTTTTGGGTGCATCTTGGGCCCAAACGGACCTCACGGTTGGACTCAGAGCGGCCAAAAACCCACATTTTCATATATGGCACGACCTATTTGAGCACAGTTGATCCGAGAGGAAAATTTTTTTGGCCCAGGGCTGTACGGCCCCAGAGCACACATTCCGAGGTCAAAAGTTGCCTGAAATTCAAAAAAACAAAAAAAAAATGCAAGGTTTTTGTTTTTGGTTGGGCACTGCCAGTTTTAAATACTCTTGCCACCCGACGGCCACCGAGTGGCCACCAGTTCCCCTCCGCCACTGGTGGCCTCGACACTCACTACTGCTTGTGACTATGCCACTCTGCCTCTCTACCGTTGGTGATCTACTCGACTGTTTGAAGAGTTAAGCCCCCGTGGGCTTCGAATCCTAGCCGCGGTCGTTTGAAGAACCATGGGCTCCAGCCCTTAGCCCCGACCGCCACACCAGCCCCTGCGGTGGTCATGTGGGTGACCAAGGGCCATGCCTAGCTCCTAGTCCCTAGCCCCCTAGTCGCTGAGAGGACTAGGGGCCAATTTTTTTTAGCCCCCAGGGCTATGGGGGACTAATAGTGCTTTTGAAGCTACCTTCACGAAATCGGGCGTATCTCAGGCGTTTTAGCTCATATTTTTGAACAAAAATAGGCGTTGGAAAGATGATTCCATGTTGAATGCCATGGTATTGGTAATTTTTCTAGATTTTCTGTTTGAATATATATTTTTCTAGTCAAAGTGGGGTCTTTTTTCTGCACTTCCGGGGCCATAGAAGGTGCAAGCGGACTCCGTTTTTCAAAAACGAATAGGCGTCGAAAAGCTCTCATCATGATCTATTTAGATATGTGATCTTATTTCTCATAATTTTCATCAGGTACATGAGATTTTTTTTTGAAGCTTTTTTTCTTATGCTTTGCTTCCTCTTTCTCTATTTGTACTGGGGTTTGGGTTTATCTTTTGTGGGGGGGGTGTTTTTTTCTTGCTTTCTATCATTTATATCAGAAAACTAGAACACCAAAACTCTCAAAACAATCAAACCCTTCTACATCTTCTATCTATTCTGAAAGATCACATAATAATAAAAAACACAAGCAGGTACAGGTGCAAGGTTTCATGGCAGACTCCTCAGTTGAGTTACTCACATCACACAACTATCACACCTGGAAGTCTCACATGATGAGGTTTCTTAGGTCACGAGGGTTGTGGTCTTGTTTAGATGAGGTTCAGCCTTAGTTGCAATGTCCTTTTGAGATTCTTCAGCACAAGAACAAGATGGATGAAGCTATGGGTTTGCTATCCATGCATGTTTTAGACAATTTTTATTTTCACCTTGATGCTTTGCTCACTCTTCGAGCCATGTGGTTGAAGTTTGAGACACTTTTTGGGACCATTAATGAGTTCCGAGCATTACAGATTGAGGCAGAGCCGAATTCACTGTTACTTGAATCATTTCCCACTATTGAGGACTTTTTGAACAAGTTCAAAACTTTTTGCACTGTTTTACAGGGTTGTGGCAAGGATAAGTCAAACACAGAGTGCATTTACTTGATTCTTTTGAAGCTTCATGGTCCATATCATATATTTTCTTCTTCCTTCTATTCCACCATGGATGGCCTAGGTGCTCATTTTACCATGCCTACCTTTGATGTGTTTTGTGAGCGTTTGTCTTGTGAGTAGTCACACATTTCTCAGATAGATATGCTCTCAGGATCATAGAACAAAGCATTAGTTGCTCAGTCATCTAAGGAGAAACAAAAGTAGAAACCGAAGCCCAAGAAAGATTATTTCTAGTGCACATGTTTCCTCCAGAAACTAGATAGAAAGCATTGGATCGGGGGGAGTTTTAATAGAAATTTTTTTAGATCCACGCCAAATATGAGATGCTGATGTTTTCAACATATTGGTGCATGAATTGGTTGATATGCTTGATCCTTTGATGAAATGTTTGGTGAAAAATCTCTTGATGCAAATATTTGTAGAGTGTTTAAGAGTGTTTGTGATGCTACAGAGAAAGCTTGACAATATTCTCACCAAAGTTTTCGTTGCTACATTTATTGCACATTTTAGGTCATTGATAAAGTGTTTATGTAAATCATTTTGAATATTCTAAAGGCATTTGTGTTCGAGTAATCAAACGAGGAGAGCAAGGAAAAGAGAATCTAACACAATTCTAGAGTGTTGAATGAAACCCTACTGGCAATATTTTACAAGGTATTTACAATCACTTGCAAACCCTAGTTTAGATAAATTCATAATGTCTACCCCTCAATTTGTTGATGTGCTTGAGAGGCCAAGGCCTAAATTTAAGAAGCATCCATACATATCGATGGTATTAGATAAAGACTATGCATTCTATAGGGTTCCCATAAATGTGCTACACACATGAGGTGCAAATTTACATTCATTTGAAGATGGATGAACATAATCATGTAAAACTAGAAAAGTTTAGGAACAATGTGCTAATTGGAGATGATTTCTAGTTGAAATTGGAGTATGCCAACTTGTTAGAGAAGAAGTTGGATGTATGGATAGAGTTTCCCAACTTTTGTTTTGAAGATGAATGGGTGAAGTTTGTTCTAAGAATAATACACAATGAATTTATGTGGCTAAAAATGCCACATATGATTAACAAAGAAGCAATAAGGGTTGTTATTGGTTTGAGCTCCACAAGACCTATCCTAATAATGAAGGTGATAAAGCTTACTAGAGCCAAGATTAACAAATGTCCCCTAACATTGGATGATATCAAAGATCTGATGGTCAAATATGCCTCAATGATGATTGCTTACAAGATATTCTACACAAAAAAAGAAGGTTCTTCCATGACCACCGCGATTCATATGACATATCAAATGGTGAAAGAAGGTAAAAAAATTGTTCTATGTCAACTCCTACGATTACAGTTGTTGGAAAATTTGTAGAAGACAAAAGAGAAAAGGTACCCTTTCAGGTACAATACTCTCATTATTTTCTTGATGTTTTACTTTTTCAATGAGTTTCCCAGAGTGAAGAATGTAGTATATCAAGGCAATGTCCTTGTAGTTGTTCAAATTAGAGATCATTTGAGGAGATTTGTAGATAAAACATCTTGTGAATCAATGTTGTGGGGATTTTTCAAAACCTTTCAAACACAGATGCAAGAGAGAGAAATTCTTCCAAATAAGGTTGTGGAAAAGTATAAGAATGAGATAACATTTATGGTTAGCAAAGATAAATGCTACATGAAAGTAGTTGAACCTAGAACTATTTGGGTTCTAGAGCTGCATTATGAGGTAGCTGAATTATATTAGATTGGGCTTGCAGAGCTTATGTTGAGTAAGCCTAGAGATGCAATAATTGAAAAGTTCAATACTAGTGTGGAAGAGAACTAGAAAAGGAAAATAAGTATATTGAAGAAAAGGTTGAACAAATGAAAGTTGACTTGGAAAAGGAGTTTGGTACCCCTATGGATCATGTAGCAAAGTCTAAAGACACATTTGATCCTCCCCCAACTATACCAAGAACAAGAAGGTTAGAGAAGACCTTAGCCTCTGCACCTAATGTTTCAAAGTCCTCTGGAACAAAACAAATAGGTGGCTCTAGAAAGGTAGACACCTAGAAAACTTGTGCAACAAAAGGCTCCAAAGAGAAGAAATAAATGAGCAAAAAGGGATAAGTATATCTATTCAGATGAATAGGAAGAGGAAGAAGTAAAATTGGTTCGCAAAAGGAAATCAAAAGTATCCCAAGAAGAGACCAGTGCAAAAAAGGGAAAGGAGAAAGAGAAGACCCCTTTGGTCTGAAAGCATAGTCCCATGAAGCTTGATACACTATTCAATGTTATAGTAGAGTTAGGAATCCTGAAAGATATAGCTAAAATGTATCTAGATTCCAATGATACAAATAAGGAAAGAATTGAAGAGGCCATGTTCAAATACATGGTGACATTTAGTGTTGGACTAGGTGAGATAGTGGATCAGTTTCCAGATGAGCTAAAAGGAGTATTGAGTGCAAGAAGATAGGAAGCAATTGTAGATGTAAAGAAGAAAATATTTTGCCTTGGAGAAGATTGGTTCCTCATTAACTCATGAGGAAAAAGGTAAGTTGTCTTAGTTGTAGGTCCAATAATTTAAGGTAAAGTAGAGAGTAATTACTCTTATGAGCAAAGATAAGAATGAAATAAAGAAGCTAAGGGAAGAAACAATAAATTCAATTGAAAGACTTCTTAAAGAGTTGGGCACCTCTCTAGGTGATGAAGATGAAATGCAACAAGACACATCCCTCTTGGAAATAAATGAGCTAGTCAATGAGGAACATGAGCATGAGCAAGGAGAAATGATGATAGATAACACCCCTCTGGATGGGCAGATAATTGCCGAGGAGAGGAAAGAAGATGAAAAAGAAATCCTAGAGAAGATAGAAGCTTAAAAGGAACAAACAATGCCTCCTCTAGATGTTGAGAAGACTGAAAAAAAGTGTTCTAACAATGGAGAGAAGGATAAGAATGATAAACATGCAGAAGAAAGCACAAAAACTAGACATGAATCCTCTGCACCCTCTAGAGATTCATTCAAAGATATTTTGGATATGCAAATGCAGTTCCAACTAGTGGTGTCTTCACAATTGCTAGAAATTCCAATGCAACAAGGTCAAGTGGACTTGGAAAAGATTTCTCCTCTCCAAAAGCTATAGCTTGATGATGTTTTTCATGCCTTGAAAAGAAAGGAGATATTGCAGACTCATCAGAAAGGTACAAAGTTAGTCAACGAGGCTATCAAGGTTTTGCAAGAAATCCTTCCTAGATTATCCATTGATACTTATTTAATAGGTTTACAATAGTTGAAATTACTACTAGATTCTTTTAATGAGTACTTTACAAGTCTAGAAGAGAAGACAAAGAAGGAAGTGGCAAATAAATTGAATGATAAGAGGCTAACTGATACCTTAGATAAATGTGCTATTGCACATACCAAGTTGCAAGACAACTTGAGGATTTTCAAAAGAGTTTGGAGGAAGCCAAACTATTGTTTTAATATTGTTTGAAATGACCATTGTCTACAAAAAGCGTAAAGGATTAGATGGAATCAATTGAGTCCCGAATTGCTCAGGCCTCAAGTGTGTCTTTTTCTTCTTCACTTTATCTCTTTAGCCTTCTTTTTTTTGATTCATTTAATCTTGTATTTCTTAATTTGTTCATTCTTATTATTATTTCAATTCTTCCATCTATCTTTTCATTTATAGTTTCCTATTATTATATGTACTCTTCTTATAGTCCTAGTTTTTAATTATTTACTATTTTATAGCCTTACCATCTTATAGTCTATTTCATTTATATTCTTATGAATTAATATTTAATATTTATATTATATTATCATTGAGTTTTTATATTCTTCTCTTCCTAGATTAGGTTCAAACATAAATTATTTTGTTTATACATTTATTTAAATATTAGATTATTGAGCTTTATATTGGTTTTTTTTAGTAGTCTTTTTCTTCTTATAGTTTTATATAGACAAGAGATTACAAAATCCTTTGTTTATATAAGGCCATACTACATTTTGTCTTTATTAGTTAACTATCTAGGTTTTTTTCCATTTTATTCATCCCTTTAAGTTTCTTTCCTCCTTTTATGTGTAGTTAACCTCACATTTTATTACATTATATATGGTCTTCTTTTCCTCTTCACCCCTTTGACCCAATGGTGTCCTATTTTTTGGGTTTTTGTGTCAACTAGACTAACCCAACCCCTCACCTATTTATCTACCCAAGTCTGCAACTTCTTTTCACTCTTGTCTCTATTTGCATTGCATCTTGATGATGGATCATGGAGTATGATCTGAAATGTTGATGTGAAAAAATCATACACAGTTTAATCTAGAAATTTCAATACACTATATACTATGGACTATGGAAACTTCATGATATTAATTAAATTTTTACTATACATCATAGTGGTTTTAATCCTTTGACTTCCCATGAAAAAATTTCATTTGAATTCTTTTTGCCTAAACCTATGGAACCTATAAATCCTCGTGAAGACTTCTATTTCAAATCCTATCAAAAGTTTAAGGAAAAGCGCATAACATAATTATCTCTTAGCAATTTTCCTAAGTCCATGACTATTTATTCTCCCCAACCTATCATTGATGAACCAATGCTTGAACCAAAATCCTTTCCATGTAACCAAAACAAGTCCAAAACAATTCACACACCCATTTCCTACAAAATACTAAGAGATAACAATACAACTCTTTTGGTGCCTCCTAAGATCAAACAAGTTTATAGACCTAAAGAGACAATGGTCTCCCAACCCTTGAGGGTTACTTCCATTCCTCCCTTGTATGAAGAAAAGAAATTGATGGTTGATAAACCTGCTCCTACACCATCATAACTTGAAAACCATTCAAGAATAAAAAAAAATGCTAGAACACATAGGCATAGATGTTGTGCTATTTCTTGTCAATTAGAAGAAAAGAACAAACCAACAAACCAAGTTAAACAACTAACTCAAGAAAAGCATGATGATTCTCCACCTTCACCACACCAAAAACATGAGCATACAATGGACATTGTCATTAGACCTCGTGCTGTGATTAACTTGGATGATGATAACGAGATTGTTAATATTTATGAGGAAGTGCATAATGAGATGAATTTGTTATTTTCCTCTTCTATGAAATTAGATGAGCCTAACCGTGATGATCCTCCTTAAAAGAGTGCATCACCACGTGTTGAACCTGGTGATTGTCCTAGTACGATGCTCATTATTTCTTGTTTGGCTAGTTATCTACCTTCTATATATGATGAACAAGATTGGGATGCAAACGACTTGCTTTAGGTTGACTCATATGTGTCATACTAGCTTTGTCTTTCTATGTTCTTTGTGATCGCATGTGCGTAATGTGATCCCCTATATTGTGTTTCTTGGTGTGTCTTTATGTTTGTGAGCTTTCTTTGGATGACCCTTGTTACTTTGTTGGTGCAAGGATACAAAGGAAGCAAATCCATTGTGAAATTATTCCATTTGTATCTACATTCTTCTATCTATTGTACACATTATCTTTTCATTGTCTTGTGTTTTCTCTTTGGGGACAAGGCAAACTGTTGAGACATTTAGGTCTCCCCCATGTTGACCCAAAAGGATTGTCTTCTATCTCTCTATGTGTCATTCCTCCTTTCTGTTCATTGTTCCATGAAGTATTTGGGGAATGATGATAGTTCCAAGCTCTATTATATCACTGTAGCAAAGACATGCACTAAACCTGAATATGTGGATCCCTTATGTGCTATCTTTCGATTGCATGTGGGGGAAACCTTCTTTTTCATGATGAAAATTTATTTGGAAACATATATTTGACATAGGGATTTCCAAATAAGCTCTCATGACCCTTTAATCAATTGGAATATATCATTTCTAATTTAAATTAATTTCTCACAACATGGTGTTTAGCAATTCCTTTAAAGTGGGGGCATATATTGACATTATTACATTGACATTATTTCATTTTTGGCATTGCCATTTTTTGATTGAATCTAATGGTAGCATATGATGATTCTAGGCTTGAGAGATGCACTTATCATTCCCTAATGACTTGCTTCCTAGTTTTCCCATATTCAATCTTCATTAGTATATTGATCATGTTGTGGAACCTTATCAAATTTATTAGTGAGTATAAATTTTGGTGTAGTTGACATATAAAAGGCCTGTAGACTTGGAATGACTTTTCCATCTACCGCCTTTTTATGGGTACACATGTTGTAGACCTAGTGTGTGTTTCTCATCTAGCCTTAGGGGCTCACCTAGTGTATACTGAACTGCACTAGCCCTTGTGAGCATGTTTTCATGGCCACCAAGCATAACACAACTAGCTTTCCAGTGGATCCATGTGAGTGTATTTGATGAATGTAGCATAATACAACTTGCTAGTTCATCTCTTTTTGCATTAGCTTTAACATTGCATGCTTGTGTATCTTGTCTTGCTGCACGTATCTTACACATCTTGTGTGTCCATTTATCCTTACTTTGGTTTTCCATGGGATCTTAGATCTTGGGGGCTTGATCACCCTCTTTGATCTTCTTCATCCTATCTCTCTAACATTTGTACACTTGGACCTCTCTTGACACATATTTGTCTACTTTAGGTTGAGTTTGAGTGTAAGCTCATACCCTCACAAAAGTGGGGGCTAAAGATAGTGTAGGAAATTGTATACCTTTACAATTTCACACTATTTTTGGGTCCCTTAATTAATTGGACTTAATTAAGCTCCTAATTTTCCAAATTATGCATTTCAAAGCCCTATTTTGCTCATTTTTTGAAAGGGAAAACTATATTTAATTAATTCAATTAATATTTTAATCACTCCTAAATGAATGTGCCTTGAACTTTTAGGCCAGGACCCATTTTCCCAAGGGAAAATGGGTCCTCCTTAAGTCTTAGATCCCAAATTTTAATATGTTTTTGACAGTCTTTTAATGATTCAAATTTCATATTCAATTGTTGGATTTTGGAATCAAATTTTTGGGAAATTAGATAAACACCTATAAATACATAGTCTTTTTATCATTTGAAATCATCTAGCAAGAGGTGAAATTTCAAGAGAAAATATTATTGTCAAGAGCATTCAAGAGAAGATTTACCAGTCATTTGTTGCATCATTCAAGATCCTATCATCATGTTCAAGCTTATGTGCATTCATGCCATCTTGTGAAGGCTAATATGCATTGTTGATCCTAAAGCATCCAAGCATTCAAGTATCCAAAATTTCAAGCAAAGCAAGATATGATTCCTTGGAGTGATGTGTTTGAATTCAGTCCTTTGAAGGAAGCCATTAAAGGTTTGGTGAGTTGTAACAAGCAAGTGTTAATTCATCATTCCTTTTGATTATCAATTGTCATTATCTTTCTATCAAGTTTTAGTTACCAAACATGGGGTTTGACTAAGGAAAAACCCATTCAAAAATAAAAAAATTTTCTTCTCTTTGTATGTGTAGATTATAGCTGAAAGAAGGACTGAAAAGATCTCAAAGAGAAATTTCACAATGTTGCATAAGTTGTCACCATTGTTATCAAGCCACAAAAACTCAATTGTAGATCTTATTTTTTATTTTTTGACAGTGGGAACTGTGTCAAACTAAATCCAAGATCCAACATAAGAGGACCGCCAAAGCTTTTTCTGGACACCCTACCCATGGCCCATTCACCCTAGGGTGAACCTATCCTCTAGAAGTGCTCATAACAAAATTTTTAAGATAGGTACATGTGTCCAAACCCTTCTCAGATCTGCCTGCAAACTGTCACTTTGATTTTTGTAGCTTCGAGATCTTCCAATTTATCATCTAGGTCATATTGTTCATTAGGTTTAGTTGCATCAAATTATTTCCATTTAGTTCCAAATCCCACTATCCTAAGGAACTTAGAGATTCAGGTCTGATTGACTCACCTTAGGGTTGTAAGTCAATCTCTACACCTTGCAATCACTTAGTTTCAATCACTTAGTTTCAATGAAATTATGGGAAGAGGGACATCATTAATTCCTTAGTTCTTTGTATGAAGGACCTAGGACATCTCCTTTTCACCTCTTTTCAGCTTTAAATTTTTTATGGCTAAAAAAAACAAATTTACTCTTTAGAAAATATACCCATGTCCTACTATAATCATCAATAAACGAAACATAATATGTGGATTTTCCAATCGAAGGAACATCCATAGAACCAAACACATCAAAATGAATAAGATCCAATACACCATAAGATTTATGATAACTTGAGTAAAGCTAAACACAATTTTAATTTTCATAAATTTAATGCTCACAGAAATCAAAATCAAGATTACAATCAATCAACCCTTCAACAAGGTTTATATTTTTCAAGGTACTTAGACCCTTTTCTCCAATGTGGCCAAGTCTCTAGTGCCATAAAATAGTCTTTTTTGTAGGTAACTTTGACTTAGAAGAAAGGGCACCCTTGGGTACCCAAAAGCCACAACCATTCGTTGAAGATGAAAATCTCACCTCTTCCAATGAAGTAGCCACAAACTTTCTTTTCACAAAAGTACTATTGCACTCAATAGTGCATAAATTAAGCTTATACAACATGCCATATCTGACAACTCTAGTAATAACCATAACACCTCTAACCATCTTGTATCTTACATCAAAAAATACTACTTGCACACTTGCATCTATTAGTTTTCTCACATATAGAAAATTTTGTGCTAATCCAAGGAGATGAAACACACCATTAATCCTTTTTATTCTACCATCAAGAAACTTCATTCTAACTTTACCATGACCAATAATATTTAAACAAGAATCATCACCCAAGTAGACCTTACTCCCATAAAATTCTTCATATTGAAAAAACTAATCTCTATTAGAGGTCATATGGAAAGATGCACCTGAGTCAATTGACAATGTATCATTACTTGCATGAGTAGCCAAATTTGTAATGAATGCATCACCATCTTCCTTATCAAACCCAAAATCATAATCAAAATTCTTTATTTTCTTCTTTGTAGTCCTTACAAAAATGTCCAAGATTATCGTAGTTCCATCAAATAACTTTAGACTTTCTAGGAGATTTGGATCTCCCTTTGGACTTGGATTTATCATGATTCTCATTCTTCTTGCCCTTTTCCTTAGATATTCCACAAAAATTCAAGGCCTCCTTAGCATTAATGGATACCTTCCTCCTCATCTCTTTAGAAAGAAAAAAACCCTCCACATCTTTAGTCTTCAAGATAACAAAAGTACTCCTAATAACCATAACAAGAGAATTCCACAAATTAGGAAAAGAACAAAGCAAGATTTAACATTACTCCTCCTCATCCATTTTGACACCAACTAATTCCAATTGAGCCACCAACATATTGAATGCTTCTAGGTGGTATGTAATCTGTCCACCCTGTTCATTCTCAAGGAATATAATTTATTCCTCAAGAAAATCTTGTGCGCTCAAGATTTGGCTTGATACATCTCACCAAGTTTCTTCCATAGTTTCTTCACAAAGGTATCCTCAGAGACATTGATTAAAATAGAGTCTACCAAGCATAACCTGATTAGACCCTTGAATTTACAGTCTATAACATCATATTGAGTAGCCAAAGCAAGATTTGTGTGCCTTAAAATGTTTTCATCAACATCCAACAAATCTCGATCTATCAACATATCTTCCATCTTTAGATTTCACATCTCAAAATTATTTCCAAAAATTTTCTCCACCTCTATTCTTCCTGATGAACTTTCCATCTAAAAATTCCTACAACAAGATCACAAAGTATCTTTTGTACAAGCTCCCACTCAAATTTGGATTAGCTCAAAAAACACAACTTGCAACTAAAACCAAAGGTGATCAAGCTCTAATACCACTTGTAAGGAAGTTGAGGTAGAGGAACAAATTTCTACAATAATCTTGAGAGTAGGGTAATGAAATTTTTTACAAATCTTTACAATATTTACAGAAACTTAAACATAAATAAACATAATTATCATGCATACCACAACATAGTGATTTACATGGGGAAAACCCTTTCGGGAGAAAAACCCCATACTCCAAAAGCCGCCCAATATACTATTCATGAATCACAAATATTATAATATACTTGTAGAGAAAACTTCTCATACGAGTATCACCAACTAGAGATCCAAAGGAAACATGACCACTACTAGACTCTCATAATACATCATAAAGCATAGCCATAATATACCTCCATAAAATAGGGTTGCCTTCTAGGGAAAGACAAGACAATAAAGTATCTACCATTACATCTAAAACCTAATGATGAACGATCCATATTTACAATAGTAAAATATACATAAAATGTGTCTTTCAGGGTCGTTGTCGTTGAACCCTTGTTGAGGCATGTGGCCCTCAGACCCCCATTGGGGGGATAAGCCTCCCAGATCCCATAAGGGGGGTACCCCTGCCTACACCCCCCACACTTACCTATCAATATTAAACCTTTTATAATTGCAAGGTTGAGACACATTTTCCCAACACTTTTAAAAACAATATATAACACAATTCCATTAACAACATAAAAAAAGACCTTAGAGTTGAACTACAAGTTAGAAGAGTACGAGGATATCTTTCACCCAAAAAAGGGAATTCATAAACACTATGTGATAAGACATACTATTGATTTAATTCTTGGACTAAATTTACCTAATGCTTCTTTGTACCATCAATCATCTCTAGAGAATGAGGAGATCAAGTGAAAAATCCATGAACTTGTGGATAAAAGACATATTAGGCCTAGACCATCAAATTATGGAAACAAAATTATGCTTTTAAAAAAGAAAGAAAACACATGGAAGTTATGTACCAACTGAAAAAAAAATCAAGTGACAAATCCATGAACTTGTGGATAAAATACATATTAGGCCTAGATCATCAAATTATGGAAACACAATTATGCTTTCAAAAAAGAAAGAAAAAACATGGAATTTATGTACCAACTAAAAAAAAATTCAACAAGATCATTATGAAGAACTACTACCCTCTGCCATGGATTGAAGACTTGTTGGACTAGCTCAATGATGTGAAATTCCTCACCAAAATTAATCTCAAGTCTAGGTATCATCAAATTCCTATTGAGGTCACAAACATATAGAAGATAGCCTTAAGGATTAGAGAGGTTTTAATTAAGTGATTGATGTAAGATAATCCGAGTTCACAAGCAATCCTATGTCACCCAAAAATATTTCCAAGTTTTGTTTTTTGTTTTCCTCATTTTATAGAAGATCCGAATAGGTATCTCTAGATTCAATTTGGTAGAAATTTGAGAAAAATTAGCTAAGGTTTGAATAAATTGGAGGTTAGACTAGAACTAGGAACCAAGAACCAATAACCAAGTCAGAGGTTTGGATGGAATTAGGAACTAGGAATTAGGAACCCAGTTCAAGATTTCTTGTTCCTTTGAAAATATCTAACACATATTCAAACATTTTGGATGGTTTGAATATTTCCCAATGGAGTAGGAACCTCTAATAAAGTGGCTTGGTTCCTAAGTTTCGATCAAAGTGGGAACCCTTGACAAGTTTCAAATAGTTCCCAATGGAGAAAAAACCTATGATAAAGTGGAGTGGTTCCTCAGCTCCCATTAGAGTGGGAATCCTTGACAAGATTCAATTAGATCCAAATGGATTAGGAACTATCGACAAGGAGGAACAATTCCTAGTGAGATATGAACCCCCAACAAAAATGGAAAAGTTCCTAGTGCTTGTTACATCTTTAATAGATTAAAAGGACCTTTATTAGTAAAGTCAATAGTTGAGTTCTTAATGGGTGTTAAAGCTCCAAAAAATACTTGCATACAATTTCAAATGTTTTGAGGAGATTTTAAATGTCACCATGTGGAGGATGGAGAATAAATGATATATGACTGTTCAGTTCTAGTGATTCAACTTCTTTCCAAATTGATATAGTTTTTTGGAGGTTGGATGATTGGTCAAGAACCATAAATTATAAAGAAGAATATTTTAATTGAAAAAATTGAATTTGTATTTGATACTTTATACTCCTAAATATTGATTGTTGCTGATAAATAAATGCTTAATATTGATCATTGAATGGTCTATATGATATGCATGTGTCTTGGCTGCTAATTTAACAATATGATAAGAATATTTGGATTAGATTTGCATCAAGTAGTATCATAGATAATTCATTATTGTGGATTGTGGGCGTGTCAAAGAGGGGATATAAAAAAATATTGGGTGAATAAGAGAGTGTAGGCCTGCAAATGTAGTGAACTTAGAGAAAATAGAGTGCAAAGAGGACAAAGTAGAAGAGGAACATTGTTGGTTACTCCAACTAATTATGGACTTGAAGTATCCTAAGAGGTTTCCACTTCTCTATCCATAGAGATCTCAAGGTGTTGTCCAAATTGACAAGGGATTAACTTTGCTAAATAATCACCTTTTGCACTTTAGGCTTTGCTAGACCTTGGTAGGTTACCCTATAACACAAACACTTGATGAATAGTGAAAAAAAGTAATGTGACCATATATGAAATCTCACACCATAAGACAAGGATGTGCAAGGTTTGGTAGTAATTATGCATCTCTTATAAATTTTAGGCTTCAATGAAATGGTACAGATTATATATATATATATATATATATATATATATATATATATATATATATATATATATATATATATATATATATATATATATATATATATATATAAAAAAGAAATGGATCTGTATTTAGTGCATTTGATGTATTTTTTTCAATGACCTTAGTGATTGGAAAGGGCTTCAGGGTTGGGTAATAAAATAGAATGAGAGTGCCTATGATTGGGCTATAGAGTCAAATTCATCCATACAAGTACCTCTTTCTAACATCCAAACTTCAAGATAAGAGGATTTTAAAGTATCACTACCTTACAATGACACATCCAAGAAAGGGTATTATACAAAACTCTTCTTATAAATCCATAATGCAATAAATTACCCCCCATATCTTATTTAGAGTATATTTAGTCTATTACTTGAATAAAAGTAATAAACAAGATACACAATATAGGAAGCGTATATAGATAAAATCAAAAACTCTTGTTTTATTTGTTTAAAAGGAAAATGCATACATTCAAGGATACAATTGCAAAGAACACAAACTAAAAGTGTTTTTCATATTATTCAATTTGAACTAAAAACATGTCTTATAGATATTTCCACTTACATGCAAAATTTGTCCCGTAACTCAAAAATATTCACTTTAGAATTTACTAGAACCCCAAAACAAAAATTAGTCCCTCTCCAAATTGACTAACCATCAAAAACCAAAAATCTCTTAAATGAATACAATATTTTCCTTTGTAGTTTAGACATAACTTAGATGGTTAAACATTAAACCCTAATCCAATTAAGGTTAACACAAGGAAGAAATTAAACCAACCTTCACCAAATCAGATCTCAAACATGTGTAGAGAAATCCTAAGCACAAACATTTACTTCTCATGGATAGAGGAAAGGAACCTCCCCAAGTTGTACATTAGAGAACATATGCAAGTCACCATTAGTTAATTTCGCTGCTTAGTTACCTTGGGAACATGGAAAATTCATTAAGGGTGGTGGGAATTTAAAATCATCCTTTTTAGATTCACCACCATAACCACTTGAAAAATTTGAATGTTGGTTGTTGATCTAATTTACCCTGAACATGGACGTTGCCCAAAATGTTGACACGTGTGGTGTAGGGGCACCATTGAATAAGTTTTGTCCATTTAGAAAGTTAATGTGTAGGCTTTGAATTTTTGACGTGTTAGGCATAAAATAAGGTCTCGAGACCATTTTATAATGTAATTAGTCATGATTGAGTCATATTTAGGTGGTTAGGGGTCATTTTGGTTGATATTGCAAAAATTGTATTTTGTTGCAAATGTTGTCAACATAAAAGTTGCAAAATTGCATTTTTATGGAAGATCAATGGTCAAGTCCATTCAAAAGTTAGTTTGGGAAGTTGAAACAGTTGGATCTCGGTGGGAAAAGGCATAAAAAGGATGGAAACCTCATTGTGAAGGTTGATTTTGAAGATTGTAAAAGATTTCAATAAAAGATAACACTGTTTTTCCTCATTTTATGTATTTTTATATAGTTTATTGTGACTGTATGGCCCATACAATATCTCCTTGATTCAATTTACCTTGGAATTGCTAAGTAGATTGTCTTACCTTTATTTTGAACCTATTTTGAAGGGTTTTCATTAGTTTTGGTGCATTTTATTGTTGATTTCTCAAGACCAGCCTGAACACACAGATTTAAGGCTTGAAAGTCTTTTAAAATGGAAAATTGACCCATTCCTCTTTCTGTAATCACTATGACTTGAGGAATGGATCTTCCTCATCAATAAAAGGGTGTGAGAATGGTGAGTGAGTGTAGGGGAGGTCAGGAAATGTGTTGGGAATGAAGCCATAGGATGAGAATATGTGTTTTCTAAGTGAAAAAAAAAGGTTTTGGTATGTCAAAGTTAATTTTGTGTTGGGGAAGCATTGTATAAGGCTGAATTAAGTTTTCACATGCCATTTTAGACTTTTTTGTCATGGTGGTATGATTTGGTAAGGCTGGGAAGTGTATTTCTCAATAAGCCCTAGGTTTTGTCAGTGAAAAGGAGGGTTTTGTGGTTTGGACATTAGGTGCTTGTAATTCAAACAAATAGTGATGGATTCCTTGGTTTGAGAATATTATAATTTCTTCCCAAAAGAGTTTAAAATTTTTGGAAGAGTTTTGAGAGTAGTCTCTTTGGAAAAGAGCCCTAATTTGAGGCCTAGTTGGCGTTAAAAGCCTGATTTGAGAAAGTTGATACAAAGTAACCATGGATGATTTGTTGGTATGTTATTAAGTGTCATAATGGGTCTTTGAGATGGGTAAAGTGTTGGTTTGAAAGGATTAGATTGTGAAGTTTTACCCGATTGAGTGGTTTCCCAATGCTACAAGGAAATTGAGAGAATTGGCTAAGATAGAGTGAATATGAGGATTTGGTGATCTAATAGTTGTTTTGCTGGTGGATTTGTGTTAAATTGTGTTGCAAGACCTCCCCTAATTACATCAACATGGTAGGAAATCACATTTTCACGGGGGAGATAATAGCAAAATGAAAGTTTCTTGTGAAGAGAGAGAGAGAGCAAGGTGATAGATGCCACAATACTATGAGTTCACAAACATGGTGGGGTAGGCATGAAGCGAGCTTGAATAATCTTGATGAGTGTCAAGGTGGGGTCCAAAGGAAGCAGTCACTTAATTTTACCCTATGTGAATGCCCATAAAATTGACTAGGTTGGTAAGCTATGCTTAGGGGCTAGTAAATCAACATTGTGGGAGGCTTGAGTGTGGAATTAAGTAACAAGTGACTAGTTGAGTAGGTCAAGGAAGAAATAGCCATAAAGTGCATGCAAGACCTTAGGGATTATCTAGGGTTTAGGAAATTTGTGAATTTTGCATTTTTTACTTCTACACTTTCTCAGAGACCTAAAAAAAATGCAAACATTTTAACAGAGTACTACAAGTTAGTGGTATCCATGATTGTAGAAATTATAAGAGACACAAAAAAATGGTTAGATTTTATGGAGGTGACACAAAGATGAGGGCTACACATGGAGGATGTAATTAAGGATTAAGAAGAAACAATGGAAAGAGAATTTTATGTAAATGAAGATGGAGATGGACCGAAATGGAGATTTTTGAGGGTAATATCTCAAATTAGTAGAAAACCCAAATTGATCCTCCAAGTTATAATGGAAGTTTGGTTCTAGAAGAGTTGATTGTTTGTATATAAAAAATGGATAAATATTTTGATTTTGAATCCATAGAATATCCAAAGAAGGTAATTTTTTCTAGTACAAAGTTGAAAGGACGTGCACCCCTGTGGTGGGAATGTGCAAACTGAAAGATAGAGAAATGGAAAAGAGAAGATTAAATTGTGAGATAGAATGGTGACTAAATTGAAGTATTTTTTTTTTCCAACAGACTACTAATTGAGTTTATCTCGGAATTTGCATAATTTAAAATAAAAGGAAATGAATGTCTACTGAATAATTATATTGATTGAATATTAGGGTTAGTCATGTTGATGATGATGCCGAGAAAGTGTCTAGGTATGTAAATGGTTTATGTTTATATATTCAAGATGAAATTAGTATGTTTAGATTTTAAACTATATAAGAATCCTATTATTATTCCTTGAAGGAAGAATTTAAATTGGAATAAGAAAACTAACAAGAGGTAGAGGAGTGTTTTTATGTGGAAGAAGATAGTCCACAAGTGGAAGAGGATGCTAAAAAAAACAAGGAGAAACCTGTATATCCCAATAAAAAATGTAGGATAATAGAGGAAGAGGTGATTGTTCTAGAGGAAGAGGATATTTCTTTAGAGGTAGAGTAAATTTTGGAAGATGCAAAGGAAGATGATTCACTAATATGTGTTACCAATGTGGAGAAATTGGGTACATGGTATTTAAATGTCCTCAAGCACAACCCAACTGTAGTAAAGGAAAGAGACTAGAATTCATGTGGTTCAACTAGAGGAAGAAAGTATGGTATCACCCAAGCATGGATAGGAACCTAAGGATGGAGAATCCTTAATGATGAAAAGAGCATTGTTAAAACTAGAAAAGGAACAATGGGAACTAGTGCAAAGGAAGGAATTTTTTTTTCATAACCAAATGTGAGTATGGAGGAAAATGTTGTAGGTTTATTGTAGAGAGTTGTAGCATTAAAAATATAGCATTAGAAGATATGGTGGAGAAGTTGAAGTTGAAAAGGATGAAGCATCCTAGTCCCTACAAAGTTTCTTGGCTACAAACACTAGTAGAATTTGACAAATAAATGACTACGTGACTAAAACTTTTAGTCACAACAACTAAATATGACTAAATTCTACTCATTTTTTGCAACGCAACTATAAATGACTAATTTGATCATCATAAGTGACTAATTTGATCGTCAGGTAAAAAACACAACTAAATAATTAGTCACACAAATAAAAATTAGACAATATGGTATTAAAGTGGATAATTAAAACAAATATTTTGAATTGAGGGAGTGGTTGTATTATAATATAATATAATAATAATATATTATATTACAATATAATATATTATATTATATTATAATATAATATATTTTAATATAATATAATATATTTTAATATAATATGATATAATATAATATAATATATATTATTATATATTATATAATATTATAATATAATATTATATATATATATAATATATATATATATATATTATATATATATATAATATTATAATATAATATTATATAATATTATAATATAATATTATATAATAATATAATATTATATAATAATTATTATAATACTATATTTGTATTATAATGTATTTATATTATATAATATTATAATATTATATTTATAGTATATTATTAATATTATAATACTATATTATTATATATTATTATATTATATAATATTATAATATATTTAATAATATTTATTGTGCAAGATAAGTGGGAGATTTATGTATTCTAATTTATTTGCTTTGGATTCCATTTTGAAATCATCTGTAATAGCGAGAAAAATAAACCCTAATCATTGTGCAATAAACACAATATCAAGCCGACTCATTATGTGACCATAAACACCATTTTTTTCTCTTTGTTGTGGACATAGACCCCTGCTATGTGTGCAACATGTGATAGCCGAAACCAACAAGAGTGAATACCAGTGAGGTGTTGCAAGAATGGAAAGAATGAAAGTGTTGTCATTGATATCAACTGGTCAATTGGTTATCAATTGGTTGCTATTGGTTGTATATGTCAAGGATATTGAGAAAATTGTATTGAAGAAAGAGTGCAGGTGCTCATTTGCTTTGGGTTTTTCTCCAAGATTTGCTCCTATGTTTGTGCGGTTCAAATATGTTGATCATGGTTGTTAGAAGATGCTATATCCAAATTTTTGGTTGTTAATTCATTGTACAGTACAAGTTGTGTTCACCAGTTGTGAACTATGGTTTTTTGTGTTTTGGTTGAGGTCTGGGAGAAATGTTGTTGGTCCAGATTTCTCTTTGGTAAAGTCTTATGACTTGTGGTTCTAGAGTTGAGTTGTTTTCATTGTATTGAAGATAATTTTGGTATCTGGAAGATTTGTGCTTAATGGTTCCATGTGTTTTACATTGGTTTTTCCGACCTTGTGTTGAACATTACCTTTGGAGTTGATGAAATGTGTTGGATCTATTTGGGTCCTTATGAATTGTGTATTTTGGTTTCCCTCATTTTAATTCCACCTTAGGATGTTTTGGTGCCAACCTAACTTGAATTTGAATTTGGATGGCCGACTCTTTCATCACCTTCAGGATTGTAAAGAATATTCTTAGAACTCTCCTTGATGCTTACAATGAGAAGGTGTGTGCTATTGAACAAAGTATAGATTATAAGACCTATACTAAGGATCTTTTGTTGGTATTTTTGACATCTTATGAGATGAGGAAGCCAAATATGAAGAATGGATGCAAATCAGAAACTACTTTTAAGGCTACAAAAGCTAAAGATCTGGATGAAGAAAATTTTGATGAAATAGAAGCTAACTTTGTAAGAAGGATGAGGAAAGACTCCAAAAAGTATGAAGCTAAGTTACCCTTTAAATGCTTTAGTTATGGAGAAATAGGTCATTATATAAACAAAGATATGAGAAAGAAGAGAAAGGAATTTTTGTTTCATAGTCTAAGTATGTGAAAGAGATGTTGAAGAAGTTCAAGATGGATAGTTCCAAACCTGTACGTACTCCTATGGTGATTGGTTGCAAACTGGGTAAAGATGATGATTCACCTAAGGCTGATAAGAGCAAGTATAGATCTATGATTGGCTGACTATTGTATTTGAATGCTACTAGACTAGACATTATGCATGCTTTCTATCTCATGGCTAGATTTCAAGAAGATCCTAAGGAGACACATGTTGTTGCTATTAAAAGAATTTTGATATATTTGAATGGCACTCCGGATTATGGGTTATGGTATCCTAGAGATACTAACTTTTCACTAAGTGCCTATACAGATGTAGATTGGGTTGGATGTGTAGATGACAAAAAGAGTACAAGTGGTGGTGCATTCTTTCTTGGTTGCATATTGGTGGCATGGTTGAGTAAAAAGCAAGATTCAGTCTCCTTGTCTACTTTTGAAGTTGAGTATATTGTTGTTGCATCTTGTTGTACACAAGTTCTATGGATGAAACAGACATTAAAAGATATCACAGTGGTGTATGATGATCCTATTTTTATATTTTGTGATAACAAAAGTGTAATTAACATTTCAAAGAATCCAGTAATGCACTCAAGGACGAAGCATATATCAATTAGGTATCATTTCTTGAGAGAGAAGGTCATGGGGAATGAAGTAAAACTTGAATATGTTCTGGCGAAGGATTAGATTGCTGATATATTCACGAAGGATCTTCCTAAAGATACTTTTGAGTATCTCTAGGAGAAGTTGGGGGTCATTTCCCCTTCTTTCTTGAACTAGATGCATATGGAGATGCACAATTTTGGTGGATCTATGGATCTATCTTTCTTCTGGACTAATGGTTTGGTGGCTACCTCTTAGGGGGAGCATGTAGTGTCAGGTGTTGTCATTTTGAGTATTTTGTGTTCATGTCAAAGGGTAAATCAATATAAAATATCTCTTGCCTTTGCCATTGATGTCAAAGGGGGAGAGGAAGCATGTGAAAAAGAGGAATGAAAGTGTTGAAAAGAAAAGAGGAAGAATATAAAAGATTATCTACTAAGGGGGAGAAACAAAAAGAAAAATCTTGAGAAGTGTATTAAGAGCTAGTATGGTGTCTTTGATGGTTTTTCACATCATGTGTTTCCATCAATGAAAAAGGGGGAGATTGTTGTAAGAATGGAAATAATGAAGGTGTTGTCATTGATGTCAAATGGTCAATTAGTTATCAACTGGTTGTTGTTGGTTGTATATGTTGAGGATATTGAGAAAATTGTATTGAAGAAAGATTATAGGTGTTTAGTTGCTCTGGTTTTTTCTTCAAGATTTTATCCTATGTTTGTGTGGTTTAGATATGTTTATCATGGTTGTTAGAAGATGCTATATCCATATTTTTGGCTATTTATTCATTGTACAGTGCAAGTTGTGTTCACCAGTTGTGAACTATGGCTTTTTGTGTTCTCGTTGAGGTCCAGGAGAAATGTTGTTGGTCCAGATTTCTCTTTGGTAAAGTCTTATGACTTGCAGTTCTAGAGTTGAGTTGTTTTGATTGTATTGAAGATAATTTCAATATTTGGAAGATTCATGCTTAATGGTTCTATGTGTTTTACACTAGTTTGGTCAACCTTGTGTTGAACACTACCTTCAGAGTTGATGAAGTGTGTGTTTGGGTCACCCTCATTCTAATTCCACCTTAGGATGTTTTGGCATCGAAATCACTTGAATTTGAATTTGGATGGCCGAATTTGGAGATGTTTCAAAGTTGAAGATGGTATAAATATAGGATAAGTTAGTGGTAAAATGAAGTAGAAAAGAGAGACAAGTGCAAAGAAATAGAGCAGATAGCTACAAGATTGATACAAATTAGTGAGTGTGTGTTATGCTAGTGTGGAAGATTAGTGCAAAGCCTAAATGATGAGTTTTCGAATGCACTGAGCAGAAGGTGTACTCTATCATTCGGCTCTAGGAAAATTCACCACCAACAATTCACTTATGGAAAATTCACCGTCAACAATTCACCGAGGGAAAATTCACCACCACCAACAATTCACCGCCAGGGAAAATTAACCACCAAAAATTTATGCAATTAATTTTTTGCGCGGTGAATTTTCATGGAGATGAATTTTCCTGTGGTGAATTGTTGGTGGTGAATTTTCCATTAGTGAATTGTTGGCAGTGAATTTTCTATATGCCCTATCATTCATGCATGTTTGCAAGTGGTTGAGAAAATTGTGGTGGATTTCTCTGTTGCTTTGAGATTTTCTTCTCTCTGTAATGTATCTCTTCTATCTTCTTTGTATCTCTATGGCAGTGAGCCCTCTAGGTTGTTAGCCCTATTGGACATTAAGTCCTGATTCAAACAATGAGTCCTTGATTTGGTAGTGAGTCTTGTTCCTCAGGAAATGAGCCTCTTGTAATCAGTTTTGATATTCTCTATAGTGTGAGTTATTCCTCACCGTGGTTTTTCCCTTATTGGGTTTTCCATGTAAATCTGATGTTATTGTGTTTGTGTGATGGATTTAAGTTTTTGCATTAGTATTTAATGGTTAATCATTTAAGCAGTGTTAAGAATTAGCTCTAGTGAATGAATAAAGTTTAAATTTGTAACAACTGATTCACCCCCCTCTCAGTTGTCTTGTTCAACATGAGGAAGAGTTTGGAGGAACCGAAACCAATAGTGGCAGGGAAAGCAACAAAAAATAGTAGAAAATAGGTAAAGGATACCATAAAGTAAAAACCTAAATGTATTCATTATCGGATCTTGGTTGTAATTTCATTTTAATAAACATACTCTAAAACCCTTGTCAAAACCTTATTTTTAGGTTGCAGCTCGCCAAATTGGATAAGTGAAAGGTGAATACCAGTGAGGAAGAGTTTGGAGGAGTTGAAACCAATAGTGGCGAGGAAAGTAACATAAAATGACAAAAAATCATAGCTGAACAAGGCTCCCCTAACCACGTTCAATACATTGGCTCTCATCTCTTGTGATGCCTCTGCAGTTAATGGACTCTCACTCTTAGTGATGCCTCTTCTGGGGTGCTACGAATAAGGTAAAGGATGCCATAATGTAAAAACCTAAATGTGATCATTATCGAATCTTGGCCGTAATTTCATTTTAATAAACATACTCTAAAACCCTTGTTGAAACCTTATTTTCAGGTTGCAGCTCACCAAATTGGAGAGGTGAAAGTTGAATACCACTTATTTTATCTTCTATTTAGGATTTATTTATTTGATTACTTCCACCGATTTCTGATTAAAATTTTTATTCAGATATTCACAGGTCTCATTCGATATTGATTTTTTTTTATAAGTTTTTGATATTGAAGATTAAGTCCATTCTTTCACAGGTTGAATGATATATATGTAGTAATCAACCATGTTCCAAAAATGTTAAATAATTAATTATTTATGTATAAGCTAATTGTAAGGTGGAATTCAAGCTAAACCATTAAAATTGTTTATACAGTGTCAATAAGCTGTACAATGCCAAGATCTATTTAACCTGTCTTCGAATAGAGAAAATATCAAACATAATATAAAAATATGCCAAATACAATAAGGAGAAACAAATTTTATAGTATTCATTGTGTTGTAGGTGCAGAAGTAAAGGTTCTTGAGCTTCAAATCCAAATGAAACTTTCAAGAAAAGAAATTCATTGATACAAAGTGATTCTCTGTTTTTATGCCTTTTTGAATTCTTCAATTCTTCAATAAATGATGTAAAACAGTCAGTGAGACAAGTTTCCAGTGAGGCACATCATTTATATATTTTGACTTGCTAGTGAGGTTGTAACCAGTGAGGTTTTGCTTTGCCAGTGAGGCTTAATGAAGTAAATTTTTAGAGTGATTTTTTCTCCTTGTACAAGGTTTTCGACTCATAAATACTATGTTGTGGCTCCTCTTGATTTGTGATATGTTTGTGTGATCAATAATATTTGTTCAATAATTTTAGTCTTCATTTCATGGTGCTTCTCTCAACATTTGAATATTTATGATACTTGAACTTTATATGCATAAATTTGTGAGGATTAATTAAGTTAGATTTCATTTGTAACTTGAATCATTGATTCACCCAAATAAATGACTAAACCATGACTAAATAAATGACTACTATGACTAAAATAAATGACTACCATGACCAAATAAAATGACTACCATGACTAAAATAAATGACTACCATGACTAGATAAATGACTACAATGACTAAATAAATGACTATCATGACTAAATAAATAACTACCATGAATAAATAAACGAATACCATAACTAAATAAACGACTACCATGACTAAATAAATGACCAATTAACAAAAACCAATGAATAAATTAACGACCAAATATACTACCAAATTGATCAATCAAAACAACCAATAAATGACTAAAAATGGTTTAGTCATGAATTTGGTCGTGTTATATATGACTAGCAATAAAATACTAATGGTCACGTGACCAAGCTTAGTCACATATATGCAATTTTTAGTAGTTTTTTTAGTCATTTATTGTTGCTTTTCTACTAGTGAAAGGGGACATCAATTATTGGTAAGTGAACAATGTTTAGTAAAATTTCATATTTGTAGTTATACGGATGAGATATTGTGTGATATTATGAAAATGGATGCTTGTCATATTATTTCGCTCAAGCCTTAGCAATATGA
This sequence comes from Sequoia sempervirens, assembly GCA_007258455.2. NCBI lineage: Eukaryota > Viridiplantae > Streptophyta > Pinopsida > Cupressales > Cupressaceae > Sequoia > Sequoia sempervirens. The sequence continues at coordinate 122,492,038 of VDFB02271358.1, forward strand.
TATATAGGCCATTCATGATGGTAAAATAAAAATTTATAAGATAAAGAATCTAATGGGAAGGAATATGTTTTGAATTTTATGAAAGATAGGGGAGGAAACAAAGAATCTCAACATTTATTTATTGGCTGGGAAACAAATTTTGAATTATATGAATAAGGATAAGGAGTCTTTTTCATTCATTCATAAGCTTGTAGAGGTTAGTGTAGACATCCAAATTTGGACACTTAATTTATCCAAATTTATCACTTTTCGTCTAAACATCCTCTTATCCGAGTTAATTAAGTAATATTACTATTATTTAATTAATATCTTTAATTCTGCTAAATCCCTAAGGTATTTAATTAATAATTAAATACCTTACCCTCCTTAATCATCAAATAAATTAAATAAATATTACTTTAATTTGCTCATAAATCTTACATTTATTTAATTCCTCACATGTCATTTTCATCTAATCCATTTCCTAATCTCTTCTTGTGATTAGGATGTGTCACATCCTCCAACTTTTGCAAGTTGGCTTTTAATCCTAATTAGCCCCTAATTATCTTCTAATTACTGATTAATTAAGCCTAATCATTCTCCAAGGAATTTTTAATTCCTTTTTATTCTTCCTAGATTCCCCTCTTTTATATGTGAATTTTTAATTCACATTCCATCCTTCCAAGGCTTCTAGAACCTTGGACTTGTCACAATCTCCACATGTGACCAAGTCCCACCTTTTTGGAGCCCACCTTTATCCCTCTAGATCATCCTAGGAATGTGAATTTTAATTCACATTTATATCCCCAACCACCTTTCCTTTTCTCATGTAGATTTTTGAGGAATTCCAAAATTCCTCAAATGTCCCTTTCACTCCCACTTGGGGACAAGAAATCCCTTTTTGTGGAAATCTTCTCACTCCCCAAGGTGCATGTCCTTTTTCCACCTCATGTACCTCTTTGACAACTCATCTCCATCTCATATCCCTTTGGCCACTTCACTCTCCACATGTCAAGATGTGAGGGCTTGTGGGTTCTCAACCCACCATAGCCCTTCATCTTGGCCTTGTTGGAGCAATCTTGACCATTGAATTCTCTAGAGAATTCAAAATCCTCTATAAATACCCCCTCCTCAAGGGCATTTTCAAGACTTTTTTTTGGAGCAACCTTATGCTGCCAATTTGCCTTCTCAACACTTTATATTTTCATAACTATATGCTGCCCATTTGAATCCTCAATCTTTTACCATCATTTAGCCATCTCTTCAATCATCTTGCACATTGAATCTTGCATTTTAGTCACTCAAACAATCATCTAAGGAGCACACAATCAATTACAAGTAAGGGCCAATCAAAGAGATATCAACAACAAAGAAGGTGAAATCGTTTGTGTCTTATTTTGTCCATTTTCCTTTTCGTTATATCACTCTTTTGGCTAATCTTGAGGTGTCCTTGGTATTTTGTCATTCACATTTCTTAGTCATTTCACACATTTAGAGTAGGATAAATTCCAAGGTATACAGTTAGGATAGTAGAGAAAAAGGAATAAATTCTCATGGAGGTTTGAGATATTTTGGATGAATTTACATAAATTTTATGGAGTTATTTGATGGATCACCACCTATGAGGAGAATAAGTCATTGCAAGGATTTGATACTGTTATCACTCAATATTTCACCCTTGCTAAGTTGCAAAACTTAGCTTATTGGTGAAACATTGGAACTTTTTCAGGATGTGGGTCACCAAAATGGAAAAGAACCTCCAAAGAGGGTTGGTTCCCTTGGTACCACCTAAACTAAGTAAACTATTGAGGCTTTCTAAGAAAAGAGAGAAGGATAACATGAAAATGAAACCTAAACTCTAAAAGGTGATGCACCGAATGATTCTTTCAAACCTACATTGTTGTTTTGGAACTTACAATATAACCAAAATGAACATGTTGCTTCAGCACAACTCGAGTTTCTACATGCTTACACATAAGTATTTCGTAGGAAAGATGAGGCATTTTTTCAATTCTAAAAGGAAAAAAAAAAATTCACAATTAGATGTTTCCAAAACTACTATCATAACCTATGACTTGCATAAGGCATGCATACTTCTACTTAAAAGAAGGTGCTTAAAAAATGAGACATAGATTGAGGATTCATATCAAATCACAAAAAATATATCTATCATTCATACATGCATACAAAAAGCAGATTGGAGAAGGAAAAATACTTGTCTTTATTGATCAAAAGAAGTGCTACATAGTTGTATAAGTCTGAAAATAAGAGTTACATTTGCAACTCTAGCATGAAAGAACTCAAAAAAGTTAGAATACATTGCTTAGAGAGAAAAGAACTAGTTACAAAATGAGCTTGATTTTCTTTTTAATCTACCCTACGTTGGAGATAAAATAGGATAGACTTAAAGACCAAAATATATTTTCTTCCTTGACCAAAAATCCCCTTGGCGCTGGAAAATTGACTCCCCTATTTTGACTCCTTAAGAAACTCTCCTCATTCTAAATAATGGCATAGAATAAGGTGTTGGTTGACTCATTCAACTGATGAACCTAGATATGATCCTTGAAAGACTAAAAAAATGTTTCTATATCATGCATAAATAGCTGATGGTGTTTCCACATCTACCCTTGCTCCTATATTTGTTCTTGAACCTCTCAAACTATTTGCATCATGAATATAGGGCATGTTTCCTATATCTCTGCAACTACCTTGGTCCTTTGAGGATGTAGGATAATAACCTCCTTAGCTATAGATTATAACTAGACATAAGAGATTAATTACTTTGACTTGGTAATTCAAAATTTGTAATCATTGTAAACTACAATCAGTTCATTCATTTCCTTCATTTGACATGACTAATTGTATCTTGACATAAAATCCTACAACCTTCTAGATAGTAATTTCCTTGACTGACTTGAAATTTGCACTCCTTAAACATCACATCAGACCCTCTTCCTTGATACTTTCCTCTAATTTTTCTATCCCATATACTTTTGAATCTTCTAAAACCTATGTCTCATCAAAATTTTTCCTTTATTATGACTCTAAATAGGGTATTTGATCAACATTTATCAATTTCCATCTTTGCTACATTATAGGTGAAATAGACCTATTCATAAAATCAGTACTCCCACTTCTATTTGAATTATTACAGTCTCCATGAACAAAACTCATAAAAATCAAAACAGTCCTTCATGGATGGTTGAAAAACCATTATACCAGACCTGAAAAGTGTTGCATTATTAGATAGTGGCATAGAGTTGTCACTCTTAACACTAGGCACAAGAACTTTCTTTGAAGAACGAAGTAAATGAATTGTTGTTGATATTGGAGGAGTCTTTGATGAAGAAGCTTGTCGAAAAAATTACCCTTCCTCTATTTTTTACAATTTGATAATATGAGATTTCAAACACTCGTCCTACACAAGAAATATCTGCAAAAGGGATACACTTCATCACTCTATTGTTTCTTGGTCGCAGTTGTCAACTTGATTTCGAATACAAGCCCGATCCTAAAAATCCCCTCTTTAAGCAAGAAAAGAAGTTAAAATTTTCTTGTCTTTATACTTGCAAATTTCATATACCTAAACTTTTAAAGTCTTCTATTTGAATCCATTTTTTGAAAATTTCCTTGTTGAAGAGATTCTGATGCAAAGAAAGTAGGATGTTGGCAAAGGTCGTGGAAGTTGGTGTGATACCTACAAATTGTATTTTCTTCAAAGTCTTTGAAACCATTTCAACATATGCAATTTATGTATATTTCGTGATCATCTCATTCCATGGGGTGATATCTTCTGAGACATTTTGTCAAGCAGTTCACATGCATTGTCAATGCCTCCACATTTTGCATACATGTCTACTAGGGCAGATGAAACTATATCTGACTAATGCTTGATGGATGCTGATACCCCCAGCAGAAATATAATACAGGCAAAAAACACATGACAAAGAGAATGCTATCAAAATTTTCATGAATATTGACGACGCAAATTTTATGAAGCACCCATAACCCACACAAAAACTAGCACATTTGTCCTATTTCATGAATTTATGGAATAAGCATGAATTCGATCACATGCCCTCTTAAACCAACAAACATCAAATCCTCTTGATGGGCTGCCACTTGTTGCTTGGAAATGTCCACCCTCGTGGAATCTATTTCTTCTCTGTGTGCCCCTTTTTCGACCATGCCCTTTCTTTTTGATTCTAGTTGAGAGCCAATAATTTCTTTGAGGGTGATCTACCAAGCTGACCGCAAAAATATTAACTCCACTTTTTAGCTATACTTATTTTCCTTTTGAAAACATTGGAAGAAAATGATTCAAGGTCTGCTTGTACTTTGCACGGAAGGCTATGTAAAATTATTTTCATTCTCATTTTTTGAAATAACACTTTTATCCTAGCATTTTCACAAAATAACCTTACACACTTCTTGACCTCTACCTTCTCTACGTAGAACTTTATGTTTTTTCCAAGCTCATTACATGCAACATGGTTACTACCACTTGTGTTCTCATGCTTTCAAACTCTTCCTTGCTAAGTGCATTCTTATGCCAGCTCCACACTTGAGACACCTACCAAGATTATCAAAGATGAAATCCTAACAATTTTCCATCTAGAAAGAGTATCAAATCCACATGGGGACTCAACTTGGACTTCTTGACACATGACAATTTCCCACTTTAATATCCATTGGATAGAGTCCACTTCAACATAGTCCCCAAATCTCATTTCATGCATGTGCTTTATTGCTTTCAGTTGACTCAAGAAACCAACTTGGACAAGGCTCTATAACTGATGACATAATATATGTCTCACCCCTACCTCACAAATGCAATATTTTTTATATCTATTATAAGACAAGAAAATGACTCGCTTCTAAAGCAAAAATCTACTCCTGTATCACCATCTTCCTCTAAATTGACATTTTATGAAATGATCTCACAAATTCCTTGACTCTATTATATATTTGTTCCCTCTCTTTGAATGCAAACATGTTGGTCATCTAACCCACTTTAGACCATTGTCTTTGTGCCTATGCTAGTGGAGAAATATACTCCAAACACTCGAAGCCCTTTTATTCTTATGACATATGCATAAAAAACCACCTCGTTTCCTTTTATGGAGAGTTAACACATATAAGTCCCAAGATCGAGTCACATTTGATGATTAGAAACAAATGACCGAAACCACAAGCTCATTGTTCTTGCACTTAAAAGAAGACAAGCTCCCAAATTTAGCTTGTCCACTTCTTGAGAATCTATGCTTGCTCTGTATAACTGAATTTTTTGACAATATGAATAAATTCTCTGAAATAGAAATTTGTGTCCTCATAAGAATTTTCCCCTACAAATCACTTTTTCTACAAAAAAAAACCCCTCACCCTTTTCTTCTAGATTATGAGCACTATATTTACTTACCCCAAAACACCTTGATGTTCATATAACCTTGTATCCACCAAGCTGGTTTCCACACTGCATACACCATTCTAGTTTTTGGACTAAGCAACCTAACTGTTTTCCATTATGAGGAAAATAAAAATCATCCTTTCATTTTCTTTAACCAAGTATTGTTCTCCATATGGATTGGGTACAAAAAGAAAACACTGTTACTTCTTATAAAAAAAAAAGTGCTTTGAATCTCATTGCTCTTTTATGCAAAGTAATTTTAAGGGCCTTGCTTCTAAACATATTAGTATTGGAGAGATATTGACAATGAACAAGAATTTCCCATCTTTTAGTATTATCTTTGCACACACCCCAGTGAAGTACAACATTACCAGGAAGGTCAATCTCAACAGAGACTGGACTCATCCTTTTCTCCTAGATTATGAATAGAAACTTTCAGACTATTCTTTTATAAGACTGTATTCTTTACAAATTCCATCATTTCCTTGATTTTTGCAATTAGAATTATCAATATCACTGCTATTTTTCTCTTGCTTTGTATTTATATCTTCCATATGATCTCCATAAACATGCTTTTGCTGATTTTGTTATCATCTTTCATTTTCATCACAGTTTTACAAAAGATTAATATGTTTTCTTTTTTCCCTCAAAATCCTTACTTGAACCTAGAAATGAAAGATCCTTAGACCTGTCATCAAAAGATCTCCATACAGATGTTTCACATGGGATAGATGCATGACAAAACTATATTTTTCACCAAAGAAGAAAAATAGACTAACATATTTTTCACCAAAGAAGAAAAATAGACTAACATTTTGGCGACTTCTGCAAAATGATTTCTTGCTAAGCATCTAAGACTAGTAGCCTCTTCGCATATCCATTGGGTATAGGAGTCAAGAGAAACCAAGACAAACTAAAAAATAGACTTACAACCAGCTGATAAAACCCTTTAAACCAACTAACTAAACACCTAAACTAGTTGTGCCACAACACTTGGAGAAAAGACCAACTAACTATGTGCATAAGAAATTATTTGCTTGAAAGAAAACCTATCCTAACCTACCCTAACCAGCAACATGATTTTCTTAGAAAAAACCATTAACAAGTTCATTGAAGTAGCTTCCTTTTCTTTCCAATTTGCAATCCTTCACATGTTTATATGTAACCAAAAAGATGTAGAGAATTGACAAATGCTTAACCAATTGTTGTACTAACTCGTGGAGAATGAAAACATGTCCACTTACCTTTTTATATTGACTCAACGTACTATTGATTTGAATTGCATAGGTAAATTGAATGCTTTCTTATTCAATTTCCACTTCATGCTTGGGTGCAAGCATGACCCTTGATGCTTTTTTTACCTCCATCCTGATTTGATATCTGATTGGACATCCTTGTGAAAGAATAAACTTTGATGTCTTCTTGCTTGTTTCACACTTGTGGGCTGCTTCTTCATCATCTTTCTGATTTGGTTGCTTCATTTCTTTTGGTTGACTTGGTGAAGGTATGAATATTTGCGCATCGTATCCTTGTTTCTCATGATTTTACTCTTGTAGAGGTGCTAATTTAACAACTAAGTTCAAACAAAACACCTTCAAATCATCCCAAAATAAGTCCTCTTCAACCTATTCCTTTCTTTTTTATATAAGAGGACTGATTTTGACTTCATACTCAATTTGATGAACAACTTTATGTGTATCAACTTCCTCTATATTTTGTAAAAAAAAGTTGTTTTCATGTGCCTCTTTCTAAACCAACATCTCCTCATGCTCATGCTCATCTTCTATTAGCTCCAAAACTTGTGATGTCATTGAAACTTGTATGCTCTCCTCTTCTTGCTCAATGAAAGAAGGAAGTTCATCTTGTAAGAAAATAAAATCTTCATTCACCTCACTCTTTCCTTCCTTACTAACTTACTGTCTCAACTGATTTGTTGACATAGGCATTGGCATCTTCTCCTCATCTTCAACAACAAGATGAGGATTTTCATAAAATAAATTAGTGAGAGCTTCATGCTTAATACCTCTTGCTTGTCCTTCAGCTTGCTGTCCCAAAAGACTATGCTCTTCAACTTGCTGTCCTAGCTGATCATGTTATTCAACTATTTGTAGCAAGTCTAATTTTTCCTCATCTACCTCATTTGTAAGTGTACCAACAACAAAAGACCTCTCATGTTCCTCTACAAATACCTCCTTTTTCTGCTCTCTAAACCAATTGCTCTGATACACAATGGATCCATCTTTGCAAAGATGAATGGTATTAGGACAAGAAATTTGATTCTGTAAGTCATTTTGATCTTCTTGAGATGGTATAAGCTGTGGAGATGGCTGCTCTTGAAGTATACTAGTCTGATGTAGGTCCCTAAAGCTTGGAATTTCAAACTTAGAAAATTGACTTGAAGACTTGAAAGGCATACCTCCTTTCTTGAAACTTGGGATATCATACTTGGGAATCTCTTCCTTCATAGGTTGATTTGGAATGCAAGTAACTAATTTCTCTTTCAACCTTTGCACTTAAGCAAGCAAAAGCTTCAGTTTATCTCGTTTAGCAACAACCTCTTTTGCAAGAGACTCCTCATACTACTTCCTCTGATAATCCAACTTCTGTTGGTACTAATAAGCTTGGTAAGCCAACTCCTCTTGTTGCAAATCAAACTCTTTTTGCCTCTTGATATCATCCATTTTCTTATTGAAATCTAGCAATATGTTTTTAATATCACTAATCTCCATATTGTCAGTATTTTTGGGTTGGATAGGGATGTAACAATGATGGTTCAACTTAGCCATGACTTCTATAAACTGATTGGAAGGCTGCCAAGAAGGTTGAGCAGGGGCGGGTGGGTGGCAAGCATGATAGGTATGCTAGTAACCTACTATTAATGGATTATTCAAGACAAAACCAACAAGTTGTTCTATTTGGTATGGTTGGTAAGAAGTGACATAAGTAGGTTTTTCATGAAATGGAGGGTGATGAAGACATCTCCATGGAATGAAGACATGATGTAGCATCAAACAAGTTGGAAATTCATAAAAATGTTCTAAAAATTAGAATTAATAAGAATAATTTTTGCAAAAACTTGAAGTACATACCAACACTAGTCTTCTTGAAACCAGTATATCGAGCTTGGAGTCACTAAGTGTGTGAATAATTTTCCTCCAAAGGCAGAAATTACTGATATACACCAAATATCAACAATAATAAGATAAAATTTGAGCTATGATAGCTCAAATGGTCCCACTGGGCATGCCAAAAACTATTATCACTCAATATTGCACCCTTGCTAAGTTGCAAAACTTAGCTCATTGGTGAAATATTGGAACTTTTCTAGGATGTGGGTCACCAAAATGGAAAAGAACCTCCATAGAGGGTTGGTTCCCTTGCTACCACCTAAACTAAGTAAACTACCGATGCTTGCTGAGAAAAGAGGGAAGGATAACATGAAAATTAAACCTAAACTCTAAAAGGTGATGCACTGAATGATTCTTTCAAACCTACACTACTGTTTTGGAACATACAATATGACCAAAATGAACAAGTTTCTTCAACACAACTTGAGTTTCTACATGCTTACACATAAGTATTTTGTAGGAAAGATGAGGCATTTTTTCAATTCTAAAAGGCAAAAATAATTATCTTCACAATTATAAGTTTCCAAAACTACTATCATAACCTATGACCTACATAAGGCATGCATACTTCTGCAAGAAGGTGCTTAAAAAATGAGACATAGATTGAGGATTCATATCAAATCATAAAAAATACATCTATCATTCATACATGCACACAAAAAGAAGATTGGAGAAGGCAAAATACTTGCCTTTATTGATCAAAAGAAGTGCTAGATAGTTGCATCAGTTTGAAAATAAGAGTTACATCTGCTGCTCCAGCATGAAAGAACTCAAGAAAGTTACAATACATTTCTTAGAGAGAAACAAACTAGTTACAAAATGAGCTTGATTTTCTTTTTAATCTACCCTACATTGGAGAGAAAATAGGATAGACTTAAAGACCAAAAGATGTTTCCTTCCTTGACCAAAACTCCCCTTGGCACTAGAAAACTGACTTCCCTATTTTGGATCCTTAAGAAACTCTCCTCATTCTAAATCATGGAGTATAATAAGGTGTTGGTTGACTCATTCAACTAATGGACCTGGATATGCTCCTTGAAAGACTAAAAAAATGTTTCTATCTCATGCATAAATAGCTGATGGTGCTACCAAATCTACCCTTGCTCCTATATTTGTTCTTGAACCTCTCAAACTATTTTCATCATGAATATAGGGCATGTTTCCTATATCTCTGCAATTGCCTTGGCCCTTTGAGGGTGTAGGATAATAACCTCCTTAGCTATAGATTCCAACTAGACATCATAGATTAATTACTTTGACTTGGTAATTCAAAATCTATAATCACTGTAAACTACAATTAGTTCATTCATTTCCTTTATTTGACATGTATAACTGTATCTTGACATAAAATCCTACAACCTTCTAGATAGTACTTTCCCTGATTGACTTGAAATCTGCACTCCTTAAACATCTCATCAGACCCTCTTCCTTGATACTTTCCTTTGATTTTTCCATCCAATATAATTCTGAATCTTCTAAAACCTGTGTCTCATCAACAATTTTCCTTAATTGTGACTCTAAATAGGGTGTTTGATCAACATTTATCAATTTCCATCTTTGCTGCATTACGGTGAAATAGACATTCATAAAATCAGTTTTCTCACTTGTGTCTGAATTATTACCATCTCCATGAACAAAACTCATAAAACTCAAAACAATCCTTCATGGATGGTTCAAACACCATTACACTAGACCTAAACAGTGTTACATTATTAGATAGTGGCATAGAGTTCACTCTTAACACTAGGCACAAGAACTTTCTTTGAAGAAACAAGTAAATGAATTGTTGATATTGGAGGAGTCTCTGATGAAGAAGCTTGTCAAAAAAATTACCCTTTGTTTTTTGCAATATGATAATCTAAGATTTCAAACACTAGTCCTACACAAGGAATCTTTGAAAAAGGGATACACTTCATCACTCTATTGTTTCTTGGTAGCAGTTGTCAACTTGATTTCGAATATAAGCCTAATCCTAAAAATCCCCTCTTGGCATAGGAAAAGAAGTTAAAATTTTCTTGTATTTACACTTGCAAATTACATTTTCCTAAACTTTCAAAGTCTTCTCTTTGAATCCATTTTTTGAAAATTTCCTTGTTGAAGAGATTCCGATGTAGAGAAAGTAGGATGCTGGCAAAGATCGTGGAAGTTGGCATGATACATTCAAACTGTATTTGCTTCAAAGTCTCTAAAACTATTTCAACATATGTAATTTATGTATATTCCGTGATCATCTCATTCCACGGGGTGATATCTTCTGAGACATTTTGTCAAGCAATTCACATGCATTGTCAACGCCTCCACATTTTGCATACATGTCTACCAAGATATGTGAAACTATATCTGACTAATGCTTGGTGGATGTCGATACCCCCAACAGAAATATAATACAAGCAAAAAACAAACGACAAAGAGAATGTTGTCAAAATATTTATGAATATTGATGCCACAAATTTTATGAAGAACCCATAACCCATGCAAAAACTAACACATTTTTTCTATTTCATCAATTTATGGATCAAGATTGAATTCTACCACACGCCCTCTTAAACCAGCAAACATCAAATCCTGTCGATGGGTCACCACCTGTTGCTTGGAAATTTCCACCCTCGTGGCATTTATTTCTTGTTTATTTGCCCCTCTTTCAACCATGCCCTTTCTTTTTTATTCTGTTAGAGAGCCAAGAATTTCTTTGAGGGTGATCTACCAAGCTAAACACAAAAAATCTTAACTCCACTTGTTAGCTATACCTACTTTCCTTTTGAAAACATTAGAAGAAAATGATTCAAGGTCTGCCTGTGCTTTGCATGGAAGGATATGAAAAATTATTTCCATTCTCATTTTCTGAAATAGCACTCTTTTTCATGGTCAATATCTCTCCACTACTAATATTCTTAGAAGTAAGGCTCTTCAAATTACTTTATATAAAAGAGCAACGAGATTCAAAGAACTTTGTTTTGATACAAAGTAACAGTGTTTTCTCTTTGTATCCAATCAATATGGAGAACAATACTTGGTTAAAGAAAATGAGAGGATGATTTTTATTTTCCTCATTATGGAAAATAGTCAAGTTGCTCATTCCAAAAATTGGAATGGGGTATGCAGTGTGGAAACCAACTTGGTGGATGCAAGGTTATATGAGCAACAAGGTGTTTTGGGGTAAGTAAAGATAGTGCTCATAATCTAGAAGAAAAGGGTGAGGTTTTTTTTTTTTTGTAGCAAAAGTGATTTGCAGGAGAAAATTCTTATGAGGACACAAATTTCTATTTCAGAGAACTTAGTCATACCATCAAAAAATTCAGTTATATAGAGCAAGCATAGATTCTCAAGTAGTGGACAAGCCAAATTTGGGAGCTTGTCTGCTTTTAGGTGCAAGAACAATGAGCTCGTGGTTTCAATCATTTGTTTGTAATCATCAAATTCAACTTGAGCATGGGACTTATTTGTATTAACTCTCCATAAAAGGAAATGAGATAGTTACTTATGCATATGGCATAAGAATAAAAGGGATTTGAGTGTTTGGAGTATATTTCTCCATTGGCATGGGCACAAAGACGATGGTCTAAAGCGGGTCAGATGACCAACATTTTTTCATTCAAAGAGAGGGAACAAATATATAATAGAGTCAAGGCATTTGTGAGATCATTTCATAAAATGTCAATTTAGAGGAAGATGGTGATATAGGAGTAGCTTTTTGCTTTAGAAACGAGTCGTTTTCTTGTCTTATAATAGATATAGAAAAAGGTTGCATATGTGAAGTAAGGGTGAGACATATGTTATGTCATCAGTTACAGAGCCTTGTCCAAGTTGGTTTCTTGAGACAACTACAAGCAATGAAGCCATGCGTGAAATGAGATCTTCATAATATGTTGAAGTGGACTATGTCCAATGGATATTGAAGTGGGAAACTGTCATGTGTAAAGTCCAAGATGAGTCCCCATATGGATTTGATGCTCTTTCTAGATGGAAAATTTTTAGGGTTTCATCTTTGCTAATCTTGGTAGGTGTCTCAAGTGTGGAGCTGGATTAAGAATGTACGTAACAAGGAAGAGTTTGAAAGCATGAGAACACAGGTGGTAGTAAACATGTTGCATGTAATGAGCTTGGAAAAAATATAAAGGGCCATGTAGAGAAGGTAGAGGTGAAGAAGTGTGTAAGGTTATTTATCAAAAATGCGAGGATAAGAGTGCTTTTTCAGAAAATGAGAATGGAAATAATTTTGCATAGCCTTCCATTCAAAGCACAGGCAGACCTTGAATCATTTTCTTCCAATATTTTCAAAAGGCTAGTAAGTAAAGCTAATAGGTGGAGTTAATATTTTTGTGGTTAGCTTTGGTAGATCACCCTCAAAGAAATTCTTGGCTCCCTACTAGAATTAGAAAGAAAGGGCATGGTCAAAAGAGGGGCACACAAAGAAGAAATAAATTCCATGAGGGTGGACATTTACAAGCAACAAGTGGTGGCCCATCAACAGGATTTGATGTTTGCTGGTTTAAGAGGGCATGTGGTCGAATTCATTCTTGTTCCATAAATTCATGAAATAGAAAAAATGTGTTAGTTTTTGTATGGCTTATGGATGCTTCATAAAATTTGTGGCATCAATATTCATGAAGCTTTTGACAACATTCTCTTTGTCATATGTTTTTGCTCGTATTATATTTCTGCTGGGGGTATCAACATCCATCAAGCATTAGATAGATATAGTTTCATTTGCCCTGGTAGACATGTATGAAAAATGTGGAGGCATTGGCAATTCGTGTGAACTACTTGACAAAATGTCTCAGAAGATATCACCCTGTGGAATGAGATGATCGTAAAATATACATAAACTGCATATGTTGAAATGGTTTCAGAGACTTTGAAGCAAATACAGTTTGTACGTATCACATCAACTTTCGTGACCTTTACCAACATCCTACTTTCTCTGCATTAGAATCTCTTCAACAAGGAAATTTTCAAAGAATGGATTCAAAGAGAAGACTTTGAAAGTTTGGGCAGATGTAATTTGCAAGTGTAAAGACAGGAAAATTTTAACAACTTATTTTCCTACACTAAGAGAGAATTTTTAGGATTAGGCTTGTATTCTAAATCAAGTTGACTACTGCTACCAAGAAACAATAGAGTGATGAAGCATATCCCTTTTTCAGAGATTTCTTGTGCAGGACGAGTGTTTGAAATCTCAAATTATCAGATTGCAAAAAATAGAGGAAGGCTAATTTTTTCAACAAGCTTCTTCATTAGAGACTCCTCCAATATCAATAATAATTCATTTACTTGGTTCCTCAAAGAAAGTTCTTGTGCCTAGTGTTAAGAGTGACAAATCTATGCCACTATCTAATAATGCAACACTTTTCAGGTTTGGTGTAATGATGTTTGAACCATCCATGAAGGACTGTTTTGAGTTTTATGAGTTTTTTTCATGGAGACTATAATAGGGGAGAGGGCCCAGTAGTCGTGCACCCTAACTTCGCGCTTCTAATTATCCTATGTCAAAATTTCAAATCACTCCCAATTTTTTACAGCGGCTTACTTGGCAAGTTCTCTGCTTATAACTAAGGTTTCAGGGCCACATCATCAAATATGATGCCACATCAGCATGCGTTTTTGTCAAGGTGTCCAAAAAGGCCCCAAAAAATAGTGAGACCAATTCTTGTGCATTACATCATGAGTAGTTGAACGCTGATGTGGTATCACATGATTGGTTGCTTTTTAGATCAAAAACATACATTTTGTTTAATTATGGGTAGTCAAATCATAACTATTAGATATTATATAAACGACTATTGGGTATTATATTTACGATTGGGTGCGCGACTATTGGACCCCACACGACTATTGAGCCCTCTCCCCTAATTTAGATAGAAGTGGGAGTACTAATTTTATGAATATGTCTATTTCACTCGTAATGCAACAAAGATCAAAATTGATAAATGTTGATCAAGTACCCTATTTAGAGTCACAATTAAGGAAAATAATTGATGATACACAAGTTTTATAAGATTTAGAAGTATATGGGATAGAAAAATCAGAGGAAAATATCAAGAAAAAGGGTCTGATGAGATGTTTAAGGAGTGCATATTTCAAGTTAGTCAGGGAAATTACTATTTGGAATGTTGTAGGATTTTATGTCAAGATATAGTTAGACATTTCAAATGAAGGAAATGAATGAAATTGATTGTAGTTTATAGTGATTACAGATTTTGAATTACCAAATCAAATTAATTAATCTCTAATGTCTAGTTGGAATATATAGCTGAGGAGGTTATTATCCTACATCCTCAAAGGGCTAAGGTAGTTGTAGAGACATAGGAAACATGCCCTATATTCATGATGCAAATAGTTTGAGAGGTTCAAGAACAAATATAGGAGTAGGGGTAGATGTGGCAGCACCATCAACTATTTATGCACGAGATAGAAACAATTTTTTAGTCTTTCAAGGAGCATATCTAGGTCCATTAGTTGAATGAGTTAACCGACACCTTATTCTATGCCATGATTTAGAATGAGGAGATTTTCTTAAGGAGTCAAAATAGGGGAGTCAATTTTCCAGCGCTAATGGGAGTTTTGGTCAAGGAAGAAAATATCTTTTGGTCTTTTAAGTCTATCCTATTTTCTCTCCAATGGATGGTAGATTAAAAAGCAAATCAAGATCATTTTGTAACTAGTTCTTTTCTCTCTAAGCAATGTATTGTAACTTTCTTGAGTTCTTTCATGCTAAAGTAGCAGATGTAACTCTTATTTTCAGACTTATACAATTATATAACACTTCTTTTGATTAATAAAGAAAAGTATTTTTCCTTCTCCAATCTATTTTTTTTGTGCATGTATGAATGATAGACGTGTTTTTTGTGATTTGATATGAATCCTCAATCTATGTCTCATTTTTAAGCACCTTCTTGCAGAAGTATGCATGCCTTATGCAGGTCATAGGTTATGATAGTAGTTTTGGAAACTTCTAATTGTGAAGATAATTGTTTTTTCCTTTTAGAATTGAAAAAAATGCCTCATATTTCCTACGACATACTTATGTGTAAGCATGTAGAAACTCAAGTTGTGTTGAAGCAACTTGTTCATTTTGGTCATATTGTAAGTTCCAAAACAGTAGTGTAGGTTTGAAAGAATCATTCAGTGCATCACATTTTAGAGTTTAGGTTTCATTTTCATGTTATCCTTCTCTATTTTCTTAGCAAGCATCCGTAGTTTACTTAGTTTATGTGTTACCAAGGGAACCAATACTCTCTGGAGGTTCTTTTCCATTTTGGTGACCCACAACCTGGAAAAGTTCCAATGTTTCACCAATAAGCTAATTTTTGCAACTTAGCAAGGGTGCAATATTGAGTGATAACAGATACTATGGGATAGTTTTCCAAAAAAAAACACCATATAGAATGACACCTATGGAGAATTAAAGAATACATAGGCAAGTGTAAGGGTTATTAGATAAGGGGTTGATAAGAGAAAGTCTCATTCTGTGTATTGTATTGGAAATACTCACACCAAAGTAAGATGGAGAATGATTAATGTGTACTAATTATATGTCCATAAAAAAGACTACTATAAAGTACAAATTTATATTGTCCCGTATAAATGACATGATGGATTGTTTAATTAGATCTAAGTAACTCATGAAGATTGATTTGAAAAGTGGATGCCAACATATCTAAATTAGAGAAGGAGATGAATGGAAGACAACTTTTAAGACCAGGGATGGTTTGTATGAGTGGTTGGTGATGTCATTTGGGTTAAAGAATTCACCTAGCACTTTTATGAGGTTGATGAATTAAGTGTTAAGAACTTTCCTTGGTAAGTTTGCCATTGTTTATTTGGATAATATATTTATTTTTAGTAAGAAAAAGGAAGAACATTTGTTGCATGTTAGGGTAGTTTTACAAAGATTAAATGAGGATAAATTATTAGTAAATTTAAAGAAATGTAACTTTTTATGAATAAAGAACTAGTGTATTTAGGGATTGTTATGTTTGAAGAGGGATTGAATATGGACCCAAATAATTCAAGGAAATAGTAGAGTGGACTTCACCAAGAAGTATGTTTGAGGTCAAAATTTTTCATGGATTGGTGAGATTCTACAGGAAGTTCATAAGGAATTTTAGTGGGATATGTGCATCTATCACAGATACAATGAAAGGTGGTGGGAAATAATTTAAGTGGACAATTGCAGTAGAAAGAAGTTTCCAGTAGTCGAAGAGAAAAGTGATAGAACTAATATTGGCCTTACCATATTTTGTTAATGTGTTCCAGGTATATTTTCATGCAAGTAGATGGGAAATTGGAAGAGTTTTGAGTCAAGAAGGAAGAGCCATTTCTTATTGTAGTGAAAATTTAAATGAGGAAAAAATAAAGTATTTAGTATATGATTAGGAATTTTATGTGATAGGGAAAGAACTAAAGAAGTAGAGACATTTTTTTTTTTGACCTAAGGAGTATGTGTTATACATAAGTCATCATGCACTAAATTTTTTAAACAAACAAGGTAAGTTAAGTCATAAACATATGAAATGGGTAGAATTTTTGTAGATTTATTCATTTATTTTAAATCATAGAAGTGATCAATCTAATAGGATAGTAGATGCACTTCGTAGAAGATGTTTGTTGCTAAATGAATTGAGTGTTAATGTTGTTGTATTTGATGCAAATAATTAACTATATAAAGATGACATATTTTAAGGAAGCATGGACAACATGTAAGAGTCCAATGGAGAAGGATAAAAATCAATGGTTGGAGTATTTTATTTAGGAAGGATTATTATTTAAAGGTAAAATATTGTGCATACCATAGGTTTCAATGAGATAAAATTTGATTAGAGAAAAACATAGTGTAGTGGTCAACAAAATGATGCAACTTTGAATGGGGGATATTATTGGCCAAGAATGAATAAAAATGTAAAGAGGATAGTAGAGTATGTCAACATGCCTAAGGTACAATGCAAAATATAGGATTATATCAACCATTTCCTATTCCAAAGAGACTTTAGGAAGATGTGAGTATGGATTTTGTTCTTGGTTTACCTAGAAATCAAAGAGGGTGTGCTTCAATGTTTATTGTAGTTGATAGATTCTCCAAAAAGACACATTTCATTCCATGTATGAAGTCCAATGATGTTTCACATATTGCTAATTTATTTTTCAAGGAGATAGTAAATTGCATGGGTTTCCAAAGATCTTAGTTTTAGATAGGGACACAAAATTTGTAGGCCATTTTAGCATACATTATGGAAGAAGTTAGGTACTAAATTAGGATTCAGTTCAACCTATCATCTATAGAATATTGGGTAGACATAAGTTGTAAGTATGAGTTTGGAAAATTTATTGAGACGTTTGGTGGGAGATAAACCATAATGATAGGATCTTATATTGGTGCAAGAACAATTTTCTTATAATAATTCAGTCAATAGAAGTGTTGGAAAAAACCCGTTCTAGATAGTTTATGGATAAATCCCAAGAGGAGTTGATGAGTTGAGAGATACAATAAATTTTAGGAGGAAGAGTGCAATAGTGGAATTTTTTGTCGATTATTTGCAAGAATTACATGAGGTGAAATAAAAATTGTAGAAGAGTGTTAAGAAATACAAAGAAAATGCTGATATGCATAAGAGAGAACAAGAATTTCAGGTGGGAGACATGGTTTTGGTACATTTGAGGAAAGAAAGGTTTCCACAAGGAACATATTGATGAGCACATTGTTGAACACCCAAAATACTAAGAGGGGGGGGTGAATTAGTATTCCATTAAACCATTTGATCATAATACATCCAATTAGCAAAACATATCTAACTATAACAAGGAATGAAAGCATGAAACAACCAAAAAATCACATTACACATGAAAACCAATATTTTTATAGGGAAAACCAAAAAACGGAAAAACCATGATGAGGATTGACTCACAATATATTATAACTAGTTATAAGATATTACAGAGGCTCACTGCCAGGACACACTACCCAATTGGGCTCACAACCACAAATAGATACAAAATAGAAATGGCCACACAACCAAGATGTGAATGGGTAAAAAATACACCTTCCTTGTGCTATATTTAGTTCCTTTGAAGCTCAATATACTGACTCTATGCACTTCATTAGATACAAAACACAAAAAACTACTTTACTTTACATTCACACAATATTCACAATAACTTTGCTATAGATCTGATCATGTACATACAAAATTTGCATATTCACATCACATCACACTTATCTCACATACTACAACCTCAAAATGTATTACATATATACCTAATACGTCTGCACACATCAATTAGGTCGAACTAATTATATGTAGCCCTATATAAAATAAAAATTATCTTGTTGTCTCCATACTTGAATAAAAAACACTTTCATGCTAAAAAAAATGTGCAACACTTGATTTAGGTTGGAATAGACCTAAAATAGATCTCATTAACATCCAAAATACATATTTAATCACCACAACATATATCAAGCATTAGGTCGGCCAAGGATTATACCTAATCACAAAATATGCCAGCTAATCAACACCAATGATCCATTTGATCATATAACCATGTTCCATCTGGAATATATAGTGTCTGACACCTATAAACAATCTCCCAGAATTGTAAAGTCTGATTCTTAACACCGGAGGAACGCTAACCAAATTACTCATACACAAATGCACTGTATATAGCCAAAGCAACATGTCAAACTACTGTAACTTATAAATTTCAAACTGTACATCCAAACCAACTGAAATATTGAACATAGATGCACATAATTGTCAGGAATAACATATTATAACTACATAGGTAGATCTTATCATGTGAGTGAATGTGGACCAAAATACTAGATTAAGATATCTTCATTCTGATCACTAGATTAGAGTAAATATCAACAATCAATGCTGACATCAATGACACCACATTAAGGGGTTCCTTCTTCAATCTTTCAAAAATATCCCCCTTTGTCATTTATGGCAACATGTTCCAAAAATTAATCTACAAGAACTCAAAACATACATCATCTCCAAAAATCTAACTTCTCCAAAAACATACATCATCATGCCATCTCTAATCATCTCCCCCTTTGACATCAAGGAAAAAGGGTATGCTGGTAACATACATGTAAGCTCCAAAATTTGATGAAATATCCCAAAAATATGATCCACCCATATTTATAATGAAAAACTAAAAAGCAAATGAAACAATAAAAGAATATACAGGTGAAATGTTTAACCAGAGGAGGAGGCACCTTCAAGCTCCTTAATAATTGCTTTCCAAAAAGACTTTCCTCAATTCCAAGTCTTTTTGGCTATTGCAAGCAATTTGTACATTGAATCTAGCTCTCCTATATTCTCCTCTCCCTCTTCTGGAGTGCTTGGATTTGGATTTATCTTTGTAAGCTTCTTTGCATCAACTAGGGCACTTGACATTGGTATATGCTTGGTCTTCATCAAGTCCCTAAGCTTTCCAAATCACCTTATGATGTCTTCTTTCTATCTTTGCAATGTGAAAAACCCATTCTACAGATTTGTAATGGCAGTCCAAGTGGTATAATTTCTATCCTGTGCAGGGTCATAGGAATCAAAGGGTCAATAGAGTCCATTAAGTCCTTAATGTCTTGAGTGGAATCTAGCCACCTCATGCAATACAAAAATAAAGTCTTAGCCTTGTTTTCACATTCTTGCACTTCCTTTATGATTTTCTCCACTTTTCTATATGCTGATGCACATCTTTCTTGTAGCTCAAGTAGCCTCTTCTTTGAAAACTTTGATTCAAATTCTTTTTCAATTTGTTCCTTCAGATTAGAGGTGTACTCCTTGAGAGAATCAAACAAAAACTTGAGATTTTCAATTGAGGTTAGAAAATTGTCAATTGTAGTACTAGGAGTAGCATCTTGTAGAGTTTTTTATGGCTTCATTTATCAATTTTGTCTCCTTCTAACGTGTCTCAATTATTTATTTTCTTTTAGAGGCATGAAAGACATCTCCAAGCTCCAAATTTTGAATTGGTGAGATCTTATCTAGATCCACACTTCCTTGATACATTGGGAGCTATAATAACTGGGGAGGAATTGTTAGTTTGAATCTAATTTTTTGATGTAGTGCTAAGGGGTTCACATTTACAAATTTGTCAACAATAGGTTTCACTCTTCTCAATTAACCATCCTTCAAGGAAAATTTCCTTCACAAAGCAACTTTTGGTTTACAAACACACAAAACCATAACCATGTTACTCATCACCTTCAGACTCCTTAGGGGTACTTATTCAACCCAAACAAACACCTACCTAAGTCTGCCCTTTCATATTTTGACCATTCCTTCATTCAGAAAAAATTCCTAGTAGCCATGCAAATGCAAAATATCAAACATAACCCCTGATCTAGACCCAAACTCCAAACTATAAGAGGTTTTTGAGATACCTTTTAATTCATTTTAAAACATGTCAAAAATTGGGATAACTTTTTTTTTCTTAACAACACCACAAAATAATGACTATCCTACAATGGCTAGGCCCAATTAGGCCACATCAACAACCAACTCCAAGATATCCTTTACTCATACCCTCAAACTCCATTCAAACACACTCAACAAGTGATGCAGAGGTGGCGGCAAATTAAAATGTATTCAAACTCCCAAAAACATAGTTTTCCTCGAGAGAAACTTACTCCAACTAGCCAAACCACAAAACCTCATTTTAAGCCAATTTGAGGAGGGTTTAATGAAAATATGGGTTCCAAGACAAATCACAACATTCCAGTGCCTCACACCTTCATAAAATGACCTTAGAAAACTCAAAACACTATCACATATATAGTTCCAATCACATTTTTCCAAAACCTTACTTTAGTTCCTCAATTTCTCATGGAAACTCATGAAAACACCCTAGGGCATCACCCTAAAACCATAAAAGTTGCATTTCCTGTCTCCCAAACCATTGGTACATGTAAAATACCATGAAACAAGTCATTCCACCGAGTTACAGGGCTGGACAGTAGGTGGAATGGCTATAACATCACTTTTACACCAATCAAACCCTCAAATTAGTTAGAAATAGGCAGTCCCAGAAAAATGAAGAGATCTCCCTCAAAACTCAATATTAGAACCTCTAACTGGATTTAAATAAAAGCTATTTCATGCCCCTACAATATTATATAAGTCTCAGAGCATATGGTGGTGGTACAGATCCGTACAATTCTTGCAAAGTTCAGGAAAACAGAAAAAACATGGGGTTTCAGACCACCCGGTAGTAAAATGAGGATATCTCACTCGATTCTCAATGAAATAACACCATTCAAACGCCAAAAGAAAGCTTATTCAATTATATATCCATCCATTATATTCTTGGAGTGTGGAACAATACGTACAGGTCGTACAATGCTCGTGATCAGCAATTTCTTAATGGAAAACACAAAAAACAGCAAATTTCTTATTAGAAACTCATTCCAAACTTCTTCAACAGCCTCCCCTTCGAGATATTACAACAATTTATCATGCTACCACCTGAAAAATACCTCTTGGGGTGTTCAACTTCCATAACCACCCTTTAATTAGATTCTAAAATGACAATTTTGCCAATTTTTTTCCCTTAATCACTATCCCATTACAACTTGATCAACTTGATTTTTGCAAATACCACCTAACTGACCTATTAAGCCCTCCAATACATTGAAAATGGTCATTGAGACCTTATTTAACATGGACTAAGACCCTACTCCCCATGTCCCTTAAAACTCATGATTTCACATGGCTTTTGCATTATGAATCAAACTGACAAATTCAACTAAATGACTCAAAATCCTTTCAAATTACATTATGACTGGTCCTTTAGACCTTATTAAGCATAAAATAACAAAAGACACACCTAGGTATCAACTTAGACTTCACAAGGTGTAGGTGCTCCTGCACCATACACCCCCCCATAAAAAAGACTCTTGCCCCAAGAGTGGAAACTTGTTCTTGGCCTTCTCATTGCTGCTTCAAGCATCTTCAGACCTGGTACTAATCTCTTTAGTCCTGGATCAAAATTTGGTGTTGTTCTAGGCCTTAGACCTGTAGACAAACAAACATTAGAATCATATAAACCTGCTCTCTTCCTTGCTCCACCCATACATGGGTAGCTCCTCACCATTCCTTGCACATTCTGCCTTACTATCTTTGTGATCAGACCTGCATGCCTCTGCTTAATTTTATTTTTTTGTAATGCCCCTGGACCTGCCATGTCACCATCCTCTTGTACCCCTGCACTAACAACTTTATCCTCTTTCGCATTACCAAATTTCACTTGTCTTGCACTCACTACCTCATCAAGTTGTTTTGTCACTGTCAAATCAGACTTAGACATTGTATTTTCTGCAAACTTTTTTTGTTTCTCAACCCTGCTCTTGACTACAGGGCATTCAATGGCTCCTATTAACACACTTTCATGCAAACTCACTGTCAACACTTCCTTTACCCCTGCATCAAACCTTATACCTACATTTTCAGTCTTAAAACAGTGAACAACATCAGAAAATTGGTTCTCCTTCATTACATTTATAGGTTCCTTCTTGCCACACATTATGACCTTTGCTTTACCTTTAGCATCTTCTAGAAGAGGAGTTAACACAAAAGAATGACCATCTTGAACTATGGTGTAAGTATTTTCCCTACCATCATACAATGCCCTCTTGTCATATTGCCAAGGTCTGCCTAATAAGAGATGACAACAGTCCATTGGAAGAACATCACACACAACACTATCATGATAACCACCAATTTGAAAATCCACTATAGCCTTTTCATTCACCAACAAAGATTGATCATCAGTTAACCATGAGATTTTATAGGGACATTCATGAGGAATCTTTTTCAATCCTAACTTATTGACCATTTCACATGACACCATGTTTTCAGTTGAGCCAGAATCAATGACCACTCTACATACCTTGTCCTTGCACTTACAATTTGTCTTGAAGAGACTTTTCCTTTGCAAAGGTGCTTCCTCTTTTGCTGCCTTCAAGATTGTTTTTCTCACCATCAACATTTCCCCAACCTCAGGATCTGCATTCCTACTTGGAGAACAATTACTTTCACACTCCTCTTCTTGTACCAATTGTGCTCTTCTATCAATCTTCTTGTCTCCACTAGAAGAATTACCAACCCTCTCAGGACACTTCCATGAAGGATGGCCAAACTCATTGCATGTGTAGCATCTTCCTACAAAATCATTAGAACCTCTACCAATACCAAACCTTCCTCTACCTCTAAAACCAAAACCACCTCTAGAATCATTGTGATCTTTACCTTTGTTTGCTCCTTGATCTTCATTTGGCTGCTTTGATGTAGAAGGTATTCCTCTTCCTCTTGCACTAGGACCACCTCTTCCTCTTACTGCTTTCTCTTGTCTCCTTTTAAGCTTCTCCTCCACCCTGATTGCCATTTGATAACAATCCTCTACACTCCTAGGGTTAGCCAAAACCAATTCATCCTGTATATTAAGCCTCAAACCACCAATATATCTAGCAATTTTTTCATCTTCATTCTCATGATGACCAGACCTCAAACTTAATTTATAAAACTCCTCAGTATAGGACTTAATATCCATTTCCCTTTGCCTCAAACTTTGCAATTTTTTAAACATTTGAATTTGGTGATCTTTGGGTAAGAATTTACCTTTGAGTTTAGATATCATCTTGTCCCATGATGTGATTTTAGACTTTCCTTGTTTCCTCCTCTCAGACTGAAAGTAATTCCACCATACCAAAGCATGACCCTGCAACTTAGTCTTTGCAATCCTTATTCTTTGCTCCTCGGGAACTTCTTCACATTCAAAATGGTTATCTAATGCAGCAATCCAATCAAGTAGTTCTTCATCATTTAGACTACCACCATATTTAGAAACATCAAGTTTTACCTTAGGCTTGTCACCTTTCACTACCTTCAACAACTTTGCCATTCTTTGGTCTTCTGGATCAAGTTCTTCTTCCATGTCTTCAAACTCCTCATCTTCCTCTTCTTTTGGCTCACTCTCTTCAGCATCTCTTCTCTTGTTTGTCTCCAGGGCTATGACTCTCTCTTCCAACTCTTTGAGTTCTCTTGCATGCCTTTCCTTCATCTCCCTCATCTCTTTAGCCATATCTTTGCTCTTTGGAGGCATCTTGTCAACCTTTCCTTTTCTTCAACCTGCAAAATGCAAACCAAAACCTGCTCCCTGCTCTGATACCACTATGATGCAGAGGTGGCAGCAAATTAAAATGTATTCAAACTCCCAAAAACATAGTTTTCCTCGAAAGAAACTTACTCCAACTAGCCAAACCACAAAACCTCATTTTAAGCCAATTTGAGGAGGGTTTAATGAAAATATGGGTTCCGAGAAAAATCACAACATTCCAGTGCCTCACACCTTCATAAAAAGACCTTAGAAAACTCAAAACACTATCACATATATAGTTCCAATCATATTTTTCCAAAACCTTACTTTAGTTCCTCAATTTCTCATGGAAACTCATGAAAACACCCTAGGGCATCACCCTAAAACCATAAAAATTGTATTTCATGTCTCCAAAACCATTGGTACATGTAAAATACCATGAAACAAGTCATTCCACCGAGTTACAGGGCTGGACAGTAGGTGGAATGGCTATAACATCACTTTTACACCAATCAAACCCTCAAATTAGTTAGAAATAGGCAGTCCCAGAAAAATGAAGAGATCTCCCTCAAAACTCAATATTAGAACCTCTAACTGGATTTAAATGAAAGCTATTTCATGCCCCTACAATATTATATAAGTCTAAGAGCATATGGTGGTG
Source organism: Sequoia sempervirens (assembly GCA_007258455.2). Taxonomy (NCBI): domain Eukaryota; kingdom Viridiplantae; phylum Streptophyta; class Pinopsida; order Cupressales; family Cupressaceae; genus Sequoia; species Sequoia sempervirens. The sequence goes on from VDFB02271358.1 coordinate 122,517,317, forward strand.
GTACAGATCCGTACAATGCTTGCAAAGTTCAGGAAAATAGAAAAAACATGGGGTTTCAGACCACCCGGCAGTAAAATGAGGATATCTCACTCGATTCTCAATGAAATAACACCATTCAAATGCCAAAAGAAAGCTTATTCAATTATATATCCATAAATTATATGCTTGGAGTGTGGAACAATACGTACAGGTCGTACAATGCTCGTGATCAGCAATTTCTTAATGGAAAACACAAAAAACAACAAATTTCTTATTAGAAACTCATTCCAAACTTCTTCAACAGCCTCCCCTTCAAGATATTACAACAATTTATCATGCTACCACCTGAAAAATACCTCTTGGGGTGTTCAACTTCCATAACCACCCTTTAATTAGATTCTAAAATGACAATTTTGCCAATTTTTTTCCCTTAATCACTATCCCATTACAACTTGATCAACTTGATTTTTGCAAATACCACCTAACTGACCTATTAAGCCCTCCAATACATTGAAAATGGTAATTGAGACCTTATTTAACATGGACTAAGACCCTACTCCCCATGTCCCTTAAAACTCATGATTTCACATGGCTTTTGCATTATGAATCAAACTGACAAATTCAACTAAATGACTCAAAATCCTTTCAAATTACATTATGACTGGTCCTTTAGACCTTATTAAGCATAAAATAAAAAAAGACACACCTAGGTATCAACTTAGACTTCACAAGGTGTAGGTGCTCCTGCACCA
>VDFB02271358.1:122518147-122703503 GCA_007258455.2 Sequoia sempervirens
TCAAACTCCCAAAAACATAGTTTTCCTTGAGAGAAACTTACTCCAACTAGCCAAACCACAAAACCTCATTTTAAGCCAATTTGAGGAGGGTTTAATGAAAATATGGGTTCCAAGACAAATCACAACATTCCAGTGCCTCACACCTTCATAAAATGACCTTAGAAAACTCAAAACACTATCACATATATAGTTCCAATCACATTTTTCCAAAACCTTACTTTAGTTCCTCAATTTCTCATGGAAACTCATGAAAACACCCTAGGGCATCACCCTAAAACCATAAAAGTTGCATTTCCTGTCTCCCAAACCATTGGTACATGTAAAATACCATGAAACAAGTCATTCCACCGAGTTACAGGGCTGGACAGTAGGTGGAATGGCTATAACATCACTTTTACACCAATCAAACCCTCAAATTAGTTAGAAATAGGCAGTCCCAGAAAAATGAAGAGATCTCCCTCAAAACTCAATATTAGAACCTCTAACTGGATTTAAATAAAAGCTATTTCATGCCCCTACAATATTATATAAGTCTCAGAGCATATGGTGGTGGTACAGATCCGTACAATTCTTGCAAAGTTCAGGAAAACAGAAAAAACATGGGGTTTCAGACCACCCGGTAGTAAAATGAGGATATCTCACTCGATTCTCAATGAAATAACACCATTCAAACGCCAAAAGAAAGCTTATTCAATTATATATCCATCCATTATATTCTTGGAGTGTGGAACAATACGTACAGGTCGTACAATGCTCGTGATCAGCAATTTCTTAATGGAAAACACAAAAAACAGCAAATTTCTTATTAGAAACTCATTCCAAACTTCTTCAACAGCCTCCCCTTCGAGATATTACAACAATTTATCATGCTACCACCTGAAAACTACCTCTTGGGGTGTTCAACTTCCATAACCACCCTTTAATTAGATTCTAAAATGACAATTTTGCCAATTTTTTCCCTTAATCACTATCCCATTACAACTTGATCAACTTGATTTTTGCAAATACCACCTAACTGACCTATTAAGCCCTCCAATACATTGAAAATGGTCATTGAGACCTTATTTAACATGGACTAAGACCCTACTCCCCATGTCCCTTAAAACTCATGATTTCACATGGCTTTTGCATTATGAATCACACTGACAAATTCAACTAAATGACTCAAAATCCTTTCAAATTACATTATGACTGGTCCTTTAGACCTTATTAAGCATAAAATAACAAAAGACACACCTAGGTATCAACTTAGACTTCACAAGGTGTAGGTGCTCCTGCACCATACACCCCCCATAAAAAAGACTCTTGCCCCAAGAGTGGAAACTTGTTCTTGGCCTTCTCATTGCTGCTTCAAGCATCTTCAGACCTGGTACTAATCTCTTTAGTCCTGGATCAAAATTTGGTGTTGTTCTAGGCCTTAGACCTGTAGACAAACAAACATTAGAATCATATAAACCTGCTCTCTTCCTTGCTCCACCCATACATGGGTAGCTCCTCACCATTCCTTGCACATTCTGCCTTACTATCTCTATGATCAGACCTGCATGCCTCTGCTTAATTTTATTTTTTTGTAATGCCCCTGGACCTGCCATGTCACCATCCTCTTGTACCCCTGCACTAACAACTTTATCCTCTTTCGCATTACCAAATTTCACTTGTCTTGCACTCACTACCTCATCAAGTTGTTTTGTCACTGTCAAATCAGACTTAGACACTGTATTTTCTGCAAACTTTTTTTGTTTCTCAACCCTACTCTTGACTACAGGGCATTCAATGGCTCCTATTAACACACTTTCATGCAAACTCACTGTCAACACTTCCTTTACCCCTACATCAAACCTTATACTTGCATTTTGAGTCTTAAAACAGTGAACATCAAAAAATTGGTTCTCCTTCATTACATTTATAGGTTCCTTCTTGCCACACATTATGACCTTTGCTTTACCTTTAGCATCTTCTAGAAGAGGAGTTAACACAAAAGAATGACCATCTTGAACTATGGTGTAAGTATTTTCCCTACCATCATACAATGCCCTCTTGTCATATTGCCAAGGTCTGCCTAATAAGAGATGACAACAGTCCATTGGAAGAACATCACACACAACACTATCATGATAACCACCAATTTGAAAATCCACTATAGCCTTTTCATTCACCAACAAAGATTGATCATCAGTTAACCATGAGATTTTATAGGGACATTCATGAGGAATCTTTTTCAATCCTAACTTATTGACCATTTCACATGACACCATGTTTTCAGTTGATCCAGAATCAATGACTACTCTACATACCTTGTCCTTGCACTTACAATTTGTCTTGAAGAGACTTTTCCTTTGCAAAGGTGCTTCCTCTTTTGCTGCCTTCAAGATTGTTTTTCTCACCATCAACATTTCCCCAACCTCAGGATCTGCATTCCTACTTGGAGAACAATTACTTTCACACTCCTCTTCCTGTACCAATTGTGCTCTTCTATCAATCTTCTTGTCTCCACTAGAAGAATTACCAACCCTCTCAGGACACTTCCATGAAGGATGGCCAAACTCATTGCATGTGTAGCATCTTCCTGCAAAATCATTAGAACCTCTACCAATACCAAACCTTCCTCTACCTCTAAAACCAAAACCCACCTCTAGAATCATTGTGATCTTTACCTTTGTTTGCTCCTTGATCTTCATTTGGCTGCTTTGATGTAGAAGGTATTCCTCTTCCTCTTGCACTAGGACCACCTCTTCCTCTTACTGCTTTCTCTTGTCTCCTTTTAAGCTTCTCCTCCACCCTGATTGCCATTTGATAACAATCCTCTACACTCCTAGGGTTAGCCAAAACCAATTCATCCTGTATATTAAGCCTCAAACCACCAATATATCTAGCAATTTTTTCATCTTCATTCTCATGATGACCAGACCTCAAACTTAATTTATAAAACTCCTCAGTATAGGACTTAATATCCATTTCCCTTTGCCTCAAACTTTGCAATTTTTTAAACATTTGAATTTGGTGATCTTTGGGTAAGAATTTACCTTTGAGTTTAGATATCATCTTGTCCCATGATGTGATCTTAGACTTTCCTTGTTTCCTCCTCTCAGACTGAAAGTAATTCCACCATACCAAAGCATGACCCTGCAACTTAGTCTTTGCAATCCTTATTCTTTGCTCCTCAGGAACTTCTTCACATTCAAAATGGTTATCTAATGCAGCAATCCAATCAAGTAGTTCTTCATCATTTAGACTACCACCATATTTAGAAACATCAAGTTTTACCTTAGGCTTGTCACCTTTCACTGCCTTCAACAACTTTGCCATTCTTTGGTCTTCTGGATCAAGTTCTTCTTCCACGTCTTCAAACTCCTCATCTTCCTCTTCTTCTGGCTCACTCTCTTCAGCATCTCTTCTCTTGTTTGTCTCCAGGGCTATGACTCTCTCTTCCAACTCTTTGAGTTCTCTTGCATGTCTTTCCTTCATCTCCCTCATCTCTTTAGCCATATCTTTGCTCTTTGGAGGCATCTTGTCAACCTTTCCTTTTCTTCAACCTGCAAAATGCAAACCAAAACCCACTCCCTGCTTTGATACCACTATGATGCAGAGGTGGCAGCAAATTAAAATGTATTCAAACTCCCAAAAACATAGTTTTCCTCGAGAGAAACTTACTCCAACTAGCCAAACCACAAAACCTCATTTTAAGCCAATTTGAGGAGGGTTTAATGAAAATATGGGTTCCAAGACAAATCACAACATTCCAGTGCCTCACACCTTCATAAAATGACCTTAGAAAACTCAAAACACTATCACATATATAGTTCCAATCACATTTTTCCAAAACCTTACTTTAGTTCCTCAATTTCTCATGGAAACTCATGAAAACACCCTAGGGCATCACCCTAAAACCATAAAAGTTGCATTTCCTGTCTCCCAAACCATTGGTACATGTAAAATACCATGAAACAAGTCATTCCACCGAGTTACAGGGCTGGACAGTAGGTGGAATGGCTATAACATCACTTTTACACCAATCAAACCCTCAAATTAGTTAGAAATAGGCAGTCCCAGAAAAATGAAGAGATCTCCCTCAAAACTCAATATTAGAACCTCTAACTGGATTTAAATGAAAGCTATTTCATGCCCCTACAATATTATATAAGTCTAAGAGCATATGGTGGTGGTACAGATCCGTACAATGCTTGCAAAGTTCAGGAAAATAGAAAAAACATGGGGTTTCAGACCACCCGGCAGTAAAATGAGGATATCTCACTCGATTCTCAATGAAATAACACCATTCAAATGCCAAAAGAAAGCTTATTCAATTATATATCCATCCATTATATGCTTGGAGTGTGGAACAATACGTACAGGTCGTACAATGCTCGTGATCAGCAATTTCTTAATGGAAAACACAAAAAACAGCAAATTTCTTATTAGAAACTCATTCCAAACTTCTTCAACAGCCTCCCCTTCGAGATATTACAACAATTTATCATGCTACCACCTGAAAACTACCTCTTGGGGTGTTCAACTTCCATAACCACCCTTTAATTAGATTCTAAAATGACAATTTTGCCAATTTTTTTCCCTTAATCACTATCCCATTACAACTTGATCAACTTGATTTTTGCAAATACCACCTAACTGACCTATTAAGCCCTCCAATACATTGAAAATGGTCATTGAGACCTTATTTAACATGGACTAAGACCCTACTCCCCATGTCCCTTAAAACTCATGATTTCACATGGCTTTTGCATTATGAATCAAACTGACAAATTCAACTAAATGACTCAAAATCCTTTCAAATTACATTATGACTGGTCCTTTAGACCTTATTAAGCATAAAATAACAAAAGAAACACCTAGGTATCAACTTAGACTTCACAAGGTGTAGGTGCTCCTGCACCAACAAGTAACAAAATTCCAAAAACCAACAAACTACATCAGGAATACCAACCATCCATGTGACAAAACTCAAAACATAGGTTTATGCCAACCTTCATAAGGGTTTATTGAAATGAGTTACCCAACCTTTCATCTAGCTTTCCAAAGCTTCTAAAATGTTCATATTTACCTACACCTACTAAATAAACCATCTCCCATACATATCTCATGCTACTTAAAACAAACTCCTGACTTGAACCTTCATTTCTTACTCAAAACCTTGACTGTCATAACTCTATATTGATATGATAGTAGTCAAAATGCACTCAAACACGTATAGTTCATTGAATCCTCTTTAGGTAGGGATAAAAACATAGTTTAACAACCTTTAAAAGTAATAACAACCAAGATGGATACCCATTTCACAAACAAAGACAAAAACCCTAGTGCTCTTTGTTTTACCAGACCTTTACACAAATTTACAGACCTAGGGCACCATAATATCAACATCAAACTGAAAATTCACAACCTGAAACCTTAGTACATGAAAATATAGATAATGATGAACCCTTTCACAAGGTTTTGGAATTTTCCATTAGATAAATAATGAGTAATGCAATTTCTTTTAACACTGTTTACCCTAAACAAGGATTTTGATCCGTTTTGACAAAACTAACAATATCTTGCTCAAATCTTCATATAATTGAATGAAATGAAAAGAAAAATGTATTAGACTCATATATTTATCATTCCAAATGACTTACCATCAAAAATATTATTGTATGGGTCCGTACAGTGTTCTGCAACACATATTTACCATTAAAAACACATAATTATGTAAATAACATAGGGCTTCATCATTGATTCTTGTTTGTTTACAACCCTCTTGATTTTTCCTCAAGATTCTCCTCCATTTTAAATATTTTCCATTCCATTTAAAATGACTACAATTGACTCAAACCACCTTCTAACTACCTGACTTGTCATTTTCCAATTTTGCTCTTTCCCTTGACAACATTTTTACAACATTTTTCTTTTTTTGTATTTTTGAACCCCACAATGCCTCTAGACCTCTAAATGGATTGATTACATGATAAAATGGTATACCAAGTCCTTATTATAATTACAAAACGCCTAAAACATATTGTGGACCTCATTTGATAACATTTTCATTTTTTTGCAAATTGGATACAATGACCACACAACCTATCTAAACACCCATCAAATGACTTAGACACATTATGATGGTATTGAAAGACCTTATTAAATGACCCCTAAGCACTCATTGAACACTTATTTAAAAATAGGCCTCATGGAGGCTTGAATGCAACAAGGTGCTCCTACACCATTTTCCTCGACAAAAGACCCTTCAGAAGATTAATGGAAGATTCTCGAAAGGACTTGGGTAGCTCCATGGTATTTTATACATCTTCATTCTTTCCATCACTAGAATATTCTTCATTCTCTTCTTTCTCCTCTTCATCAGAGGCATTTTTCTTATCTTTATCTTCATCCTCCTTGTCATCATCATCTTTCTTATTATTCTCTTCTTTTTCTCCTTGTTCTTCTTCTCCATTATTATTTTGATTTCCTACATCTTATTTTTGCTGATTAGAGTGGTCCTTAGTACCATCATCAACATTCTTTTCTTTTTCCTATTCTACACTCTGATTTTCATCATTATCAGAGGTTTTGTAAGTATATTTCAGAGGAGAAGTGTCTAGGGAAACATGTGTTTCTTTTACCAGTGGTGGTGAGGACACCACATTTTCTATAACATCAAATAATGGAGTTTCTTCAGTGGTATGAGCATCTTCTTCCTTCTCTTCTAATACCTCTTTCTCTTGAGCATCTTCTTCCTTCTCTTCTAATACCTCTTTGAAAAATGGTAAATTTGTAACAAGAGGAAGATTTTCCTCTGCATTACTGACCTTTTCTTTTACATTCTCCTTCTCTTGAGCAATATCGGATGTTGAAATAGTTATCATCCCAAACTTCTTTGCTATATCTCTGATAGTATTGACTATTTCCTATTTCAATTTATCAACTTGATCTTTTTCTTTACCCATAAGAATAGTGACTCTTTGTTTGAATTTGAATTCTTTAGTATACACTTTTATCAATGTAGCTTTGTCATCTTCAGATAAGGAGGATCTAATTTCCTCCAAGGCATCAACTTTCATTTTATCTTAGCTTTAATAGCTTCATTCCTTTTCTCAATCAAGGCATCCCACACAACTCTAGGGACCTTCTTGATATTACTCATGTTTGCCTCTAAAATAATAATATACTGAATGATAGCTTCAATGATTTTTTTCCTATCTTCTTCATCCACTTCTTCATACAGTTTTACATTAGCTTCTAACAAATCATCATATTGTAACATATTGATAACTAAAACATATAACTTCATAGGAGTATGAGCTCTTACTAGAGGAATCTTTGTCTTATTTTTCTTTTTCTCTGAAGAGCCTTCCTCAATCTTCTTCTCTTTCTTCTTCTTAGGCTTCTTATGGATATGCACAGTGAATGCCTCTTTTTCTCTTTCTATTTCTTCTTCTTCAAAAGTTTCCACAATATCAAATTTCTAATTTTTAGCTCCAGTGCTTGCCTCTTGTGAAGCACCTTCACTACTTGTAGTAGCACTACTTCTTATCTTCCTTGTTATCTATTCTTCATGTTCCAACCCAAGCTCAATTCTTCTTCAACCCAATGCTTAGATTCTTTTCCCTAAAATATTTTTTCTTCTTTCTTCTTGCAAAGGTAGTAGGGGTTGATATCGGAGGAACATTCTTCCTCTTGCTTGTCCTTGTGCTTGGTTCATAGGGTGTAGTGGCTTCTTTAGTTACTAGAGCACTAGACTCCACCTTCTTTCCTTTTGCAGTAGCTCTAGGGGGATTAGGTAATGTAGAGGCAAGGGTGTAAGTTGTTCTTCCAAATCTCCTTGGTCCAAAGGACTCACCTTCCATGCTAGCTTCTCTTGCTCTGGTCTCCTTGATATGTTCTTCTAGCCCATTCTTATATTATTTTCCTTGCATTCCTTTTGATTTCTACTTTCTTCAATTCCAAATGTGCCTTTGATGATTTTCTTCATATGTCCCATGTCTTGGTTGAGAGGGGTCCTTAGGACTCTTAAGCAACAATTCCACATATCCTTCAACCTCATTCTCAAAAAATTCATAGCTGAGAGGCTCAATCCACACAGTTCCTGGTTCAACTACCTCAATGATACACTCATTAGTTGTGACAAGGAAAGTAATTTCCTTTGCATATTTCTCTACAAGATTCCAGGGAATTCTCTCCCTTTCATGCATATTCTTTTGAAAACCTGCAAAGAATGTAGTCAAAGCATCATCTTGATCTTGCTAGTTGCCCAGGATGTGCATATAATCAAGAATTTGATATGCTACTAGCCTACTTCTATCCCATACAACACCTTTTCTTTTGAGAAGCTCTTTTAAGAAGTAAAACAATATACACACAACCAAAGTTCCAAAATTAAAGGCATATTTATTTTCTCTTGTTAGCCTTTAGATTTTCAAGAAGTTGTTGCTGAAGCAACTCACACAAGTAAAAATCCTTTCCATTCACCACCATTTCATGTGCAACAAGAATAATTGTAGCCGAGATAGAGTTTTCCCTATTTGTGAAATAGATATTGTGACCTATCATTATAGAAGAATATTTTACAGTAGGATTCCAAATAGGTTTTGTTGTCAAATCCCTTTTGTCATAAGTGGCAATGATGAGTTCCATAACAACTTCATTCTTTACTAACTTAAGTACCGGTACAAGTTTGGTATCACACAATCCTATAACTGCCTTGATCACTTCCTTGGTTAATAGTCTAGGCATGTTAGTCCATATTAATTCATCATGCAATTTTCTCAGTGCTAGCCTTACATACTTATCATCAACATCACTATTGTAGTTAGGAAACTAGTTCCAAACATCTAACTTCTTTTGCACTAGGTTAATCTAATATGGTCATCTCCAGTAAGCTCATTAGTCCAAAGTTCTATGAGTCTCAGGTGGTTATACTCATCCAATTTCCCATGTATGTAACCCCTAGTATCTTTTGTAGGTAAAATTCTATGTGGAATCTTCGAGAAGGCAGGGTCATTATCAAATATTTTTATTGGATATTTCTTGAATTTTGGTCTAGGCCTCTTAGTAATGTTAACAACGGTTGGGGTATCCATTTTAGTCTTGATTAAATCTCAAATACTTAAGAATTTTTTTTCTATTTCAAACCCACAAAGCATAGAAATCAATAAATACCTTTTATGCACACAATAGAATATAGGGTTTGGATACTCTACACCAAAATTTCCTTCAAATTTCCTTCAATTCACTCCACTTTCTTCAAATTCACAAATGTGACTAAAATAAACTTAGGAACTCACTTTAAACTTTTCCGATTTTCCCTAATTCCATATTAAATGATTCAATTTGCATAAAGATTATAAACCCTTCACTAATACACTATAAACCTTAAAATGCTCCACATTTCTTTAGATTTGCATATTTTATGTCATTTTGTTTCCCAACAGAGTAGGAATATGATTTTATACCATATATCTTTGTGTCACTCCTATAAGCCTCATATTTCTAGAGGTTGTTAGATTTTCCTATTATTGCCCCCCCTAAGCCCATGCCTAGGTTTAATTTTCAAGAGAATTATTTGCAGCAAAGGGAGGTACAAATACATTTGATTCACCTTTGTTCTCAGGTTCCTCTTTCTTTCTCCAAATTCTTATCCATTTCCTTCTTTACTTTAGTAGGATCAATTTTTTCACAAGTTCATTCCTCCTTACCAGATTGGTCCATCTTCCATTCTTGCTTCTGCAAACTTTTGAAATGTGTCTAGGTTTGTTGCAACTATAGCATACAACATTTTTTGACCAAATTGACTTCTATTCAATTTAGATCTACATTGGTTAGCTTTGCGTCCAAATACATTGCATGTATAGCAATAACAATTGAAAGATTGAACCATTCTACCAACATTATATTCTATTCATCATCCGATTTTTGCACTCAATAGCTCTATGTCCAAATTTCTTGCATGCAAAACATTGTCCGAAGAAGGATCCAACATTCTAATTCATTCTACTTCTACATTCTATTTCCTTATTTTCAAATTTATTGCATGAAAAACAAATACCATTGCTTCTTTGATTCTTCTTGATTTGTTTTCTATTGCCTTGAGTCTTCTTTTGATTGTCAACCTTGTTTGGAGTCTGATTAGCCTTTGATATTTAGCCTTCTTCAAGTCTCAAATCTCCTTTATCTTTAGATGGTTTCTGTCATGCAATTAGCTCATCAAACATTGTAGAACTTGTTTTGAATTTGTCTTTATGGATTCTTGATTTTTCCATTTTTGATCTCAAATTTACCACTTCTTGTTCAAGTCTTGTGCATTCATCAATCTTAATTTTTACCATTACATTCATACATTCTGTAATTATTTTATTTTCTTCCACTTTCACTTTCAATCTAGTGATGTCTTCATTTGCTTGTCTCAATTGTTCATTGACTTTGCTATGTCTTTCTCTGAACTTCTTGATTTGTTCTCTCAATTTTTTGATGCATTCATTTACTTCCTCAAGGTTTTCCTTCAGATTTTTGTTCACCTTCGACCTTGTCAAGATCTTCAAGAGAAACTTTAACTTCTTTTTCAATAATGCAACGATCTTCTATGTATCTAATTACAAAAATTTCTTCTAAAGGAATGGGATACTTTCTATCAGCCATGTGTTCAACCTCCAAGATCTTTGTCAAGTTGTTAGGCTTCTTAGAAGGAACCAAGCTCTAACACCAATTGTTGAACACCCATAATACTAAGAGGGGGGTGAATTAGTATTATATTAAAGCATTTGATCATAATCCATCCGATTACCAAAATATTGGATTAAGATATCTTCATTTTGATACTGGATTAGAGTAAATATCAACAATCAATGGTGACATCAATGACAACACAGTAAGGGGTTCCTTCTTCATTCTTTAACAACACATAGTTATATAGAGAGGGGGGTGAATCAATATAACACAATCTTTACTTTTCAAAACTTAATTAACCATAGAAATAACACACATGTAAGATCTAGCAATGAAGAACATATTATGGACACATGAGTTATGTGGAAACCTCTGTGGGAGAAAACCATGACACAATATTGCTTATATATATTGATCTTTTTTATACGAACCAATCTACTTCTTTTACAAGTCTTCTTTTGTAGGCACCATCCCACTGGAGACACCAATCCCCACTTAGAGAATTTGTAGGCACCAACCCACTAGAGATACCAATCTCTTATTTTGATAGGCACCAACCTCCAAATTCTTCAAGGGAAGATATTATCTTCACAAAGATCTAATTATGAATGCACTTTCTTTCACACCTTTGTTTGTGGATGATCTAACTGTTATCACACAAGTGCTCTCCTCCATGACTTGGTTTGTAGATGATATAATTGATTTCCTTCACAAGTATTCTTAATGTTAATGCAACAAATTTCCTTCATAAATTTTCTCTCATGAAATGCAATACTTTCCTTTATAATTCTACTCTAATTTAATTACAAATATGAAAAAGTTTTCTATAACTATGCTCTAAATCCTCTTACACCTCATCTATAATTTTTGTTCTAAATCCACTTTGCAAGTTTGCAATAATTATGTTATAAATCCTCTTAGATCTACTCTTGGATTTGCTTCAAATCTATCCTCAGATCAATACTTAAATCTACTGATATATAGAAGGATATTTCATTGAAAAAATTGCTTCTCACATATCAATTTTACCTTGTTTTATATCCTTTCAAGCATACCCCTTTTCCCAAAGGAGGCGACTCTCCCAAGAGGGGTGATCCTTCCAAGAGGGGTTAGCCTCTTCAGGATTTTTTTTTCTTTTCAAAGTTAAATCCCCAAAATGGGGCACTCCAATAAGGGGGTTGGCCCCTTCATAAAAAATAATTTAATTTAATTTATTTAAGTAACCACATGGGGGCACTAGGAATCTAAGGGTTGACTTTTAAAGATATATTTATTTAATTAAATTTGTATTTCCCTTTGTGAGGGTGGATAATTCATAGGGTACTACTCATAAAAAAGATTCAAATGTTCTTGATTTTGATATGACGATTCACTTCCTTCCTTAACGATCTCTCTTGGCCTTCAATTTCCTTTCACATTAATGAAAAATTTATAATTCTTTATTCTTTAATTTTTCAACATCAATAAAAAACTATCCATTCCTATTTAAAATCAATGACAATATTTCCAACAATCTCCCCTTTTCCAAATATAACCCTCTTCTTTTGCACTACCCCTTTTTGTATCTCTCCCCCTTTGACATCAATGGCAAATGGAAACTTAGTATTTTCACAAGGAAAGCTCCCCCTATTTGTAATACCTCCTCTTTACATCAGCAACACCATTCTTTCTATATCTTTTCCTTGCTTGTAACTCTCCCTCTTTCTTCAACTCTCCTAATGAGATGCTTTATTACATTCATATAGAATATGCATTAGTTGATTTATCTTTGAATTTTTCTTCTTTACGAAGTTGAAAGATATTGCATTGCTTAGCTTCCCTTCTATACTTCTCCCTCTTTGACATCAATGGAAAAAAGGGATGCTGATCCACCTTTGAAATTTATTCTCCACGGGGTTGAAGGATAATGCAAAAATAATCTCTCCCTAAAATCATTCTTCTTCTTACAAACTTAGTTATGCTTCTTGTACATGGAGCACAATCGTATATTCTTGTTGATGCTTAAAAACCTCACTTCAAGGAAAACAATGTCCTATGGGAAGTTTCATAGACATAGGACTAATTTTTTTTGTCTAAGAAATGACATCCAACATTTTATAACCCAACTCTTCGATTGCTTTGAGAGGAAAAAAGAGAGAGAAAGCATGAGAAACTGAAATAAAACTAAGACAATACATCAAAAACACCTTTGGTACTCAGTACTAATTTTCAAAATATAGATAAAAATTTCCAAACAACATAGACAATTAAAAGAGCTATTACATTATTTAAAGTCTATAACATTCATGAAAGCTTATACTATAAAAGTAGGGAATAAAAAATAACAAACAATCATCAATCTCATATATTTTGACACAGAACACCATGTCCTCTTCATTGTTGGGTGGAGAAAAAATTTCAAAGGATCAAAGGAACAATAAAAAATATTCAATCCTTCCTGCAAGCGGCACCTACTGAGGTCTTCAAAATGAAAACAATAAAATTGTTGTTATCTATTCCAAAACTAAAAGTTACACTCTATTCTCTATGAAAATAAACCCACTGAAACAATGGAATTGAACCCTTTACAATGATAACATTCCAAAATTAATAAGCACCACTTCTTTGCATGGATGAGACTCTCAAGTCCAAGAAAACTTGACACTTGGAGCCTCAAAGAGACTTGTTGCCGCATGCATGTTTTGTATATTGAAAGCTCGACAAAAAATTTGATCATGGAAATATTTTAGTGCCAACATACATGATCTGCAAATATTAGGCATGGTGATACCTTAATGCTTAGTGGCCTTCAAATGTTGATGTGTGCTTTGTCTGGCCTATCATGGCGGGTTTGAGCTAATGGCACATCCTTTTCCTGCAAAGAGAGTACCTTCACTCTTCAAGGCACACGGTGATGCCACGTGGAAACTAGGGTCCATACCTCAAAACTGTCAGCCTTTAATGTATCAACAATGTTGGTGCCACCACATGCTTCCATGGTGCTACTCCAAAAGAAATTTGGGCATTGTTTGCAACAGATGAGCATAGGAGCACCGGATGTATACAATGGGACAACCTTTACATGAAGTGAAATCTGACAAGGCCATAAAATAAAGAGGAAGCTAGAGTTGGATGCTCAGCTTACAACCACATCCAACTAAGTGCTAATACACACATTCCCCAAAAGAGTGGATTTAATCCATAGTTATGGTGACTTACAGGGGGAATCCGCCTTCAGATGGAGAACCCAAAATCTTCAGTACACAAAAAAATAAATAATGAAACCATAAAAAGAGGAGGCCCACATCACCTACAACTTTTTGAGGTCAGCCTTCAAAGGTATCCATTCCTCCTTGGAGGGCTAAGATTTCTTCCTTAGAGCATCAAAAACTCAATCTAAATCTATTATCTCCTTGAAGGAGATGTTGCTTAGACTTTGCATTGCCACCCTCACCTAGAACTCGAGCTACATGAGGGGTAGTAGAATAGTCTCTACTTCAGAGATGCTCAGTGCTTGGATTAGGTCTACAAATATTGCCTAATCATTTTGCTTTGCGACCAACAACCCCTTGATTTCATCCTTCAAGAGGATTGTGTTATCAGGGAGAAATAGGAAGGGGAGTCCTAATCAGACTAAATTTTCTATGTATCCCTTCCTTTTTCAGAGCACTTGTTCCAAGACCCCTAGATATGCTTACATTTTGTGGCTGCTTTTTTGCAACAAGAATTCATTAACTTTACTAGACGCTTTTCTCTGATCAGTCAGCCTTGCTACAGATGTGCTGACTTGAGCACTCAATTGTTGTGAGTCAATAATGAATCTGAGTGGTGGCTTCAAGTGCAAAGGAAAGTTTATGATCCACTTACAATAAGATACATACAATTGTTGGACCATTGGGAGAACACCTCTGATCTGAGGGCGATCGATAAACTTCTACTTTATTTGTTCAATTTCTTGGTATTTGACTTGGGATTCCTATTGCATTTGTTGTTGCATCTTATTGTTGGGAATTGAGTGATCCCACAATAGTGGTTTAAAATTTTTGGCCAAACTTGACATTGAACTAATTTTTTTTAACTAAATCTTCATTTTTGGGCACCTATAGTTGTTAAACCATGAAGAATTTGAAGATGATGCAAACGAGTGATTTGTGACATTTTATCTATAGATTCTAAATATACATATTTTTTTAAAAATTGGAATAAAATTACATTCCTTTTACCATCTCTGCATTGTGCTATGAAAGCCACGAAACTAGAAAAAAATCTGTATTGAGCTATGAAAGCCAAGAAGCCAGATCGACACAAATCTGGCTTTCATTTCAAATGTGTGATAAAGTACGAAAGCCACGCAACCTGAAATGACATTCGTAAGGAATTTTCCATCTTAGAAAACAATAAAATGTAAAAAACTTGAACTAAATATGGCCAACTTTCATGTGATCATGAATTAAAATGACCAGATTTAAAATTGATTTGCAAGTGCAATGTAAGCCGCGAAGCCAGGTTAACATAGACTGGATTTCATTTCATATGCGTGGAAAAGTACCAAAGACCACAACATCTGAATGGAACACATACCAACACATGATATATTAGGAATTGCATTCGAGAGGAATTTGCCAACTGTGCAGAAAAACAAAAAATGTAAACCATTTTGGGCTAATTACGACCAATTTTCATGTCATCATGAATTAAGCTGAGCAGATTGGGAATTGAGTATTGATCAACCAGGGTTGGTTCTGAAATAGATAATTGATCACACCCAATATTAGCAAGACAATCAACCACTTTATTGCCTTCACGAAAAGTATGAGTAGTGATTATCTTTTCAAATTTCAAAATTAGTAACCAGACTTTAGTCATGATGTAATGAAGGTTCCAGTTTTGAATTGTTCCTGACCTGACTGCATTGATAATGATTAAAGAATCCCCTTCAATATGAAGATTAGTAAATCCCTTTGAGATCGCCAGTTCCAATCCAAGAAGAAGCGCTTGAGCCTCAGCAAAATTATTCGTAGAGAATGGTAAAGAGGAAGCATAAGCAACTAACACTTCCCCGGACGTATTATGAAAACAGATTCCTATTCCTAAAGGGCCCGAATTTCCTTTAGAGGCACCATCGAAGTTCAATTTTACAAAACCCTCTTGGGGAGGGGACCAGACAATAGAAGTTCTATCAACTTTTAAAGGATCCTTTTTTAGCAGGCTCCTGTTGAAAGACAATTTAATAAAACACCAATTTTTGAGGACTGAGTTATCCCAATTTGTGAAAGCAGAATTTAATGCTTTATCCCTTTGAACTGAGGAATTTATGCATTCTGAAATGGCTTTCTCAATTTTTAACAAAATCACTTCTATTGAGGAAATAGCTTTCCTGAAAACCCTCATATTACGTTCCCACCATATGTTCCAAATAACCATGGCAGGGGTGATAATCCAAATGCAAGCAAAGAAAGAGGATTTAAAAATCAATGGCCACGCTTGAAACAAATCCCAAAGAGAATTAGGGAGAGGGAATGAAATAGAGAGTTTATTTTGAATAAAATACCAACAATGAAGAGCCACCTGACATTGGACAAAAAGATGGTCTGCAGACTCCAAAGCCTGTGAGAATAATGGACATTGAAAAGGAGCAGCAATCCCTAATTTGGAGAGGCGATCACTTGTTAGAATTCTATTCTGAAGAGCAAGCCAAGCGAAGCTGCTTGCTTTTGGAAGAATTTTATTATTCCAACAAAAATTGAACGCACTTTGATGAGAGCTTGGATGAAACTGATTAGCTAATGCAGCATAACCTTCTTTGACTGAATAAGAACCATCAGCTGAGGCAAACCAAATAATTCTATCAGGTTTTTGGGATAAAAAGACCACTCTATTTTTCAACAAATTATTAAAAATATCAGCTTGATGCTTATTCATTAATGATTGAGGGGGTACTTTCCAAGTTATCCTTCCTGAAATTGGATTTGAATTCTGAACATAATCCAACAAATTTTCACCCTAAGCTTGAGATAGAATTGGTTGTATTTCCTGAAGTTTGAGAATACTGGATAAGGGTTGTTTGCTAAGCCAGGAGTCCTTCCAAAAATTGACACTCCGGCCATTATTAATTTCCCAAGAAGAATGTTGAAGAATTAAATCCCTGCTATTTATAATAAAATTCCAGATTGCAGAGCCCCTTGAGGGGTCCAAAACTGTAAGTATTCTGGATGGTTGATTACTGTCCAAGTACTTAGCTTGTAGAATTTTTACCCATTTAGCCTCCGAACAAATATACATTTTCCAAGCTAGCTTTGCTCCAAAGGCTTTATTGCACCAAGAAAGCTTATGCACTCTTGCCCCCCCTTGCTTTTTATCTTTAGCTAAATTTTCTAAAGAAATTAGGGGAATCTTTCGCTTTTCATCAATATTACCTTTCTATAAAAAGGACCTTATCATCTTTTCAATTTTCAAAATGATGGAGGTAGGAGCTTTAAGAACTGAGAGGAAGTAATTGGGAATGGAAGATAAAATTGATTTAATCAAGAGAATTCTTCCTGAAAGAGATAGCCACTGAGCTTTCCAGGAAAGAATTCTTGATTTCAATCTATCTAAAACTTTCTCCCAATAACTAACTTTAACTAGACCTTTAAAGAAAGGGATCCCCAAATAAGAAGGGAGGTCTGCCTCTTGAAAGCCCAGAACTTGAATAATTCTCTCCTTAAGAGCATTTGGGGTGTTAAATAAATAAATTTTGGACTTGGCTGCATTAATCTGCTGACCAGAAGCCAAAGAATAAACATCCAATACTACCTTTAATTGATGAGCCCCTTGAATAGAAGAATTATTGAACAGTAAAGTATCATTTGCAAATAAATTGTGTTACCGAAATTGTAGTATTGAGAATGAGAATTCCTTGCCATAGATTCTGAGTATGTCTAAGAGAGATGTATCTACTTAAAGCCTCTACCATGATTATGAAAAGAAAAGGAGAGAGAGGATCCCCTTGTCTTACACCTTGGGTGGAGTTGAAAAAACCCACAGGACTTCCATTTAATAAAACATAAAATTTAGCTCCAGAGAGACATGATCTTACCCATTTCCTCCAATGAGAGGAGAAGCCAAATTTTGATAAGACCAAATTTAAAAATTCCCAATTCACTTTATCATAAGCCTTCATCATGTCTAACTTGACAACAACTATAGAGATATTGGCATTTGAAATCAAGTGCAAGACTTCGTGAGCAATTATTGCTCCCTCCTGAGTTTCTCTTCTAGGAACAAAACCTCCTTGTTTAGAAGAAATGATTTTAGGTATAAAAGATTGGAGTCTCAGGTAAATTGCCTTTGTGAATATTTTATAGACAGTGTTGCACAGAGAAATAGGCCTAAAGTCTGCGAACGTTTTAGGTTCTTCTATTTTAGGCAGAATGGCAATATTTGTGAGATTGGACTGTTTTAACATAAATCCCATTCTTCTAGATTCTTCTAGCACCCACAATAATTCAAAACAGATAAAGTCCCAACATTTGTGAAAAAATAATGCCGTAAAGCCATCAGGGCCTGGAGCTTTCTCAGGGGATAAGGAGAAAATGACTCTCTTTAACTCATCCAATGTAAAAGGACTCAACAAATTAGCATTATCATGGCTGGATATCAATCTTGGAATTGAATTCAGAATCTCTTTCTGAGCATTTAATGTTGCAGCATTAGGATTTTGAGAGGAAGAAAGTAGATTTGAAAAAGATTTAATACCTTCTCTATTAATGTCCTCTTCAGAGGACAGGAGAGATCCTGATGGAAATTCTTGGATGGAATGAACAATTTTGGCAGTTTTCTTGATTTGAGCAGAAGCATGAATTTTTTTTGTGAATTTAGACATAGGTTTACTTGCTAACACATAACTTTTTTTGTATGTATCGATATTCAAATTTTTTTTTGCTAGATCAAGGACATAAATATCAAGTGTATAGATATTTTTTAGATTTTTTTTTATTATCTATTTTTTTTCCATATGTGCAGAACAAAGAGCTTGTTTGTTGGTGAAAAACTTGCATTCACAAAACTTAAAAAATAAATATAATAATAAATTAAATATATTTAAAATTATACTTTTTGGGAAGCTTATAATAAGGACTACATACTTACAAAAATAAATTTTAAATGAATTCAATTGATCCCCAAAAAGGAAAATCAAAAGGGGTTTTTAATTAGCATTTTGATAGGTGTAAAGGAGACTCCATTATAGGTATGGTTTAAAACTAGCAGGGTTCTATTTGAGGGGGTTTGATCTAAGGTGGTTTGATCAAACCCTCTTGAATTGGAATCCTTTAAATGGAACTTTTCAAGGCTTAAATCATTATATTTTCTAAATATATGGGATTTTAGAAAAAATTAAGGATGTCCCAAAAAGTGTAAACCACTATTGTGGGATCACCTTGCTTAATGAATTCAAAAGGCCTTTCTGAGCTTACACTAGCTCTGTTTCTTTCTATTGTAGTTGAATTTTTGTTGCTTCCTTTTCCTTCGTCATGCCCTCCAACTCACCCTTTAATTTAGCTACCTGTATATGTAGTTGGGTTCTTTGATTAACATCCACTTGAAAGCTCTCAAGAGTGACTTGGCTCTACAAATTTATTTTCATTATTGAGAGGTTCGCATCCCTAGCTTTAGCTTTCAATTTGTAGCGACTAATGGTAATCTTCATTTTTGCGATTTCCTGGTCCTTCTTTTCTAGTTGGTGGTTGAACTTGACATATTCTATCATAACGTATTTTTGTGTTTCTTCTATGAGTTCAACCTTTTCCATTTGTGCTTGGGTCTTGATCACCTTGGGTGTCTTTTATGTAATAATTAGATTCTGATGCTCCCGATCAAACATGGTTTGCAAATGTGACGTTGTCAGAGCATTTTCCACCTTTTTCTTCTTTTCTCCACTTGAGCTTCTTGGATTTTGTTTAAAACCTCTCAATATTAATGGAACTACTCCTAAAATTGAATAACTTCCCCTATGAAGGGGATGCTTTGTGGCAGCCCAAATGGAATGGTTACTTGCTACCATAAAGCAACATATACTATTCCTCTGAGAATGAGTCAACAGGAGGGAAATGCGAAAGGTGAGAAGGATAGAAGCATGAAGGGAGGGGTGGGAGGAGATTGCATCGTGATGGAAAACTACATGGTAGATGAAGGAAAAGGTGTGGGAAAAGGTGCAATCATGGTAGATGTGAGGGTGGTGACTATGGAGGAGACAATGAGAGGCATTAAAGGGACATAGAAAGAAGGTGCAAGAGATAGGGGAGGGTGAGATATGCGTACCTCATGTTCGATGGTCGGTGGAGTTTATAGAACAATTGGAGGTAATTGCATCAGAACTATGGGTAGATGTGTTTGAATGGGAGGTTCAGAAGATGCCATAAAATGAACTACCTCTCTTACTGCTAAATGTCCTAGTGATCCTTTATCAGCTCCCAAGCCTGACTAAATACAAGGGCTTTGTGGGTATCATATTAGGTAGCCTTCACATGCCCTATCCTTGTGTACCCAAGCCACCATGTTCATAGTCCATTTTCTTAGCAATGGTTTCCCTTGAAGTGTAATTCTATTTCAAGGATTGATCCATACCACATGGAAACTTGAAACCCAAGGGCAGTCTATCACCGGTTTCTTTCTCCACTTTACCCTTTGATCTCACATCAATTATTTTTCTCTTCTTCATTTGGGGCTCACAAGAAGAGTTGGAGAGTTGCATTTTAGTGCCAAGGTGACTGGCACCAGCTTCCTGTTGCTCCAAAACAACCTACTCTTGTTGTGGGGGAACAACGTCTACAGCCTTTGAATCTCATGGATTTATTCCTCTTTGTTAGAGGGTGTCCCTTTCTCTTCTTTGACTGAATCCTCTTCTTCAGCCTTGGCATCCTCTAGGTATTATTTGTTCCAAATTGTTTCAAACTACTCATCGGTGTCAACAATGTTGACCTCAACATTTGTTTGTTCTATCTCCTGCTTAAATTTACAAGATGCCTCCATATTTTTGCTAGTCCAACCTTGGGATTCAAGTTTCGTCATGAAATTTTTTGTCATTTTCTTTGTAGGGTAAAAACTTCACACTGGCTTGTAAAAAGACTCCCATGGGTGGTAGGCATCTTTGAAGAATGTTGCTAAATCAATGAAATTTTATGGATCTTCACCCTTTGGTGACCTGTTCTCTTCAAAATAAGGCAAGGGTTCATAAACAATAAGGACACTAATCTTCAGAGTGACTATGCAGCCATCCAAGTCATATTTCCATGGATCATTTTTCTCATCCAGACCAGGTTCTGCCAATTTAAATGTAAGCAGATTCCCTCGTCCTCTTCTATTAATTGTAATGCCTCCTCTTGAAAATGGGACATCATACATTGCTCTTTTATTTTGGCCTGCATTGTATACTGACTCCATTGTGTCGAGCTGGAAATCCAACTCCATGGCCAAGAGTCTATCCATGAGTGTGTGTGGGAGCTGAAATGGCTCACCCTTGAAGCCATGGACATTGATGAATGTGCAATCAGTTTTGAAGAACCAATCACATTTAGTCTTGGAGGTCTCAAGCCATTTTCACTGGTCTTTTGTCATCTGGTTGGTAACAGGATTTGGGTTGAGGTCAATTAAAATCATACACATGAAATACTCTAAGAATTCATGATAATCTAACATGACTGATAGGATATGGGTCTAGGTAGATAGAAGGATTACCTTGTTTGGGAAGACACCCATGTTAGTGGAATTTATTGGAAAGAAGGGAGACAAAATTTAGTATTCTAGGAAAGAATTAAATACAGGAGAAGAAAGGAATACTTGAAAGTATTCTACTTCAAAAAATGCACTAGTTGGTAGTGGATGGAGTCGATGAAGTCCATTAAATAAGATTTATCTCTATGTACTATCTTTAGGTGGAAAGTAACACCCAATTGGAAATCATAGACTTGGGCATTAGAATCCAACTCAAAAATGAAAGCTAACATGGAAAGGGTGTCTTTCATATCTTGTGCCCTAAAGCTTGAGTGAGCGATAGGCAAGGGTGGTATCTCTATGTTTCTGGAGTGAAGAGTTGATTTGAGGAACTCCAAATTTCGCTCATGGTTGACCCATACTTTTCGTAGATAATATTCATCACAAAAGTCTACAGTGGAATTATATGGGATGCAAAGCATCTCCCTAATCTTTGTTGCACTAATCACCACACTTATTTGGTCACCGTTGATGATTCCTTCCTTGGCGTCATACCTTTGGGAAAATAGGGTTACAAGTTCTAGACATGGGTGCACACGAGACACCATATACTGTGCCAAGGTAGAGGTCCATTATCTGTAAGCAAAAGACTCAAATTATTGCCTACGAGCCTTCAAAAGCATGTGTGCATGGGCAACTTATCTTAATTGTGTAAGGTTGGAAGAAAAATTTGGATCAAAAATATCATATGTGTAGTCACAAATCATCACACTATCTCGTGGAGGCATATGCCTTGATTCCATTGAATTTAGGTAGAAGATCTCCATAGATTGGGCCTAAGTGGGATTTTCTTTTCTTTGAACACTTGCACTTGGATGAAGACCTAAAAGGCTCCATTTCTTCCTTTTATTTTTTAGAATATTCTTAGTTACTCTCTAAAGCTCTGGCTTATTGGATTTTGGTTGTGACTATAAACTCACTTCCTCACTCAATTTTGAACTGGAAGCTTCTTTGCTTAAGCTTGTGTTTAAGATAATATAAAATGTTGCATTTGAGGAGGAATAAGTATTTATTGATTACTACCTTTTCATGCAATCACTATGTAGCCCTTTTGGGATTTGTTGCCCATTTAATGAAAAGGATAGCTTATATACTTGAGAAGCCTTTCTTAAAATATTTGGCAAGGTTTTTATAGTGATTTGTGTAATAAGGGTGCCTTGAGCATTAAATGTAGAGAGGGGTAGTTAAATTTCTTTTGCAGAGGCTTTAAAATGAGGGGATACAAGGTGTGGACACTTGGTAGCTTCCAAAAGGGTGGTAATGAAATATTCCACAAACACTTATTTGGAAAAGCAAGAAAAAACATCGGGAAAGAGAAACTATCTAACTATGTACAAAGGCAACAGATAAATCAATTGAAGTGCTTCAAGGGAATTTCATTAACTAGAATCTCTAAGGCATTTCATTCTTCGTCGGCCAGTTCAAACATGTTACCTTGGAAACTGCTAATGATATGAAAAGGTCCTCTTCATAACAAATCATATTTTGCATACTGACCTGGCCTTGAGGCCCTTTCCTCATACTTCAAAACCAAGTCTCTAGGATTGAAGCCCAGGTCACAAGCTTTCATTTCAAACCATCTTTTCACCACTTGGTGGTGACCCGCCATAGTGTCACTGGCTTGTTCTCTTTCTTCTTGGAGACTAAGCATTTCTACCAACATAACTTCCATAGCTTCGTTCTGTTGGTGTGAATAAATGTCTTGTACCTAGCTAATTCATTCACTACATAATTAGGGGACATATTCACATGTTAAGTTTACTTAGGATATAAGATTCTTTCTAGAAGTCTTAGTTGGATTTTATAGAACTTATCTTATCTAGCTAGTAATGCTTGATTCCTAGGTAGTTAGTTTGTTCGTTGTCTCATGTTATATGATTAAGACACTTGTCATGATCTTGTCTAATCTTATCTCTTAACCTTGCCTTTATAAGCAAGGCATCTCATGTACATTTGCATTGAAGCATATTCAACCATTATTCAATCTTGCATTGTTGAAGCAAGCTTTCTTGCCATTCTCTCTCTTGTGGAAGATATTTTGGTCTATCAACTATTCTTGGGGGTGTTAGGGCATCATCATTTACTCCCACATGGTATCAGAGCTCTAATGTTTCAGATTCCTTCCCAGATCTGAGGGTTTCATGTTGGCTTGAAGATTTTTTTGGGTGCATTTTGGGATTTCAAGGACCTCAAGGTTGAATCCAAGGCATTGAAGAAAGTTAGGTTTGTCTTTCGTTTCATTAAAATTGAATATGTTTTGGCTAATCTATGAAGGGTTTGAAAAAGTGTGAAGAGTAGCTGATTGAGATCACTGATTTTTTTGGAGCACTTTGGACCTAGATCATCATCACCATTGCATTTAGAAGGCCAAGCAGATGAATTTTGACTATAAATTTGTCCATTTTTGGTAAAGTTGTTTTTGAGGTAAATTTTTTTTGTAGGGGTAGACCGTACGCCCCCAAGTATAGTCAGTATGATTATTTCAATTTTCACAAAAAAAATAAAAAAAAATTCTGCATTTTTATTATTGTAATCGGAAAAATATTGAAAAGTTTATTAGGGGTTTATTAAATTTTCTAAGGATTTTATTGGGTCGGCAAGGTACAGGATATTCCCGTCTATGTCATAATCCTCATCTCCTTGCATCAACATCCCATCTAGAAGTCACGTCAGCGACATATTCTCTACAGATTCAATACCTACATATCCCTTGGTACTGGTCAATCATATCGCAAGTAATGTTGTTGGCTCAAATGGTACACAAGTCAATATTTTTATTAGATCATGGTTTATATTCTAAGTCTGCAACTTGTTTTTTGGTCACATTTATTCAAATATGTGGGGCAAATTTTCCCTTGGTACATTGGCATTTTAATAATCATGGGTTTTTATTAATAAAACTTTGATTTAAAATCCTTTATATGTCAATTGTCATATCATAGCGGTCGACCCATGTAAATTTTTGCATTTAAGTTTTTTATTAAAAGGCCAACCATTTATTATGGAGCCCAAAATTTGAGCCTATTTAGCCTTGTATTTGCTGATTTTGCCCCCTAAGTGTTCAAAAATAGTTGTTTTTTTCTTTTTTGCATAACTTTCACCCACAGAGGTAAAGTTTTTGAAAAGAGATATCACCGAATAGCTAGAAAGCTCAATTTTCCAGTGGTGAAGTTATTTTTCATAAATTTGTAGTTTGGTGCATGTTTTTTTTATTGAAGTCAAATTTTCTATTTTGGTTCTCGAGCTCATAACTTTTTGCCACGATCTCCAATTTTTATGATTTTTGTGACATTGGAAAGGTATTGAGGAGCTCTATCCATCCATCCATGCACTTTTTCCTGTTTCTTTCCCAACTATATTGTGATTTCATATTTTTCTTGGAGGGTTTACTAAAGGATACTTGGATATTTTGGTAGTTGGAAAAGTGTTGTTTTGATCATTGTACTTAATTTCAACTGTATTGTATATGTTGATCATATATTGTATCATTTGAGAAGTGTATCATCATTGTAATCATGGGTTATTCACCTCATCCTTCTATAATAGTTCTGACTAGGGATAATTATGAGTCATGGAAAAAAGGCATAATAACACATTATAAGTGGTTGTACATTTTTCCACATCTTTGTGGACTCATTCCAAAACCAACAACAACATATAGGAAATCAGTTTAGGGTAATAAGAATAATCATATCATAGGCTTGATTGGTTATAGTTTAAGTACAAGCATCTTCAATGAGACATATCATAAGGTCTTCTCTAACATGTCATGCCCACACATAGTTTGGACCAAAGTTTGGGAGATATTTGGAGATCCACACAAGCCTCCATTCCTAGATGATCCTTCTTCAGATTGCCTCATTCCACTTGATGATGTTGACAACATACCCTATGATGATGAGACCCTAGAGGAGTTTGAATATGAAGCAAAAATTGAGCATCTTGATGACCCAAAGCCTTCTCCTACAACTCCTACTTCTCAAGATGAGATCACACAATCATCTTTTGTTTATGATTCATTGAGTACTTCTAGTGATTCATTGCAACAGGTATCTAATAGTCTTCCTAATTGGGATCCTATTCAATAGACATTACTTATTTGTTTGTGGAGTCTCACTTCATATTTGTCTTCAAAGTTTGTTCAAGATCAATTTCCATTTGTTCCTGGTTTTTCATAGTTTGTTGTGATTGGGAATGTACCTAATTAGATTGTGGCATCGTCTTCATCATCCAAGAACTTGGCAACACATGAGTAGATTTCAAAGATACAATCTTTATACATTTGGATTCCTCTTCCTTCAAATTCCTATCCAAAATGGAAAGCATTCCTCCAATTGTGCTTGGTGTATCTTCTTCATAAGGGGAGAAACATTGGTTGTAGGCATTGGATTATGTTTTGTCTTTAGAAAAATAAACCATACATGCAAGTGATTACACATTGTGGGGGGGATATCTTCTCTCTCTTTTTCCCTCTTATGGGGGGGTCATTGATTATATATGCATGATGGATGTAGTCCTTGGGGGTATCATTGAGTCCTCCATACATCATGTTGTTTTGTTTTGTTTTCTCTCTTTTGGAGAGGAGTTTTGTCCCGATGGGCTTTCTCATTTTCTCTGCTTGTTTGAGATTGTATTTCCATTTGCATTTGTAAATGGGTACCTAGCATGGCCTCATAGCCGAGACCCATTGTCATTGTCTTTGCATAGTTTGCATAATAATCTTCTCCCTAAGTTGCATTTAAGGGGGGGTGTTGGTGTGAATAAATGTCTTGTACCTAGCTAATTCATTCAGTAGGTAATTAGGGGACATATTAACATGTTAAGTTCACTTAGGATATAAGATTCTTTATAGAAGTCTTAGTTGGATTTTCTAGAACTTATCTTATCTACCTAGTAATACTTGATTCCTAGGTAGTTAGTTTGTTAGTTGTTTAATGTTATAGGATTAAGACACTTTTCATGATCTTTTCTAATCCTATCTCTTAACCTTTCTTTTATAAGCAAGGCATCTCATGTACAATTGCATTGAAGCATATTCAACCATTATTCAATCTTACATTGTTGAAGCAAGATTTCTTTCCATTCTCTCTCTTGTGGAAGATTTTTTGGTCTAGCAATTGTTTTTGGGGGTGTTGGAGAGTCACCATTTACTCCCACATGGTATCAGAGCTCTAGTATTGTAGATTCCTTCCTAGATATGAGGGTTTCATGTTGGGTTGAAGATTTTTCTAGGTGGATTTTTGGATTTCAAGGATCTCACGGTTGAATCCAAGGCATCGAAGAAAATCAGCTTTGCCTTTCGTTTCGTCAAAATTGAATATGTTTTGGCTAATTTATGAAGGGTTTGAAAAAGTTTGAAGAGTAGCTGATTGAGGAGGTCACTGCATTTTTTGAAGCACTTTGGGCCCAGATCGTCATCACCATTGAATTCAAAAGTTATGAATTTTGACTGTAAATTTGTCCATTTTCAGTAAAGTTGTTTTTGAGGCAATTTTTTTTTGTAGGGGTAGACTATATGACCCCCCGGGTATAGTTGGCATGATTATTTCAATTTTTGTAGAAAATAATAATAATTTAAATTTCTGCGCTTTTATTATTGTAATTAGAAAAATATTGAAAAGTTTATTGGGGATTTATTAATTTTTTTGCAGATTTTATTGCGTCGGCAAGGTACGGAAATATTCTCGTTTGCATCATCATCCTCGTCTCCCTATGTTAGCGACCCATCCAGAAGTCACATTGGTGACATATTTTCTACAAATTCAGTACCTGCATATCCCTTGGTACCAGTCAATCACATCGCAAGTGCTATCGCTAGCTCAGATGGTATGCAGGTAAATTTTTTTATTAGATCTCAGTTTATATTCTAAGTCTGCAACTTTTTTTTTGGCCACATTTATTAAAATCTGTGGGGAAATTTTCCCTTGGTACATTGAAATTTTAATAATCATGGTTTTTTATTAATAAAACTTTGATTTAAAATCCTTTATATGTCAATTTTCATATCATAGTGGCTGGCCCATGTAAAGTTTTGTATTTAAGTTTTTTATTAAAATCATTGTATAAGGCAGTCATCATTATATTACAAACCTTTTGACATGCTCACCATATTTGGAAAAGATTTTTATGTATTGAAAAATTTATTCTCAAGTGTAAAAGGTGGATCATAAATTATGGAGCCAAAAAATTGAACCTATTTAGCCTTGTATTTGCTGATTTTGTCCCCTAAGTGTCCAAATATAGTCATTTTTTTCTTTTTTGCATAACATTCACCCACGGAGGTGAAATTTTTGAAACAAGATATTGCTGAAAAGTTAAAAAAACCAATTTTCCAGTGGTGCAGTTATTTTTCAAAAAATTTGTAGTTTGGTGCCCAGTTTTGCTGATTGAAGTTAAATTTTCTATTTTGTCTCTCAAGCTCATAACTTTTTGCCACGATCTCTGATTTTTGGGATTCTTGCGACGTTGGAAAGGTATTTAGGAGCTCTATCTAGCCATCCATGCATTTTTCCCTATTTCTATCCCAAGTATATTATGATTTCAGATTTTTCCTGGTGGGTCTACTGAAGGATACTTAGATATTTTGGTAGTTGGAAAAGTGTTGTTTTGATCATTGTACTTAATTTCAGCTATGTTTTATATGTTGATCTCATATTGTATCATTTGAGAAGTGTATCATCATTGTAATCATGGGTTATTGAACTCATCATTCTGTAATAGTTCTGACTAGGGATAATTATGAGTCATGAAAAAAAGGCATAATAACACATTGTAAGTGGCTAAACATTTTTCCACATCTTTATGGACTCATTCCTAAACCAACAACAACATATAGGAAATTAGTTTGGGGTAACAAGAATGATCATATCATAGGATTTATTGGTTCTAATTTCAGTGCAATCATCTTCAATGAGGCATATCATAAGGTCTTCTATAACATGTCATGCCCACACATATTTTGGACCAAAGTTTGGGAGATATTTGGAGATCCACACAAGCCTCCATTCCCAAATGATCCTACTTTAGATTTCTTCATTCCACTCGATTATGTTGACAACATACCCTATAATGATGACACCTTAGAGGAGTTTGAATATGATGCAAAACTTGAGCATCTTGATGATCCAGATCCTTCTCCTACAACACCTATGCCTCAAGATGAGATCACACAATCATCATTTGTTGATGATTCATTGAGTACTTCTAGTGATTCATTGCAAAAGGTATCTAATAGTCTTCCTAATTGGGATTCCTATTTGTCAAAAATTACTTCTTTGTTTATGGAGTCTCACATTTTAGATTTTGAGGACCAATTTGAGGGTCTATCTCTCATATTCAATCTGATAGTTATGGGTCCAGTATTGTCACTTCATATTTGTCTTTGGAGTTTGTTCAAGATCAATTTCCATTGGTTCCTGGTTTGTCACAGTTTGTTGTGATTGGGTATGCATCTTATTGTATTGTGGCATCATCTTCATCATCCAAGAACCTGGCAACACATGAGTAGATTTTAGAGACACAATCTTCATACATTTGGATTCCTCTTCCTTCAAATTCCTATCCAGAATGGGAAGCATTCCTACACTTGTGCTTGGCGTATCTTCTTCCTAAGGAGAGAAACATTGTGTGTAGGCATTGGATTATGTTTTGTCTTTAGACATTAACCATACTTGTAGGTGATTACACATTGTGGGGGGATATATTATCTCTCTTTTTACCTCTTATGGGGGATCATTGATTGTATATACATGATGGATGTAGTCCTTGGGGGGTATCATTGAGTCCTCCATACATCATGTTGTTTTGTTTTGTTTTCTCTCTTTTGGAGAGGAGTTTTGTCCCATTGGAGTTTCTCCTTTTCTCCACTTTTGAGAGATTGTATTTCCATTTGTATTTGTAAATGAGTACCTAACATGGCCTCATAGTTGAGACCCATAGTCATAGTCTTTGCATAGTTTGCATAATAATCTTCTCCCTAAGTTGCACTTAAGGGGGGTGTTGGTGTGAATAAATGTCTTGTACCTATCTAATTCATTCAGTAGGTAATTAGAGGACATATTCACATGTTAATTTTACTTAGGATATAAGATTCTTTCTAGAAGTCTCAGTTGGATTTTCTAGAACTTATCTTATCTAGCTAGTAATGCTTGATTCCTAGGTAGTTAGTTTGTTAGTTGTCTCATGTTATAGGATTAAGACACTTTTCATGATCTTGTCTAATCCTATCTCTCAAACTTTCCTTTATAAGCAAGGAATCTCATGTACATTTGCATTGAAGCATATTCAACCATTATTCAATCTTGCATTGTTGAAGCAAGCTTTCTTTCCATTCTCTCTTGTGGAAGATATTTTGGTCTAGCAATTGTTCCTGGGGGTGTTGGGGCATCACCATTTACTCCCACATGTTCTCTTCAATTTCAAGAGCTTTTAATAGTTGTAGGGTGTGGACTTTGATTAAAATAGGCATTACCACTTCCTTCTCATAGAATAACTCATATGGGGATGTCTTTAAGATCTGTTTGGGAGTAACTGGATCAGCCCATAGGGTTGTGCACATATGTTTGTGGAACTCTCTCTATTGATTTGAGACCATTCTCTTAATTAACCTGAGGATGTTTTTGTTTGTTTATTTTTTCAACCTGTTACCTTGCAGGTAGTAGTTGGATTAATTTGTTTTGAATAAGACCCCTTGAACTAGTGTGTAACTAGCTACTTGGAGCTTGTTTAAAACCTTATCTTTTGTGTAGGGAGATTGTTCAAATGGTTACTAGTTTCCATGAAGTGGATCTGATTGGAAACCCATGATATTTTGATCTCATATTGATTGACCAAAATTCTCTCTAGTACATCATTCTCTTTTGTTGGGATATCTGCACATCATGC
This sequence comes from Sequoia sempervirens, assembly GCA_007258455.2. Lineage (NCBI taxonomy): Eukaryota > Viridiplantae > Streptophyta > Pinopsida > Cupressales > Cupressaceae > Sequoia > Sequoia sempervirens. The sequence goes on from VDFB02271358.1 coordinate 122,548,415, forward strand.
TAGATATTCACAAAGTTCCCTTCCTTAGATTACCTTGGTCAATTTGACTTCAATATCATATTCAAGGATCTTAGTGATCCAATAGGCCCTTTTATTTGTAATTTCCCCTTCCATGATATATTCCTTGATGTTGGGGTGTGAAACATATACCATTATCTTATTCCTTGACACTAGGTCTCTAAAAAATTTAAGACTTTTGACAATGGCGAAGGCCTGCTTCTCAACAAAATTATACTTTGTTTCATACCCTTGTAGAGTTCTAGATTAGAATGTGATGGGGTGTTTTTGTTTCCCTAAATCTCCTTTTGAGTCAACACAACTACCAAGCTGTGCTCACTCCCAAAAGCATACATGACAAAGTCCTTAGAGAAATCAAGATTGACTAGCATGGGAAAAGTGGGTATTACATCCTTATTTTTTTGAATGTTATCCTTCCCTTGATGGTCCACTTGAAAGATTTATCGTTCTTCAACATAAGGGTGATGGGTCTTACTAGCCCAACTAAGTCTGATATGAACCTTCTGACGAAGTTAACCTTTCCAAGGAAATATTGGACTCCCTTTTTGTTCACGCGCAGAGGTAAATCTTTGATGGCCTACACTCTCTCTGAGTCAATGGATATGCTTTCTTTAGATACCAAATATCCTAGAAGCTTGCCTTAAGGTACTCTAAAGACACATTTCTTAGGGTTCAAGGATATCCCAAACTCTTGGGATTTTTGAAAAATATTTTATAGGTGGTCAAAGTGATCTTCCTTATTCTTGGAGAATACTATGAGATCATCCAAGTAAATGAGATTTTTAATTGATCAAGGCCTAAAAGGATATATCCATGGCCCACTAGAAAGTAGCTCCTACATTGGAGAGGGTGAAAGGAATCTTTGCATATGTGAAGGTTCCCCACTTTGTGGTGAAAGTGGTTTTATGTTGATCCTCCTCCTTCACCCATACTTGGTTGTAGCCCAAGAAACCATCAAGAAAAAAGAACATCTCTGAGCCCACAACTATTTGGAGGATTTTCTCCATCAAAGGGGTTAATGATCCTTCAGGGATGCCTTATTGATTTGATTACTAGGATCTAGACTAATTGCGTATTTGAATGCTCAAAAGACAACTTAGCAGAAGTTTAATACGTGCATACATTATCAAAATTATGCATTAAAAACATAAGGTGAAAGTCAAAATTGAGAGAGAAGAAGAGAAAGTGCAAACAATCCAATAACGAAGTTCACCACAAATGTGACTATGTCTTCGGGTCCGCTCCAATAGAGTGCAACCGATCTGATTAATCTCCAAAAATCAGTTACAATTGCACCAAGACCATTTCCTTCTAGCACTTCGGCAGCAGAACAAAAATCCAACGTACAAGAATGGCTCAAAGATATCCTTAGAATACCTCTTTCATATCGCCTGCCACCTGAAATTCTTCACTTAACTCTTTCCCTAAGAGCTTACATTTCCCCCCTTTTATACATAAAATATTCCTAAACAGGCTTAACAAAATTAATAAATGCCTAACCATCTACAAACCTCCCTATGCTCGTCCTTAACCTCCTTTTTCTTTTTTTATTCTAACTTATTTTATTAGGAAGGTTTTTTTTTAGCTATAAGGCTTCTTTGTGCAAGCCTCGGCAACAAAATCACAAAAAAACCAACCGACAACAACAATATTGCAAAGGCTATCGGCTGTCTGCTGGTTACAATTCATTTGATCACCCGCATGATCGGGGGTTCCAAACCCGCCATGGGCGTTTTAACTCCAAATAGGAATCAAAACAAACACTTGCCACTATACATCTAGACATGTGGATTTGGTGAAACGACATCGCGTGCCGCTTGGAGGGAGAAGGGTGAGGGTTCGACTCCCACCAACAAACTTTAACAAACCCAACGATGCTTACCCGAAGGAGAAGACTGAAAAGAAGCCACATGTCTGCCCATGTGTCAAGCCCTGATTTGTCAGATCTACTGATTGGACTGTCAATGGACCCACGTTGCCTCGACCTACATCGCCACATGTCATTCAATCATTTTTTGATCTAACACAGTCAGTTACCAAGTCATTGTCCAATCACTATGCCACATCACTGTTCACATCATCTGTCGTACCACAACTCACCTGCCATGTTAGTTGTCGTATTGCTAATGTCATCATATGGATGACACGTATCAACACTAGATTGGTCCACATCAACTTCTGCATGGCTAGCTCATCGAGATGGTGTCATGTTGATGTCATCATCCATACAACATTGTACCCTTGGTCAACTAAAACTTTGACTGGCTATAAATTGTGCATATGATGTCGGATTTCAATGAAACAAATGTCATCCAAATCATCTTGACAAGCTCTTCGTGATGATGCCAGTTTCGTCAATTTTTGAGATGATCAGTCTTTTTTACCTTCTGGATGCCCCTGATGCCAGTTTGACCCAAAGTTTGACTGGTGATAACTTGTGCAAACAAACTCCTTTTTGCTCTGTTCAAGTTGCATTGGAATCAGGATGTTGAGCCCTTTATGATGGTACTGAAATATGGAGATTTGGAGACAATTCAATTTTCACTAAAAATATCCCCCAGATCACTTATTCAAACCCTTGAAATCCACACAAAGTCTAATCTCACCATTCTTCTTCCTCATAGGAACTATATTTGACATCCATGTTGAATGCTTAATGAGGTATATGATATTTGAATCGATCAATTTCCTTAGCTCTTGATCCATAAGGGATTCAAATTTTAAATGTACTAACCTCTACCTTTGATGCACTATCTTAGCTTGCTCAACCAAGTCTATGGTATGTTGGATTAGGTTACGGTCATACCCTTTGGTCATCGTAGGTCCACGCTACAACTCCATCATTAAAAAAGGATATCAAATGATCTTTATCTTTTTGGGAAACTTCTTTCTTGAATTTTAATTTTATTCCACCTCCTACATCAAGCTTAGAGTAAAAATTTTTATTTGCAAAAAACTTCCTTTTGTCTCTCCTGGCATCATCAAAATTAAATAGAATCTCTAGGGTGATCAACCCTTTTGGGATTTTTTTAGACTTAATTTGTATGATTTGATCTCTGTAGGCCTCCTCAATCTTCGGCTATAGCTTTTCTTTGAACTCGCATGACTATTGGAGAAATAAGGCAATTTGAGCATCAATTTCAAACACTTTATAGTTGTGGTTGTTATTTAGAATGACAGGTCTAATAATAACTCACACCGCATGTTCATTTGTTAGTAGATTGGTCACTAGATCAAATTGCGAGCCAATCATAGACATTATGGCTGCCTCTGTGTTCTTTGATCTTGGAATGATTTGAATATTGAAAGCTTAAAATCCTTCAATTAAATCCCACACACTATGTCAATAGATCTCATGTAGACATTCTTAGCAATTGTGGTTCCTCTTACTTGTCTTATTACTAGTTCAAAATCCCCAAACACTTTTAGTTGCTTCACACCCATTCACTCGGCAAGGCTCATGCCATGGACCAAGGCCTCATATTCAAAATAATTTTTTTGAGCAAGTGAATTGGAAGTAGAAGGCTCATAGGGTCTCTAGTATTGAGGGAGACACCAAGCATATGTCGGCTCTAGAACCATTTTTGCATCTTGCACCATCAAAATGTAGAGTCCATAGACTAGACTCAACTTCAAATTCTTTGCTCTTATCTTCTCTCTTCTTCATGATCTTAGGGGTGATCTAATATTCGTCATGGATCACATAAGTTCCAAGGCCAGTGGCATCAAAGTTCCCAACTAGATCATTCTTCATTAACTCATTAATGTGTACCTCCTCTTTGAAGGTATTCTTTCTCAAGCATTTCTACACAATACATCTATGTCTTTGAGAAAGAAGTATGCATGACCTCAAAATTAATCACATGTGGTGTCATCAACAATGTGTTTTTGAGTGCAATGGATCAGATAACACCTTCATTTTGAGCCATATTTGGTCCTTAGTATCAAATGAGACCAATCCAAAGATAAATACCTGCCTGTTTTGGCTATGAAATCCCTTGATAAACATAGTTCGAAGACTGGCAGAATGTCAATGACCACCACCTCTTGAGACATTGTGATACTAGGGTAGGAATACAAAGTTAGGGGAAGAGATCTAATGACCCCTACAGTCTAAAACTTTTTCCCATCTAATTGCATTACCCCTTTGGCCAAGGGTTCTATTGAAGTTGCAACACATCCACAATTTTCTTGGGCATCACCGTAGTGTTGGCGCCAAAATCAATCATGTAATTATGCAATAACTTATCTCTAAAAATGAGAGTCAAGTAAAAATGGGTGGGTTTTTCTTTGCTTCCTTCTTCTTTTGTATTGATGAACATAGATGGAAAATGAGATTGCATGTTCCCATTGGTCTCTTTCCCTTTGGTTTGTACTGGCTTCACTAGTAGATTCTCTTGATGCACATTCTTCTCTTGATCATCTAATGCTTCTCATAGTAGATATTTTTTCTCAAGGATTAACAAAATATCCTAGAGGGAAGCATTATATGGAGCCTTCTTCAACTACTCGACCACATTCAATGACCATTGAGATTGAACCTCAGGGTCTTTTCTTTTGTTCTGCACTATATCACCCTATTGTTGGTGCACTAAAGGTGATGGTTGGGGGCCTATATTTTTCCCGAAAGCTACCTTCAACCTTGCGAAAACATCTTGTGTTTTAGTCTACTTCTTCTTAGAGTGTGTGTAGTAGTTCAACTAGACTTGTGGATATTTCATTACAAGGGGTCATTTGCAAACACTAGATCCTCACCTTCCAACCATGAGAAAAGTGCATGTTTCAAGGATATCTCTCCTTCTTATTACAAGTACATACCCTACACTTGAGCCATCAAGAATACATTTTTGACACTTGAGGATTGGTATCCATAGGAGGATACATCAAGTGCACTCCCTTGCCTTCTTTTCTTAGAAAATTTATATTGTAACTTGCCTCTATGACGATTCAAGGGTGTTTGTGCATCATTGCACAATAAACACCATGAATTTGAGTCATCCAAATTTTTTTTTTGACCAGTGACTGACTCCTTGCTTGGGTTTGTTGGAATTGTTTGTAGAGGGGTATCAACTGGGATGGTTTAATTTGTGAGTTTTACCTAGTGATTTGGTCTCTATCCTCCCTAGTACTAGTTGTGTTAGTTATGATGATATGGCGGCCTTTCACTCTGATAATTCTAAAAGTGGGCTTCTAAGGCATGGCCTATTGCCTTTTGATATTTATTATCTCATTAAAGAAATTTCACAATATTTTCTTCATGTCATTCATCTCCATAACTAGCGATGTTGTAGCAATCATGCTTGTTTGAGTGGCTAGATACACATACCTGGGGTGTGTTTCTTGTGAGGTACTGGGAACCTCCTTTGGTGACATTGATAGTTCTGGGAACACTTGTATTGACGGTCGCAGGGGAATATTTCTAGCACTATTAGGTTGTTCTCTGCTTGAACAACAAGCTCATATTTTTCCAACAATGTTTGGTCTTTGAGTGACTAGATCATCATAGCTATATTTGAGGTAAAAGACTATAGATATGCCTGCAGGTGGGTAATCCACAACCGAGATTCTTTGCTAGGTCTCATAGAACCTAGTATTGAAATCTATAATAACCTCTTGCAGGGCTCTTAAATGATAGTAATTAGTTCTTGAAGGAGAGACAACTGATCTCCCTTCTCATTGAAATAGTTGAAGAATGCATCTCTAAGTTGATCCCATGTAGCAATGGAGTTTGGTGCTAAGGATCTATACCAGTCAAGAGCTCACCCTTTAAAAGAGGAAGCTAGCAATCGTAAAGCTACATTTTGTTCTATAACATGATGCACTATGTAGACATTTGTGACATCTTCAATATTTTCTGCAGCACTTTTGGAATCCTCCCTCATGAATTTAGGGAGTTCCTTCAAGGAATTAGTAGGAATAGGATCCCAAGTAGCCAAGACTACTAGCAATAAGTGGGCTGCCACTATTCTATACAACAAAATTTTTGGGGGGTCCTAGAGCAACCATTTGCAATGGTTTTTGTGTTGTGCTTGACCCCACAACCCTTTGGAAAGTTTTTTTCATGAGGATAGAACCCTTAGAAAGTGTGAAAATTAGCTATCCTATGAAACATTAGATCATCTTTAGACTATGGGTTGTCTATGGTGAAGATGAACCACCAGATGGGTTGGTTCCCTTGATGTACCTTTTAAAGCTTGTTGGTTTGATTGGAAAAGGGATAGAAAAATGAAATTTAAGTTTAAACTTGACCTAGGAGGTGATGCAACAATGATAAAAGACCTTGTACCTTCTATCCTAACTCATAATTCTCTTAAAAAATACTCTATTCTTTCCACAACTCGAATTTAAAAAAAAAAAAACTCACACAAAAATGTTCCAAAGGGAGATTACATTTTAGGTTTTGTTAAAGGAAAACATGTGTTTTCATAGATACAAGTACTAAAAAAAAACTAACATAGCCTATGACCTATATAAGTATTGCTTATTCTATTATAAACATGCTTTGAAATGAGACATAATTCAAGGATTTTGCATTCATAATCACAAAAAATAAATTAGATGATATACAAAGACATCCAACACATGAATTTAGAGAAGGAAAATTTGTTGCTTTTTATTGAAAAATAGGAGTTTCTTCTGATACAAATCTTTAAAAAAAAACTTGAGAATACATAAAATTTCTATCCTATAATTCTCAAAATGAGTTACAATACATCTCTTTTGCATAAGGCAGAAAGAGGAATGAAATAATTCTCCCCAAAGAGTTGAAATATTTTTGATTTATGGAAATCCATCTCAAATAAATGAAGCTCCACCTCGTGGAAGACATCGTGTGTGCATGAAGAGTTGAACTAGATGTGAACTCTAGAGTTGAGAGTTGAATCAAACTCTTTGACTTGTGCATGCTCTTTTCTTAATGAATTTTCTTCTCTTTAACTCTAAAATTTGCTGCTCATTAACTCTCATCATTTGTTGTACTTTTTGGTATGAATTTTTGCACTTTTTTTTTATTGTATTTGCTATCCTTTTTACATTGCATTTTTTTTCTCATACCTATCCATTTGATGTATTTAATTTTCCCATTCAAGGTTACCACTCTATATCTTCATAACTATCCCTTAGCAAAGCTTCATGGTCTAAATTTCCTTATTTTGCTCACAACATGTGGAATTTTCTTTATTCAAACCATACTTAAAGGCATTTCATGCATTACCATTATGAATTTTCATCATGCAAGTTTGAAAATGACTATGTTTGTCCTTATGCAAGCTTTAACATGGTTTGATTTCACACTCATATCACTATCTTGATTGCCTTTACTAGTGGTGAAAACATTTCCACCAAATGAATGTCTACTTGCTTTCTAGGTGACTATCTTAAACCATTTGAATGCTTATTTTCTCTTTTTATAAAAACATGTATTGACCTACATCATTTTCTTTGATAGGTCTATCCTTCATATCATTTATGACTTGATAGTCCTAAGGCCTCTTTAAAGATCTTTGTTGCTAAAGAGTCATATTGGTTGAATGGTTCAATCATTGCATACCTTATATTAAAGTGATTTTTCTACACTTGTTGCCCCTACAGTTGCTACCCCTGCATACTTGTGCTAATGTCATTTTTCAAATTATACCTTTTGTGTTTGGAAATTTGGAATTTGCACTTTATCCACTACCTGTGCTAATTTCTTTGAGTTGGTAGCCAAGCTGCAACAACAAATGAAAGGTGAGAAGGATTACTAGATGTGAACTATATGAGATTTGGAAAGTGCTTAGGAGCAGCCCAAAAATAGTTATTTTTAGATGTTTGCAATTTTTTGGAAATTGGTATGTAAGTTGCTTCAAACAATTGATCTTAGCTGTTATAGATGCTACATTTGTTGATTTATCCTAAACAATATTCCAGTCTCAAAAAAGGAACTTCCTAGTAAGGTTACTTTTCCAAATAACATAATCATCTTTTATAGTTAACTTCCCTTGATCTCCACATGAATTATTGGTAGCAATTACTTCCTACATACAAGACTCTAATTTTTCTCCATCTACCATCATAAAAACTACTTTATAAATTGATGGTGAAGCAGGTAACTTTTCTATGCCAACAATTCCTAGTTTCTTAGTATTTTCTCGAACAAGACCTTTTTGATTGGTAGATAAGCCCTATCCACTAAACCTGATAGATTAAGATCTTTACAAGATGACTCTAAATTGAAATTAGATAGTTCTTCAATGACTCGTACGGTTGTAGGAATAGAAGTAGATGCCTCTTCAACATCATTTGTTAGTCCCATGCCATATGCACTTAGTATACTATAATATCAATGGTGACAATCTCATAATATGTTAATAGGACATTAAATTTTATCTTTTCCAATTTTCTATCTTTTTTAACATTCTTCTAACTTTTTCCACATTATTCCATGATTTCTATAGGTACTCACCAATGTTCCCCAGGTAGAAGCATCATTTTTTTTTAATTCTTATGCTTTATCCAAATGCCCTATACAACCAAGGAGATCAAGCATGCAACAATAATGCTCCATTACTAGAACAATGTGAAACTTTTCATTCATCAACGAAAGTGTTTCTATCCATCTTCCACAAAAACTATTTAGCTGCCCTCTTTGATTAGTATTGTCCCTTATAATCACCATTTGAGCTCCCATTATGTAAACCCATTTTGTTTCAAATTTATCAATAGCCTCTCTAACCCTTTTCCTTTCTATTGCTCATGATAATATGTGAATCTATGATAACCCTCTGATTAAAGAAACTAAAACAAAACTAAAAAAGAACCTCAAAGCACATACTGATCTTTGGAGGTTTACCTAGAAATTGCACAAGGAAAATGCATGGAGAGCCTTCAGCTTCTCATCTTCTTGTCCTTATGGTGAAATATCTACACCTATCCTTGAAAAATCCATGAAACAACTTACAAACTCCACCTCTAGCAAAGTAAAACCCTAAGAGTTTCTCCATGTGAAGCTTTCTCCTTTAAATTTTCTTTCTTCCTTCAAAACTGGTGCCCAACATAGAGTATTTTCTTTTAATTTTCATGCAATTCAAGCTTCCTTCTAACTTTTCATGGAAATATTTCCCTCATTTGATTTTTTAACATGTGAATCTTTTGCTTTTAAATTGCTTTACATGACATCCTCTATGGTTCAGCATGAAAATAATGATACTTTTTCTTAAAGGACCTCCATAACTCTTTTGATTTGAATTTCAAATAAGACCAAAATATTATTTAAATAATATTAATGATTTTAATAAAAGTGGACTTCAGTTACAACCACAAGAGGTGGTAGCAATAAACTTGGATTTTGTGTTGCAAATAACTTTGTAATAGGTCTTCATCTCATAAACTCTAATTTCTAATTAGGTGAATAGTCCCACTGAGCATGCTAGAAAAGGAACAGTTGATGCTTAAAACCATTACTTTTAGGAAAACAACATCCTATGGGAAGTTTCACAACGTGGGACTAAACTTTTATATATCTGAGAAATGACCTCCAAGATTTTAGAAGTCGACTCTTTAATTTCTTTGAGAGGAAAAGGGAAGAGAGAAATCAAGAGAAATTGAAATAATGCTAAGGCAATACATTGAAAACACCTTTGGTACTCACTACTAATTTGAATAATATAGATCAAACATTCCAAACATCACAAAAAATTAAATGAGCTATTGCATGATTTAAAGTCTATAAATTCATGAAAGCTTATACTATTAAAGCAAGGAATAAAAAATAACAAACAGTCTTCAATCTCATACAGTTTAACACAGAGTTCACCACATACTCTTCATTGTTGGGTGGAGAAAAAATTACAAAGGATCAAAGGCACAATAAAAAATATTCAATCCTTCTTGCGAGGGGCATCTATTGATGTATTTAAAATGAAAATAATAAAACTATTGGTATCTATTCCAAAACTAAAAGTTACAATCTATTCTCTGCAGAACTGAACAAACTGAAATCCTTTACAATGATAACATTCTAGAATAACTAAGTGCCACTTCTCTACATGGACGAGACTCTCAATGCTAAGAAAACTCGACACCTAGAGCCTCAAAGACACTTTTTGTATCATGCATGTTTTCCATCATGAAAGATCAGCAACAAAATTAAATCATGGAAATATTTTTGCGCCAACATACATGATATGTAGATCTGAGGCATGGTGTTACCTTAATGGTTAGTGACCTTCAAATACCAATGTGTGCTTCATCTGACCTATTGTGGCATCTTGAACCAATGGCATATCCTTTTCCTGCAAAGATATTTCCTTCACTCTTCAAGGCACACAATGATGCAATGTGGAAACTTGGGTCCATACCTTGAAACTACCTACCTTATAATGTATCAACAATGCTGATGCCACCATATGGTGCCATGGCACTACCCCAAAAGAAATTTGGGCACTATTTGCAATGAGTGAGAACAAGAGTACCACATGTCTATGATGAGGCAGCCTTTACATGAAGCAAAATCTACCAAGGCCATGAAATAAAGAGGAAGCTAGAGTTGGATGCTCGGCTTACATATGCACCCAACTAAGCACTAAGGCACACATTCCCCAAAAGAGTGGATTTAATCCACTTTTCTCTTACTCTTTTTTCCTCTTCCAAAATTTTGTCATCTTTCTCTTTTTTTTGGCTATGGTATCCACCTTCTTGTTTTGTCTAGGAGATACAAAACAAATTCTGAAAAAATCATGCTATATGCCCATAGTTGTTACATTTATAACACATGAAATTATAACTAACGAAAGATGCACATGAAGTGTAGTTCCTACTTAAGAACCAAAAATAATTCCTTACATGAACTCTACAAAATCCACTCTTTATGACCAAAATGATTGCATGAATAACAATAACCATTGAAAGAGTGATAAAACATGGACATAGGCACCTATTTGAAGGGAATGATCCTTTTTAGTTACCCTTGTTTTCCTCATGAAGGATATTACCTTTTTCCTTCTTGGTTCTCTCACTATTGATGAATATTTAGATAAAAATCAACATATTTCTTCTCTTCATTTAATTTCGTTGATGATTGAATTATTTTAGAACTTTGGCCTTCATATCTAATACCATTAAATAGGCTTAAAGATCAAATGTCTTAGATAAGATAGAGGGGGATAATTCACTTCAAATGAGTTTGAATACTTCTTTGAAAAGTATTGGATAAGAAGACATTATTCAACTGCAAGAACTCCACAACAAAATAAGGTTGTGGAAAGGAAGAATACAATGATCCAAGAAATAGCTAGAGTTGTGCTAAATGAGTCCAAGTTACTTGACACATTTTGGAGAGATGTGGTTCATACTAAAGTCTATATTTTAAATCATGGACAAATCAAAGTGAATGATAGAAAAAACCATCTAAATTGTGGAAAGGAAGGCCTACAATCATGAAGAATTTAAAGTGTTTGGGAGCACATGTTACATAAGGAGAGATGAAGAAGATTTGGGAAATTTTGATTCCAAATTTGATGAAGGAATATTCCTTGGCTACTCTTCAAGAATTAAAGTGTAAAAAATATTGAAATAAGAGGCTACAAAAAGTCATTGAAATTTCAAACGTGAAAGTAGATGAGGGAAGATACTATGAAGAAAAGAGATAAGAAGGTGCTCCTCAAAATAATAAGAATTACAAAGAAGAGAAAATAGAGGAGGAAATTGAGAAGTAGATAGTTGAGAAAAGAGATTCAAAGAAACCATCAAGAACATCATCCAAGACACCTTCCATATTTTTTCAAAGAAACCATCTAGAAGATTTGATTATTGGTGACAAAGATGGAGAAATTAAAACATGTCAAAGATTTTTGAACACTTCATCTCATGAAAATATGTCTCTGCTTTCTGAGATAGAACCTAAGAACTTCAAAGAAATAAGTGAAGAAATTTTTTGGATAGGGGGCATGGAGGAATTGAGTCAAATAGAAAATAATGAAACTTGGGAACTTGTCCCAAGACCTAAAGACGAAAAATGTAATTGCCACTAAGTGGGTCTTCAGGAATAAGTTGAATGAAGATGGGAAAGTGGTAAGGAACAAGGAAAGGTTGGTATACAAAGTATATGCACAAGTAGAAGGTATCGACTTTGAAGAAACCATTGTTCTTGTTGCTAGATTAGAAGCTATCAGAATGTTTTAGCATTTTCTAATTTCAAAAATTTCATGGTCGATTAGATGGATGTTAAGTTTTCCTTCCTTAATGGAAATCAAGAGGAAGAGGTATACATTGAACAACTAGAAGGGTTCTTGTTATCGGAAAATAGGGATTATGTGTGCATAATGAAGAAAACAATCTATGGACTAAAACAAACTTTGATCCCTTCTAAAAACTATTCCCATTTTGATCTTTTTTCCAATTTACTTTTTTTCTATAGTTGGGTGTAGGATTTCCCCTCTCTATGTTGCTACAAAATTGATCTCCAAGACACCTATAGTGTCGTAAATTATTACCCCTAACAATTTCACACTAGATTGGGTACCCTATTTTGAATGTAAAATTAATTATATTGATAATTTATTTATTTTGGGTGTATATTGGGAAAATACATTTAATTCCTTGACATCCCTGGCATTTTGAGCCAAAAACACTCAAAAAAAGGTGTTGTGCACCCTAGTCCTGTGGTGCGATTTTTAAAAGTTATAAACTTTAGGCTTGACCTTTGGTGATTTAAAATGATCCCAAGTCAGCCTATGTCCAAAAAAATCAATTGGAATGCATATATAAATTATTTTTCCTCTCATTTGAACATTAAGGATAATGAATCTATGATTTATTATTAATTATGAGCAATTATTATGTGCAAATTGTGAAGATACATGCAACCTATTCTCTACATGCTTGATACAAAAATCTATTGTGTAATGTGACTAACCCTTGTAAGTGTTCAAGGCAATTCCATTATTCATCAACTCTTTGTGGCAACCTATGGTTGGCATCACTTCAACAAGGGTTTCATGCCTAAGTAATATTATCTTATGTTATATGTTAAAGTCATTATTGTTTACTTGGCCTCTATCGCACCGAGGGCATGTGATTTATACCATCATCATTTGTTGCTATGGAGGTGGAAACACCAACATAGGGTTTTGACTAAGGAAAACTCCTATACAACACAACCTTTCCCCTCTTTTCATGTGTAAAAGCTAGATCTAAAACTTCCATCAGCAATAGGTTGTAGAAGAGAAGAGAGCAGATTGTGATAGGTTACCAGAATCTAAGAATATCCTAAAACACTTAGACTAGAGCTCCTAATGCCCTTGTCCCTACATTTTAGGCTCATATTTTAACCATAGGTTCCCCTCTATCTTCACATTCCAAATTTGTATCCATTTCTATAATTTTCCATTTTTTGTCTATGCGATCATTCATATTTTCAAATCTAGGGTTTGTGTCAACTAGGTTAATTAAAACACACATCAAATCTACCCTCTTTGCAACAAAGGAACAAAACCCTAGAAGATTGGATCTCCTTTGAGGTGGTTAGCTAATCATCAAATCCTAGTTGGTTTGTGTTCCAATGTTAAGGAAAAGGGAAAGTTATATCTAGGCTAGTTTTCTTGTTAGATCTAGGATCACTTTCCAACTTAACAACACCATACAAAGCATGGGAATATTCTGGAGGCATTTCTCTAGAAATTTCATGAATGCAACTCATGTTCATGTTTTTATTATTCCACTCCTCCAATGACTTTGGCAATTCAAAATTTCCTCCACTCCTCAATTTGTCATCCATAATGATTTTGAAATAGAATAGGAGCATTGAAAACTATCAAAGGGGTCAATTTACATGTATTAATGATAGCCCAAGACTTGGGCATTGCTCTTTTCCTTTTTGAGTAATTAAATAATTTTTTAAAAATGTCATTTTTTTAACAATTTTAGTGCTCAATTTACAAAAGGATTTTAAAATTTGAAATCATTTCCTCTTACACATTAGTCCCCTTCAATAAATTAATATTGATAGCATTAAATTCCCAACAAGAACAATAATTTGAAAAAAAACCAATTATTTTGAACCTGGTGCCCAAAGGAGTACCTGCAATTTTATTGAAAAACCAAACAGAAAATAAAGGTTAGAAATGAAAATATTTTTGGTGATGCAAGATTTCTCAACTTCTTGGATGCTCTTACGTCAACATAAAATAAATGAATTGAGTGGTTTATTTTAGGTTTAACCCTTCACTTTATAACATAAGTAGATGCAAAGATTTCCTCTACGTATAAGGATGTAGTAGAATTGATCACCAGAATAGATTCCTAGTCAAATATATGGAAGAATGATTTAGGAGGAAAGGATTAAATTTCTAAGTTCAAATTAGAGTTGGAAAATATAATTTTGAATTAATAAATTTTAATGAAAGGTGAGAAGGATGAGACTTCTCCACCACCTAGAAGAAGTAAAATTTGGTTTAAAATTTGCAATAGGGAAGAAAATCTAAGGAATGATTACTTGATCATAAAAGGCACCAAGAGGGTACCACATTAAGAGGGGAACTTTAGAAAACCCTTAGAAAGATATTAAGTATATAATTTAAAATATAAAGTGAAACAAACATGAATCAAATAGGTATACAATGTTACTTCATGAAGAAGATGAATATGAACCAATGGTTCATGGATTGATTGGGAAGCATGTTGGATATGGGTATAGATAGAGCATAGGGTTTAGCTATAAGAGCATTGAATGTTTATTTGGAACATGGCTAGTGGGAAATTCAATTGAAATCAAGTATAAGACTACTTAACAATATACAGTATGTGTATACACCTAAAAATAACCATCACATTCAGGTAATTAAATACAAGCTATTTGATTAATGTTTTGTCTACATATAAAGAAAGTCCCACATTATTTATATTGTTCACCTTTCTATTAATTCTTCAAAATCATTTCTTCTAGATTATTAAATAAACAAAGGCCTAAATGTGTTTATTTAATTAATCCTCCTTAATCCTAATTAACAATTAGAGTACATGTCTACTAATTTTTCCTATGCCACCTCACAAAGGTCACACGAAAATAAATAAGCCTAATTATTAATTGGAATTATCCTCACCCACTTGGAGAAAAGCACATGGCTTTATTATTTCACACTCCCACACATTTGTAATGACTCCAATTGGTTAAAGAGATTCTTGAGTCTCCCACACATTTGGCACGACTCCAATTGGTCAAGAGATTCTCTCATCCAAGTGGCATGTTGTCTTTGGTCAAGGAGACAACCTCTTGATTCTTTCATCTCCATCGTCTATCTTGTCTCCTCTTAATTTGAGCTATTGATAGGTGCCACCTCACAAAATGCTTGAGAAACCCTATAAATACTATAAGGAAAGAAAAAGGTGTGGAAACAACTTTCTTAATGTCAAAACTTCAGGGAAGAATGCAAACAGTACTTTTAACTTTCAAATTATAGTCCAATTAAGATACACATATGAAAGATTTATAGAAACAAAAAATAAACACATAGACTAATTAACACCAGATTTACGTGGGAAAAAACCCACCACACCAAGCCAAGCCCCTTTGTATTACAATAAACTGAATTATATACAATGCAGAGACTTCACTCTCTGATGTCAGTATACACAGCAGCATTCAATTTCCAATCCTTACAGAAATTCTCTCAGACATACAGTCATATTCACTCACACCAATCCATGATCAATCTCTCTCACATTCAACATTATGTTACCATCACTTTTTTATCCTTATCTGCCATTACCCAACGTAGAAGGTTTCCATTCCAGTGTAGATTTTTCCTTGCAGAAAGTTCAGTTCCAATGTAGCAACTGTTGCAAAAAACCAACTGCCAACGGTTTGCATTCCACTTCCTCTGATTGGTCCATGAGACACCACATAGGATAGACAATCGGTCAAAGAAATGTTCAACAGAGTTTGCATGTTAGTGAGACACTAGTTGTGTCTCCCCTATGCTCAAAAGCTTCATTGTTGATATCAATATAGGTTCCAATTGTTAGCAAGATGATATAGCAAACGCCACAAGACATATTGAATCCTTTGATATTCATAACAAACCTATCGGCATAGTTTCTCCATTGGCAAGACCTTTCATCGAAGTCCACAACAAATCCATCGCAAGACTATCACTTGTTGCTAAGAGTCTAATCGAACTCACATGTCATATCGATACCAACATAACCGTTGGCAAGACATTCACTAGTCGGTAAGAGGACATACTGAAAGGTAAAGCTCCCACCGAATAGTGTACCACTTTCACCAAGAGGTCACACTGAGCATTCCAAGTCACCCCGAAGACCACCAGGAGTTCACTAGTTTGGTGAGACTTCATCCATTGCTATGATGTTATGTCGAAGTCTCTATTGTCACCCCATAGCCACTAGTTGCCAGGAGTCTCCCCGAAGACATTCGATAGAACCAACCTATCGTCCAGAGATAATCCCGAGCGATAAGACATCTCAGTGACTAGAAAGTCTCAGTGATTCCTCAAGTCGTCCAAACAGTCACAAGGTCTTAGTGACCTGAACATTCCAAAGGATTAAAACACAGTTGCTCGTCGGCTAGACAATATGAATGTCACACTAACTTTGCTCTATAGAGGTTTCACGTCAATAAGTTTGAGGCACTATTTCCAACAAATACACCCCTTATCCTTTGCATTTTCATCCACCTTTTGAGTAATGTTATAATGCTATTTTGAGATACAAATTGGAATAGTGTTATAATGCCATTTTCCATCCACACTTTGAGTATTGTTACCATGCAGGTTTTTCACAGGAGCTTGGAGCATTCATGGAGTCTTATAACTAGCTTTTACATTATGTTTCATATTGCATTCTCGTACTAGATTAACTTATTGCTTCATAGTTGTATTTTATCATCCCCATTGCATTATAGTTGCATTTTAGATTAGTTTGCTTTTTAGTTGCATTTGAGCATATGTAGAACCGTGAATAGTTCATTGTAGTTGCATATCACATCAAGAATTTCTAGTTGTCCATCTTTCATTATCACCACTAATCCTTCTAGCACATGCTTGCACATAAAAATCACCATCACCCTTCATTTAAGAATAGAGGACAATGAGACGTTCTTGAAAGATTCGTTGAGATGCAATTTAGAATAGTTTACTTTTCTTTGAATCTTTGAATGTAAATTGTTTCATTAAGGTTTGCGTTTGCATTTAACTTTGCACATTCGACACACACAAAATGGCACCCACCGTGGGGCTCAAACCTCACTTATTGCTAACTTTTTTTGCAAATTTCATGATTGTAGGTTCAAGGTTTGAGACTTGGGAACCCTTTGCACCGGTTTTGAGGAAATTATGAGTTGTTTTGAGGTAATTCTGGGCTATTTTTAAAATTTTGGCACCTCTTGCAAGTTGTTTCAAGATCAGTTTCACTTGTTCTAGGACCATTTTGGGTTGTCTTGAGAGTTTTGGCACCTCTTGCAAGTAGTTCAGAGACCATTTTTAGCTATTCTAAGACCATTCTGGCTTGTTCTGAGAGTTGTGGAACCTCTTGTATCTGTTTTGGCCCCTCTTGGAAGCAGTTCAAAGACCATTTGTAGTTGTTTCAAGACCATTCTGTCTTGTTCTGAGAGTTTGGTGCCTCTTTTATATGTTTTGGCACCTCTTGCAAGCAGTTTAGAGGCCATTTTCAGCTGTTCTAAGACCATTTTGGCTTGTTCTAAGAGTTTTGGCACTCTTGTATCTATTTTGGCACCTCTTGCAAGTAGTTCCGAGACCATTTTCAGTTGTTCTAAGACCATTTTGTCTTGTTCTGAGAGTTTTGGCGCCTCTTGTATCTATTTTGGCAGCTCTTGCAAGTAGTTCGGAGACCATTTTCAGCTATTCCGAAACCATTCTAGCTTGTTCTAAGAGTTTTGGTGCCTCTTGTACTTATTTTGGTACCTCTTGCAAGCAGTTCAAAGACTATTTTTAGTTTTTCCAAGACCATTTTGGCTTTTTATGAGAGTTTTGGTGCCTCTTGTACCTATTTTGGAACCTCTTGCAAGTTGTTTAGAGACCTATTTTCCTTGTTCTGAGACCATTTTGGGCTGTCTTGAGAGTTTTGTCACCTCTTGTACCTGTTTTGGCACCTCTTGTAGACTGTTTCAGGGGGTTCTGGCACCTCTAGCACTTTTTTTGAGCTTTTTGTCTTTGTTTTGGCACCTCTTGTATTTGTTTTGGTGCCTCTTGCAGTTTTTCACCAAATAAAAAAACTCACATTTTTTGTTGTGTTTTGCAGGTTTTCCTAGATTTGCTGTCAAAAACTCAAACATAAACTGCTGACATATTGCAGGGGATGGATATTATTTACTTGTTTCCTTTTGGTTAAGAAAGGAATGTAGCTTAATTAAAAGGTTAATGAACATCATGTTTCCTTTTGGTTAAGTTAGGACCATAGCTTAATTAAAGGAAAATGAACACCATGTCTTTTGTATGTGATGAATGGTAAGCATATTCTCTCCCCTTAACTGGGTGATCCAAAAAGCCAGACCCATTCTTGTTTATGTGCGAGTGTAAGTGGAGCACATAGCATGTGTTCTCTCTTTATTCATTATGAAATAAAGATTGATCGAACTATGGGTATGCTTGCTTTCTATTTTTTTATCCTAGAGGCCCTGCATTAGGGAAAAAGTAATCACCCAAGGGAATGACCCAACTGGTAACACGCTAAAGCCAAGCTACTTCCAACTAAGATATAAATGTGGATACTTGAGGAAAGTTCAAGTATCATGCAGATGGCTTTGACGAGATGGATCGAAAGGGACTCTCATTGCATGGGTCATCCCCTATGAATGGAATGTTTGAATTAAAACCCTTTTGTAGATTCAACCAAAATCCTTTATCTATTCTTTGGTGCAACAATGATCGTTGCCAAGGCATCCACATTCTCATAGTTTTTAGTAGAGATGATCAGTTCACCATGGAAGTTTCATGGGGATTGGAAGCTTGGTTGGCCTGAGAAGAGAGTGCATTGTAAGGGGGAGCCCGTGTAGCCAAGCTTCTGAATTCAACCGCTAAAGATAAGTGTTGTTGGGGTAAAACCTGCATGGAATCTAAGTAATACAGTCTTACACAACTCTAGGAGTGTATATTCTACTTGATGTGTCTTCAAAAGAAAACTCAAAACACCATAAAAATGTTACATTTTGAAAGTGAAAAACTTGATTAAGAACTGCATTCATTGAGTTAAATGAGTTCACAATTGCGAAATTCAAGAAAACAGACCTTTGCTTAGGAAAAACAGAGTCAGAATATGTGGTTTACATGATGATTTCATGAAAGATCAAGATTAGAAAACCCACGCTCAAACCTCTTAGTTTCAAACAACATCAAAAATGTTTGTCTATGCTCTACGAATTTAGAGAAAGGTTAACCTTCAACTTTTACAAGAGAGCTTGCAAAAACAATCTAGAGTTATACATGATGTATTATTGTCAAAACCCAAGACTTTTCCAATGTTTTGAGTACCTTAATTACATATCTTGAATCAAAACTCCAAGTCCAAGATTGTTTCTTAGATACCTTAAAAGTATAAACGTGTCGAAACAGACCTATACAAGTGTAATTGTCCAAGCTAAACCTAGATCTAAACATTTCAAAGTGCCTCAATCATTAACATCTATCACATCTTTGATTGTAAAACCTAGTTTCATCTTTGGGATCTGTCATCCTTTAATCATGAAATGATGTCACATAATTAAATCCAACTTAGTCTTATCAAAAGAATTTGTCATTCTATTTGACCTAGTTGTAATCCTCGACACTATTTCAAACTTAGATCAAAGCTTAGTCTAAACCATAACACTTGTATGTCCGTCCAAACAAAGTCACAAAAGAGGAGACTTAAAGAAAAGGGACTTGGAACACCCAGCCTTGAAACATAAAACATTGGAACACCAAGTAGTGAAGCTCTTGATATCAAAGCACCACACCTTGAAATGGAAAACCTTGAAATCCCAAGTAACGAAACTCCCAACATTGAAACTCACGACATTGAAATTCCAAACATTAAAGCTCAACATATTGAAATCCCTAACAACATGGCTGAATTAGAAGAAACCCCTCTTCCTGGACTCAACAACACACAAGGGGAAGAAATAAATGACGAGGACATTTGATAAGTTGAACAAGACCCTAATTTCCATAGGTTTTTGGAAAAGATCTTCGAAAGGGATGGGGAAAAATGCCTATTAATGTTGGAAAACCAAGGTTTTAAACTCCCCATGATTTTGATGTCAACACCTTAAAAGCACTCCCCAAGAGGCCTGAAAAGGAAACATAACAAATGGTTGCTTTAACTCACCAAATGTAGAACCTTCAACAACAAGTTCTTGATATGCAAAGGGGAACCTCGAAACGATACTTGATTTAGGAAATTTTTCCCTACCCCCTCAATCAATCCATAAACATGATTCCTTTCCCTAAACATAGTGGGTTTCCAAAGTATGATAAATACAATGGTAGAACTGATCCATTAGATCACGTGAGGGAATTCCAAACCATGAGTCTAGAATTTGTGCATGAAGAAATTTATTTGATGAGATTGTTTCCACGAAGTCTAGGAGGGACATGCCTTGAATGGTTTTCAAAGATTACACCCCCCATCAATACATTCGAAGAGTTGGTCAACAAATTTCTCACTCAATACTCCTACAATATCCAACACGACATTACCATGAAAGACCTTTGTAACTTAAAATAGAAAAAGGGTGAGTCTGTGTTTTCTTGCAAAAATGGAGGAGATTGTTTGCAAGGTATTCTCATCCTGTACCAGAAAAGGAAAAGATAGAGATTTTCATTGAAAACTTAAATGATGAGATGAGCTATAGACTAGAATTACAATGTCCCCCAACCTTCGAAAAACTGATCGAAAATGGAATTAAAATCAAGGAAGCCTTAGTCAAAAGAGGGGTTATTAAGCTATACAATGAAAAAAACTCATCTAATTCCTCTAACAACTACAGTGGTCGGGACAAACCAAAATTTTGGCAATGAAACAAGAACATGGGAAACAATGAGGGCATAGTTGAAAATCAAAATACGAAACTGGTCTTCAACTTAATAGTAGCTGCCACCAAGACTAATCAGACCAACAATCCACCCAACACTCAAAATGTTAGCCAAAACAATAATCAAACTAATGCAAGGACTAGAGAAACTCCATTTCCAAAACCCTCTAATAAACGAAAATTCACACCCTTGGATCAATCCTTAGATTCAACCTTAAAGGAGCTTACTGAAGCTAAACTCATTACGGTCCTAAAAGCACAAAAATGAGATCCACAAGTCAAACCTTTTTGGTGGAACGATGCCCGTTATTGTGATTACCATCAAAACAAGGGTCACATGATGAAATATTTTTTGCAATTAAAACATGCAATCCAAGACCTTATCGATAACAAAAAGGTACTCATTGAGGGACCTCAAACAAATAACGATCATGGAATGTTTAAGAACCCTTTACCCAATTATGAAAAAGGGGAGTCATCTACATTAAATACCAAAGGCAAGAATGTAAACTATGTTTATGATTCTATGATTCATTGTATTGAGACGGTTGAAAATCCCATCCAAGGAATTGAAATCAAAAACCAAGGGGAGGATGCCACTACTGAAATCCAGCACAATGGCATCATCATCTCACATCAAATCAATGACCTTGCACCTAGAAATATGATCACCAATGTTGACACAAACGACAATCGCATTAATGTCATCAAAATCACAAAAGATCAAGACACTCCACCAATCAATGCAATAACAAGAGGAAAAGCCAAGGTAACATTGAAAGGAGCTACCCCTTCCACATCTAAAATGACTGTTTCTCCTGTGACTCAATATAACATTGTTGATCAGTTGCAGAAGATAGCTACTCAAATATCCATATTGGAACTTCTCAAGATTTCACTAGCACACAAAGAAATCCTAGAGCAAGCTTTAGTTTCCACCACGGTACCAAACAATCTAGAAGTTTGTAATTTTCAAGCTATGGTGGGACATTTAACCACACCTCATTGCTTATCATTCTTTGAACATGACAATGCATCCACCACCTATCCACATAATGTTTCTCTTCACATTGAAGTCTTAATCCATAAACATTGTGTCAAACGTTTCCTTATAGATAGAGGAGCTAGGCTAAACATTTTCACTCTCAAGCTTGTTCGTGCACTTGGATATTATGAAAATGCTATTGATCCTAGAAGGAAAATCACCATAAAAGCATATGATGATGAGGAAATACCCTCTCAAGGATTGATCATCTTACCCATTCAAGTAGGACCAATCATCAAAGACATAGTGTACCAAGTGCTATACAAAGAATTGACATATAACATACTCTTGGGATGGCCTTGGATTCATGAGATGCAAGCAGTACCATCAGTGTATCATTAATGTCTGAAATTTCCTTTCAACGGACAAGAGATCACTATTACTGCAAATTCTAACAATCCCTAATATTGCAATGCACTCAGAACAAGTCAAGATACATTTGTACCACATAACAAAGAATTCATCACTTCTAATCCATCAAACAAAGAAATTCCAAATGGTTCTTTGATAAAACAACATGAGGAAAAATTTCAATCAAAAGACAAAGGGGTCATTGATTCCATTCCACTCAACAATGGAAATTAGTTCAATGCCTTATCCAAACAGTTTGAAAAGATCCAAATAAAAGACAAGGGCATAGGGGAATACTCATTTGAGCAATTGTCACAACTTTCATCTTCTCCTAAGATGTATGGAAAACCATCCACTTCAAGACAAAAAGATTTATAACCCATCACACTCTTTGATGGGAAGTTTATAAAAGCAAGCACTCAAGCAGAGGAATCAAAAGACTGGGATGTTCTGAATTGGTTATACAAAGAGGAAGAAACATCCTAGGTATTAGTGTCCAATGTATGCACAGATAAGTATGGAAAAGGCAAGAAAATCTTGGAGAAAATGGGATACAAAGGAAAAGGCCCTTTAGGTAAAAGAAAAGAAGGCATCAGTGAACCAATACAACCTATCATAATGAATCCCAATGACAAAATGGGGTTAGGATACAAAGAATACTCTAAAGAGGAAGCAACTCAAAGAGCTGTTGAAAGAATCTTACAATTACAGGCTAGTGAGGATCATGAGACAGATTCCAATGAATATGAATGGGACTCCCTCTTTGGAGAGTCTTTCCATGATAAGAAATTGATCTCATCCAAAAGTATACACTAATGTGTATAGAGGGACAAAGTTTAGGTTCTAGACCCTGTGAGTATGGATCATAGTATGTCTTTGAATCAAGTGAAGATGATCATTCTTCAAGTGAGATAGACGTGTCGGAAGAGAGTAACATCCTAGACCTCATCAAACAATTTGATAGCATGGCTATCATGATGCTTACCCCTTATGACCCTAGTCAATCTAACAATTCCTTACCCTTAATGCACCCTGAACTAATTGACTGGAACCAAAACGAGTCGCTTGACATACCCACCTTCCTGAAGGATGATGCCATCGTAAAATTTCTCTGTTTCAATAATCCTGACACATGTTCTATCATTGAAACTCATGATGAAGCTCCTACTAAGGAGAGTGCCAAATCTTCTAGCTACAAAATGAAAAATATAAGAAATGATTCTGATAGTGAAAACCATCTAATGACACTATTAAATCAGGAAAAAGTAAAAACAAAGAGCGTATCTCAAGGTGAAAACCTTCTCAAGGCACCAAGGGATGGAAGGTTTGAAACTCTCCCCGAACACTACCAAGAGAGATCTTTCGTGCTAATCAAACCTATGCAATCTATTAATGTTGGCACCGTTGAAACAGTGAAGACCTTGCATTTAGCAGAATCCATGATAGAAGAGGAGAAACCTCATTTTACTAAATTCTTTGAAGAGAGGTATATTAACTTTGCTTGGCATAGATCTAGAAATTATCATGCACCATTTGTCATTACCACCCGACGTGAAACCAGTAGAGCAAAAACTAAGAAAAATGTATACTCATATTGCACTTTTGGTGAAAGTTGAGTTGAAGACGCTATCAGATGTATGATTTATAATATCTATTGACTATGTCGAGTGAATATCAAACATTATTCCAGTATCAAAACTAGATAAAACCATCAGGATGTGCATAGACTTCTGGGATCTTAACAAAGCCTGTCCAAAAGATGATTTTCCTCTACCAAACATTGATCTCATTGTAGACTTGATTGTTGGGCATGGAATGATATCACTTATGGATGGATTTTCAGGATACAACCAAATAAAGATAGCACTTGAAGATCACGACAAAACAACTTTCACATGTCCTTGGGGTACTTTTGCTGGAATGTAATGCCTTTTGGGTTGAAAAATGTTGGAGCTACATATCAGAGAGCTATGACTACCATCTTCCATGACATGATGCATACTTTTATGGAGCGTTATGTAGATGATCTGTTGGAAAAATCGTACACTAGAGAAGGACATTTAGAGATTCTAGACAAAATCTTCACTAGATTGGAGAAATTCAATGTGTGGTTAAATCCCAAGAAATGTGTGTTTGGTGTAACATCAGCTAAAATTTTGGGATACATTGTCTCAACTAAAGGCATTGAGGTAGATCCTGCGAAGGTCAAAACCATCATGGAGATTCCTCCTAAAAACATCAGTCAACTTAGATCATTACAAGGAAGGTTCCAGTCTATCAGAAGATTCATTGCACAACTAGTTGATAAAACTCACCCTTTCAACCACTTACTACACAAGAATGTCTCTTTTAAGTGGGATGAAAAATGTGAAGTTTCCTTCAATCAACTAAAGTAGTACCTAGTAACACCACCTATATTGATACCACCAGTTAAGGAAAAACCATTGCTGCTATACATTGCAACAACCGAGATATCTTTAGGAGCCTTGTTAGCACATGAAGATTCTGTAGGGAAGGAGAAAGCCATCTATTACATTAGCAGGACTTTGAATGGTTATGAGATCAATTACACCTTTATTGAGAAATCCTTTCTAGCAGTTGTATTTTCTACCCAACAGTTGAGGCACTACATGATGACTCACACCATCAAACTCATTGCCAAAATTGATCCATTAAAGTATTTGCTCAACAAGGCTACTTTAACAGGGAGACTAGCTAAGTGGGTCATAATATCGAGGGAGTTTGACATCCAACTCACACCATCAAACTACACGCTGACTCACACCATCAAAATCATTTCCAAAATTGATCCATTAAAGTATTTGCTTAGCAAGGTTGCTTTAACAGGGAGACTAGCTAAGTGGGTCATAATATTGAGGGAGTTTGACATCCAATATGTAGAAAAAAGGGCAATCAAAGGTCAAGCCATAGCCAATCAACTTGTAGAAGCACCATTTTCTGATAATAATCCCATGAACATTGAATTCCCTGATAATAATATTTTACCATATCTACACAATAGTGGATGCTATACTTTGATGGCTTTTATACACAACATGGATCCGGTGCAGGAAGCTTGTTTGTCTCATCGCAAGGGTACACCATTCCTAAATCCTATAGATTAATGTTCTACTGCACCAATAGCACAGCTAAATATGAAGCATTGATCATTGGAATCAAGATAGCCATTGAATGGAAAATCACAGAATTGCTAGTTTATGGTGACTCACAATTGGTCATAAACCAAGTAAATGATGATTATCAAACAAAGGATGACAATTTTCTACCCTACAAGAGGATGGTGGATGATTTCAAAAAGTACTTCATTGAAATCAAATTTGCACAGGTTCCCATAATAGAAAACAAGGATGTTGATGCAATGGAAGCCATAGCTTCTCTCTTGAAGATACCAGAACAACAGAAATGTTATGAATTCATGGTAGAACAAGTGTCCAACCCAGCCTATCAAGATTCAGAATCCCAAGTGATATGCCATATTGTTGACACTCAAACCTCCCTCTACGGAGAAATCTATACCTACTTTAAAGACAATACCCTTCCACTTGATCTATCCCAAAATAAAAAATGAAACTTCATTCAACAAGCGGCTCGCCATACCTTAATAGTTGATGTGCTTTATAGATGAGGTCTGGATGATACTCTTCTTTGGTGTCTAGAACGTAATGAAGTTGAGATTTCTTTACAAGAGGTTCACAAAGGTATTTGTCGCACGCATTCAAGTGGCTTAACCTTAGCTAAGAAACTCTTACGATTGGGGTATTACTGGCCGAATATGGAGAAGGAATCATTTCAATATGTCAAAAAGTGCTCCAAATGTCAAATTCATGGGAACCTGATACATGCATCTGTACAAGAATTGCATCCTTTCACATCTACATGGCCTTTTTTTTAGTGGGGATTGGACCTTGTGGGAAAGATTCACCCATCTTCCTCTAATGGACATAAGTTTATCATCACTGCTATAGAGTACTTCGCCAAATGGATTGAAGTTGTTCCTCTAATTACCATCACCGGAAAACAAATCTCATCATTTATCTTGAATTACCTCATATGTCGATATAGCGTTCCCCAATCTATTATTATAGAAAATGGGAGACCCTTTAAGAATCAGGATGTTCAAGAGCTTTGTGAGAGATTCCATATCCAACATCAATTTTCTACACCTTACTATCCCCAAGGAAATGACCAATTAGAGGCCTCAAACAAGACTATCTTGAAGATCCTGAAGAAAACTGTCAATGAGGCTGGACATGATTGGCATGTTCAACTAAACCCGATTGTGGGCTTATAGAACCAATATCAGTACCCTGATAGGAGCAACACCCTATTATCTAGTCTATGGATCAGAAGCTATTTTACCTATTGAGGTTGAGATACCATCCCTACGAGTGTCACTAAAGGGGATGATTTTAGATGAGGATTACAGAGTATCTAGGCTACAAGAATTAGAACTATTGGATGAACACCATTAGCATGCATTTGATCACCTAAAATCCTATTAGTAGAGGATATCTAGGAGCTACAATCACAGAGTAAAACCTAGAACCTTTTAGGTTGGCGATTTAGTCTTGAAGGAAAATCCCTGTAATCAACAAGATCAAGAGAAGGGGAAATTCGAACCAAACTGGTTGGGTCGCTTTGTCATTGTCTCAGTCTTTGGATCAGGAGCATACCAATTATCTACACCAGAAGGAGATTTTTTTGACGAACCCCTCAACAAATTGCATCTCAAAAGGTTTTACACCTAGCTCATCCAGTGCATTGGTAAAGATCCTAGAAAAATACCAAAAACATTAGAAAATGTCTTGAAGAAATACAAAAAAATAAAAAAAATAAAAAAATCCAAAAAAATTCAGAAAAAGGATTGAAAACCACTTCAGTGGCACTTTGGGCAAGTACCTTGGTGAAAACCTGGCAAATAGGTACCTTGTGTAAAATAAGAATTCTCCATCTATCTTGGACTACGTGACTCGCTTTGCACTATATATTCATTATGCTTCCATCTCTACATTTGTCACACATCCATGCCCGCATCATAGCTTGATCTAGTGTTTGTATCATGGTATCCCCTAGTACTACTCAACCCATTCTAGAAATTAGTTTGTCTTATCACATCACACTAGGGGCATGTTCTGCATTGGATTGGATTCTTGTATATTCTCAAGGTCATAAAATAGGAAAATTACAAAAACATTCAAAAAATCAGAAAATCCCAAAAATATTCAGAAAATAAGATAATTCCAAAAACATTAAAAAATATCAAAAGCCAAAAATAGGTCAAAAGGTCAAAACATTAAAAACATTGTCATCTTGTCAAACTACATTGCCTCTGATCTTTGCATGTAGGCAAGGGTGATCTTTGATCATCCCCCGAGACATTTAGGTCATTCTTTTAGGAGTTTGTCATAATAAACTAGCGTTTCATCTTGTTCATGTTCTCATCTTGTAAATTTTGGTCAGGTCATTAGTCAAACTATGTGGTCTCTACATGTACAACATAGGCAAGGCTAATCTGTTGATCAGCCCCTGAGACCCCTAGGATAGGTCTTTAGGTTAGGTCTTGGTCATCATGGTCGTATCTCACCCTAGGCTGGGGGAAAAATCTTGCACTTGCTAGGAGAAAATAAACGTCGAGCTTGAACCAATGGAAAAGTGGTCATTAGGAAAATGACACAATAAAAAATAAACTTCAAATGGATGATGTTCTTTCTAAATCAAGGTTTATCACATTAAACACAAATGATCAAACTACTGCACTTTGATTTTTGTTATCATATCTCTCGAGTCCTCGATGATGTATCGAACTAGAGGAGAAAGGATGGAGTATGATTTTTCTTTGTTTATTGTTTGTGAGTTTATCATTATTATTGTGCAAGTTCTCGTGGGACATGCTCTACAAAGTATCACTAATGACATTCCAAATTTGCATAGGAAAATGGTTAACTCTTGTTTGTTAATGCAAGCGATGCTCAGGTCATCTTGGTTGAATTATACTTAGATGCTTGTGTTAACTTACAATTTTAAAAACATCATGGAAGTAGTACTCAGGTCATCTTGGTCTAAAACATGCCATCGATGCTTGTACTCACTTTCAACATTTTAAAGGCCCAGTGATGATAAAAAGCACAATAAATTGAATGAAAACTTTTGAATATGAGATTTTCATAGCTAAGTTAGATTCCATTCATGTTAGTAATATATGTGTATTTATGGGTTTTTCAAAGCTGAAATCATTTAACAATGGTGTCATCTCTATTATTAATGGATTGAGTACATTGAACTATGACCAAAAACACATCATTATGATTTAGTTGCACATCAATTGCATATCTTGGAAAGAATTTTCATATCATTTTCATCCATGCATTACATCATATTATTTGCATCAAAAACTACAAAATAAAAACATACATTACATACCATTTCCATACTCACAATCATGACATTTAGGAAGGGGGTCCTCTAAGCCTAAATGAATGAGTCTCTTTAGATTTCCAATAAAGTTGGGAAATGTGTCAAAGTTATGAAGCTTAAAAGATCAATCTACTATAGTATTCCCACGACTTTTAGAAGTTGAACAGATTCACTCATTTAAGCTTAAGGACCTGAACATTTGAGATCATCCATATTCATTTCATCACATATCAATACATCTTGCATAATCAAATTCACCCAATCATTCATTACCTCATTTTACATCTATTAGAAAAGAATCATCACATATAAATTATATGCATTCACAACATTAAATATCATCATTCACAACATTGCATATTATTATCATCGTGTAGAAATTAAATGCATTCATGACACTACCTATCATCATCATAAGAAGGGAAATCAAATACATCAGAAACTTTCATCATCATATCAACATGTAGGTCATAATGCATATCATATAACATAAAAATATCATAATTTCCAAGTGTACAAGGATATCCAAAAGTAGGACAAGATACATCAAAATCCAAAATGACACTGTATCACGAGAAATACATCCACAATATCACAAAAAGTGTGTACATCATGACTAAGGGAACATACCAATACGCTATGTCGAGCTCCCACTAGATGTTGCTGGCCTCATTGATCCAACACTTCCTCTGCCTAACAAACTTACACCAGGATCTCTCCTATCTCTAGGAAATGGTTGTGTAACCCCTATATTGACAGTTTGAGAATGAGACCTAAGAGAACGAGACTGCAAAACTCTCCCGCTACTTGGGAGGAACCAACTCATGATATTTACCTAGGTAAAACTACAACTCTTGAGAAATATGTCAAATCTCTAAGAAGAAATTTGTTGTCCTTGCAGATGGTGCCACCTATTGTACCCTCTTGGAAATGGCCTCAACCTGCTCTATCTGATGTCTAAGGTCATCCCTCTTTGAGGTGAGTATGATCACTTGTGCCTTTACTTGTTGTATCTGTTGCCTATCTATCTCCCTTTTTGTCATCAAACTCTGAACCTGAGCTCGAGCCTGTGCTAACTCATCCTGAACCTGTGCTAACTCACTCTGAAATGTATAGACCTCTGCCTATAAAGCCTCTATTTGTGCTTGTTGGTGCTGAGAAGGAACTCCAATATGAGTCTTGGGAAGTACTAGCCGAGGAATGGTCACACTCCTCCTGTGCCTCAGAACTGCAAACTCAAGAGGATGATTATCATCTGCCTCTAATAACCCCACCTCATCATCACTCTCACCACCACATACCACACCATAACCATCCTCTACACCACCATCATCATCACCCTCATCATCTCCTTCATTTCCATCAACTGGCTCCTCTGGATGATTAAATCTTGGAAACAAATGAGTGTGGAAATAGTCGGCATAGTCCTTTGTCATCCCGACGTCTATAATATATGGAACGTAATCCCATAAACTTGGTGCCAAGGTATAATAATTGGTACAAGCTACCTCATATGATACACATGGCCCCCACTCTTGAGCATCCTCTTGTCACCATGCATAATGGGAAACTCCTCAGGTCATCCCCTGAACCCATCCAAACTGCCGACACACTCACAGATATAGATACTACTCCAGCACGACATGTGTTCACCCAATCAAGTATCATGATAACAACATATATGGAATCTCAAGCTAATCCTTTGGCCACATCTCACAATCTAAGTAAGGCCACCATGTCATGGTCTCTAGATCATCTAATGCACACCTCCAGTAAGCTACTTTTCCTAGCTTATGTTGGACATGAGGACTGTTGTAACAGAACACATACGGTCTCCCTCAAGGTCATTGTCTCTCTCCCATGGTCTGAGTGATGGCTATGCGCTCCATATACCATGTCTACAATAATTTGATGCCACATGAAAGGCTCGTCACCCTGTAATATACCACCTCGTGTAGATCTCGGTATAAATTAGCTAACATACAAGATCCCCATGCATATCTAGTGCAATCTAAGGTCATCCATGCTAGCACTTGACCCCAACCTGCAGAAAATCCCTTTGACCTATGATTAGGACAAAGGAATCCACCAATGAAGCTTGAAAGTATGCATGGAAGTGGATCATATGTCATAACCATCTCTGACCAAGGAATCCATCATCCTACCACATGGTCATCTCGGCTAATCCTTTGCAATGTTGCAGTCCCACCCTGCTCTATCTTATCATATACCACAATCTCTCCCATCACTGGGATCCACATAATCTGATATTCATCCTCTGGTGTCACGGTCATCTCTCCAGTGGGAAAATGAAAGGTGTTATGCTCATTGTGCCATGTCTCTTCCAATGTTGTTAGTAAACCTCTATTGATTCTATATTGTGGAATATCTAGCAAGGAATTCAATCCACAACATGCAATGATGTCCAATTATGTTGTGGACAATCGGTGGACCATAGTCCATGTCTTCGGGAACCGCTCCTAAGACTAGAGTACCTCCCCATTTCCCTATTCATAAATACAGATCAGTCAAGCAATTTCATGTTCACTCAAGATTATTAGTCAATCAAGCTAATGTGCAATCAATCAAATCAGGTTCAATCAAGACAATCAAATCAATCAGAACAACCATCAACAACTCAATCAATCTAAATGATCAATCAATCCATCGTTCCTTGCCTATCATGAGGTCAATGTGCTATCAATCACTTTATCAGTTCTCACCTATCATGAGGCTAATATGCTATCAATCAATCCATCGTTCCTCGCCTTTCATGAGGCCGATGTGCTATCAATCACTTTATCGGTCCTCACCTATCATGAGGCCGATATGCTATCAATCAAACCATTGTTCCTCACCTATCATGAGGATGATCTACTATCAATCAAACCATTGTTCCTCACCTATCATGAGGTTCATATGATATCAATCCTACCATCGTTCCTCGCCTATCCTGAGGATGATCTGCTATCAATCCTATCATCGATTCTCGCCTATCATGAGATCAATATGCTATCAAACCATTATCGTTCCTCGCCTATCATGAGGATGATATGCTATCAATCCTACTATCGTTCCTCTCCTATCATGAGGTTGATAAATCACTAATTCTATCATTTGATTCTTGCTTATCATGAGATCAAATCATCATGCAAAACTTCAATCAAACACTACACATATCACAATCAGGTTGAAATCAATCCAAAACATGACAAACTGATGACTCCTAGGCTTCAAGGGCATCTTGCAAACATCACCTTGAGGGATTTCTGCAATCACACCCCAGGAAACATGTCAAACAACAAGCTAAACCATCTCAAATCAACAAAGTTGAAAACTTTCCAAAGAAACAAGAGGTGCCACTTGGGACACCAAAGGCACTAAAACAGAGTTGGCAACTTAAAATAAAGTTTTCAATGCTTACAAGAGGCACCACTTGGGACCCCAAAGGCACCAAAACAAAGTTTTCACATCAAAATCAAGTTTTTAAGGTTTACAAGAGGTGCCATTTGGGACCCTAAAGGTGCCAAAATAGTTTTTGACATCTCAAAACATGGATTTCACCCTTACAAGAGGTGCCACTTGGGACCCCAAAGTTCCCAAAACAGTGTTGGAGGTCAAAAACTTGAATTTAAAGCTTGCAAGAGGTGCCATTTGGGACCCCAAAGGCACCAAAACTCTTAAACACACTCAAAAACACTTCAAAATGGTAAAAACATCATCCAAATGTGCAATAATAACATCAAAAAAGCTACAACATCTATTGACGACGTTCAAAATGCATCTAAACGGAAAGAAAGGACTAACAAAGAGGTTTCTCATAAAGCGTACTGTAGGTCCAGAGGCAACAGGCTGATCATGTTGGCGAAGATGCTCAAAATGATGCTTGTGATAAGGGATCACCATTTTTCGCCAAGCTCTCCAATCTTCAATTTCTCCAAACTCACAATGTGCAAATGAATCCCATTTTACTACTTTTTACCCTTTTCAAGGTAAAATGGAGGGAATTATGGTGGGATTTATTTCTCATTTTTACCAAAAAAGGAGTGGTAATTAATCAACACTATTCATAGAAAGAGCTTACAATCAAACTTTCGAGAGATAAATCATCTTTGACACTAAAATATCATTGAAACCACGTTGAAACATCATCAAACCATCACAACACCATCACATCATTCCAACATTTCATTTCACATACACAAATTCATTGATTTATCTCCCAAGGGGGCATATATCCGTCAATACTTGAAATTCAAAGTCTGGGGCATCAAAATCTTGCATCATCTGGGGCATCAAAGTTTTTTTTGAGCATCGACAACAAAATTTTCTTTGAAGCAATGTGTAAACACATCACTTCAAAGAGGGGAAAAATGTATACACCTAAAAACGG
The DNA here is from genome assembly GCA_007258455.2 of Sequoia sempervirens. NCBI lineage: Eukaryota > Viridiplantae > Streptophyta > Pinopsida > Cupressales > Cupressaceae > Sequoia > Sequoia sempervirens. The sequence continues at coordinate 122,581,679 of VDFB02271358.1, forward strand.
TCATCGTATTCAGTTAATTAAATACAAGCTATTTGATTAATGTTTCGTCTACATATAAATAAAGTCCTACATTATTTATATTGTTCACCTTTCTATTAATTCTTCAAAATAATTTCTTCTAGATTATTAAATAAACAAAGGCCTAAATGTGTTTATTTAATTAATCCTCCTTAATCCTAATTAACAATTAGTGGACATGTCGACTACTTTTTCTTGTGCCACCTCACAAAGGTCACATGAAAATAAATAATCCTAATTATTAATTGGAATTATCCTCACCCACTTGGAAAAAAGAACATGGCTTTATTCTTTCACACTCCCACACATTTGGTAGGACTCCAATTGGTCAAAGAGATTCTTGAGTCTCCCACACATTTGGCATGACTCCAATTGGTCAAGAGATTCTCTCATCCAAGTGGCATGTTGTCTTTGGTCAAGGAGACAACCTCTTGATTCTTTCATCTCCACCGTCTATCTTGTCTCCTTTGAATCTGAACCGTTGATAGGTGCCACCTCACAAAATGCTTGAGAAACCCTATAAATACACCCCTTATCCTTTGCATTTTCATCCACCTTTTGAGTAATGTTATAATGCTATTTGAGATACAAATTGGAATAGTGTTATAATGCCATTTTTCATCCACACTTTGAGTATTGTTACCATACAAGTTTTTCGCAAGATCTTGGAGCATTCATGGAGTCTTATAGCTAGCTTTTACATTATGTTTCATATTGCATTCTCATACTATATTAACTTATTGCTTCATATTTTCATTTTATCATCCCCATTGCATTATAGTTGCATTTTAGATTAGTTTTCTTTTTAGTTGCATTTGAGCATATGCATAACCATGAATAGTTCATTGTAGTTGCATATCACATCAAGCATTTCCACTTGTCCATCTTTCATTATCACCACTAATCCTTCCAACACATTCTTGCACATAAAAATCACAATCACCCTTCATTTAGCATTGCATTCATCATCATTGTTTGCACATAGTTTCATGTAGGCATATAGTTGGCTTGCATGTTGAATACTAATCTCGTTTCTTAAGTGTCATTCTAATAGCCTTTGTTTTCATAGAAATTTGAGGGCCAAAAAGGTTAAAAATAATCATTTAATAATAGAGGACAATGAGATGTTCTTGAAAGATTAGTTGAGATGCAATTTAGAATAGTTTACTTTGCTTTGAATCTTTGAATGTAAATCGTTTCATTAAGGTTTGTGTTTGCATTTAACTTTGCACATTCGACACACACACTGTATGTGGTACCATAAGTTCAAGATACATGTTCTTCCATGAGTTACCATGGAAACTATTGAGAAGGAGGTGATAGAGGAGGCTACCACAATAATAATAGAGGTATTAGAGAAGAGGAAGGACCAAAAGGCCAAAATTTTCTAACTATGGTAAACTAGGACATTATGTTGATGAGTGCAGAAAAAAAAGGAAGAAATTCCACGTGATTTTGTGGTGATAAATCACTTGATATTTTTAGCTATCCAAAATTTAATAGTTCTATAAGAATGTGTTGGAACCATGATTATAAATTGAGTAATTGTCTAGTCTAAATGTAACCTACGATGCTAAAGTAGTAATGAATAACTAAAGTAGAGGAGAAAATGTTAGACAATATAAGAAATCAAATGTAGAATAGGGGAATCTTCATTGAAAAAAAGAGAAATTGGAAAATAATAAAAAGGAAAAAAGGAAACACTCAAGGAAAAGGCCACATAGAAACTTAAGAAAAAGAGAAAAAGAACTTGAGTAATTACCTGGGGTTGGATTAATAGAAGCATATCCTAGGAGAATCTAAGGAAAGTGAAGAAGAAAGAATATTTAGGTAAGGGGAAGCATGATTTGGTGAGAAGGAAGTCCAAAGAGATAATTAAGAAAAATAAAAAGGAGAGGATCATAATAAGGCATGTTTCATAGAAAAATAGGTCCATAGATTGAAAGAATTGGAAATTTTGGTAGAATAAGAAGAGGTTAGGGTATAAGGGTTGGATAGGATAAAGCTATTAGAAAGAAACTCTTGAAAGATGGAATATGAGCTTTTTCTAGCTTCATCCAATTAGTGTCAAATTGTGAAAAATGGGAGATAGTAATTTTATAGGAGGAAGAGTAAGGTATTTTTAGTTACTAAATAGTTAATTGTTTGATTAAGGTAGGGTTAAGGGGAAAATTATAAGTTATTGGTGTTCTTCTTTGTAGAACTATTGGTTTCTTGAGAAGAGAATGGGGCTAAATAAATAGAGACATTAGAGATCACAGAGGAGATGACCTTAAAATGATCTATCACCTATGTATAATCATACAAATGGTACAAAGTACTATAAAATTTGGATATTTATGCAAGGTATTTTGATTTCAAAGCTTTGGGAAAAGATTACTAATAAACACCCTCTCGATATTATAGTCGAGAAGAAGATAGGAAATATATGAATGAATGCATTGATAATAAAAGATAAAATCCATATCTCTCTCATTTATGCCTTGATTGTAATGTATAACATTGATGAAACTAACCTGCAATCCTATGTTGACTTGAATGTGTTCCATGAAAGATAAGTGAGATAGAGGAAGGAACCCATAGAATAGGTAGAAAAAGTGTATAACCTTTTTATGTTTTTTATTCTTAGTGAATAGATAAAATCTTAGCTATGAATATATCATCAAAGTAATAATCAATGGACATTGATCTATAAAGGATTGAACATGCATCTTAGGATTTCTTATCCAAGCATACATGTATGTCAATGTTTAACATGATGAACTATGGTCCTTGTGGATGACTTATTATAGCCAAATATATTATGTTGTGAAGGAGGTTTTAAGGTTCCATTCCTCAAGATATAATATGATAGGAGAATAGATAGCTGCTAGCATTGTGTTATTGACATTTCTTGAACTAGGTGGTAAATGATAGGGTTAGGGGCATAGGTTGGGGCATTGAGGGTAGGATATGTAAAAAAAATAATGCTTTGATAAGAGTGTTGCAAGGTTTGTGATGTTAATGGTAGGATAGAAGGAGTGACAATAGTGGTAAGAGAGGATCAAGCAAGATAAGTGAAGGGTAAGGGTTGAAAGGGTAGCACATAATGGAGGGAGGTTAAGTGGTTATCTAAAGGGACATGATCATAGTTAAAAGGAGGAATGGAGATAGATGCATAAATGGTAGGAATGTGGGTTGGATAAGAAGTAGGCATATAAATTTAAGTGAAGGAATATTGAGTGGTAGGAAAAAGAAAAGAAGTTGGCTAGAGGAGAGGGATGAAGGTAGGAGAACTAGACTATCAAGGGAAATGAGTGTGGACAATATATCTTATACCTTGTAATATCTCTAGCCCCTCAAGATGGTGATGATGATATGTGTTAAGGAGTAGGTGACATCATTAGGTAGGCTAATTTGGAGGACAAATAAGTGGAGGTCAATTTTGGTGAGTGAAAAACTTAGCATCATATAATAGGGATTCATTATCAAAGTGATCATCATTGTGAGACAAGTAGAGGGGGACAACATGTGGAGTGGATGGAAATGGAGGAAGGAAGGAGGGTAATGGATGAAGGAAAATACATAGATAGGTTTAAATGAGGGTTCCTATAAGAGATATAATGTATCAAGAATGGATCTAGTATAATAAGGAAGGTTATTAATTTTTATCAAATAACATCAAAATGATTCATATCATATACTATAAGAAATTGAGTAGAAAAATGTAGAGTTTTTATTTTTAGGTGAAAATAAAATACAAAGACAATAGTGTAGTAAAATTTAATTTAGAACATGATCCCATTCTAAAATAGAACAAGTACCCATTTCTGATATATCTATTTTTTTCCCAATTTGGAAAAAACTAAATCACCACCTTTTTTCTACAACTTTCCTTTTCTCCAGTATGGACTGACAACACCATTTTTTGCAATTTTTAATTTAAATTTTTCTTGTGCAATCTCGTAATAGGTCATATTCTGTTCATTTTTTTCAAGAAGACAATCACAAGTTAAATTTTCTAAGTGGAATCAAGTAAAAGGACTTTTCTCAAGAAGAATTCTAAAAAGAGGAATTTTGGATGTATTCATATGTTTTTGCACTTCAAAGTTTATAAAACAAAGGATCTCCATATATAGTTTTATTTCAAAATTTGAAGGAGGTAGCAATTGGAAAATAGGTTTAAAAGAATTTATTTTTTATCAAGAGGGTTTGGTAATCATGGGATCAAAGAAAAAGCAAAGAAAAAATGTAGAAAGTTAATTACACCCAAAGAAATTGAAGAAAAAGAGAGATGGAGGCTAAAATACAAAGAGATAGAAGAACAAGGATTCATCAAATGAAAATTTTTGAGGCATCTAGTTCCATGAATCTTGAAGAGGAGACCATGAAGGGTGAGATGAATGGAGATGATGCAAATGTGGAAATAGTGAATATGGAAGAAAATACAATTATGGAGACAAACCCAACTATGCCTTCAACTTCAACTTTGAATGATATGGAACTAGTGAATATGCAAACAAATTTGGGTATGTCTTCAAATCCACCTCTCAATCATATGGAAATGTACCTATTCAAACAATTTATCTAGGTATGTCCTCAAACCCACATCTTTATGATATTGAAATTAGTTATTTAGATTAAGATAGATACACCATTAATGATATTAATTATGCTAGTATAAATGAAAATGAAACCCCTTGTATGAATGAAAATGAAAATGTTTTTTTTACAATTGAAAGAGATGTCTTAGATAACCTTCCTGGTAATTTTTTTTGGAGATAAATCAGAACTCATGGAAATATATTATATAGAATATTTTTTTATAGAAATAAATTAGGATTTCAATGTCGACTCATGATGCAATTGATGAAAATGTAGAAAATGCTAAAACTGATGAAAAAATTAGGCATTTTTTAGACCAAAAAAGAAAGATGATTTTGTAGAACAAGTCATATATAATGGTGTCAATGCTATGGATTCTATAAGAAAGAAAAGTAGATCTAAAGATTAGAATGCAACATGTCATGCAATAACAACTACTTTGGTTAATAAATAAACTTCAAATAAAAGAATGTTAAGTAAGATTAGTAAATATATAAAATTAAATCTTAAAGCTTTGATAAGAGCATTAAGAGAAGAGAAAGTATTCAAAATGATCCAATCAATCAATGTTGGAGTTTTAGTGGCAGACTCCCAAGGTCGGACATGAAATTAACTAATGAAATCAAATCTTTAATTGAAAAATATTTCCATGATAATACAAGAGTATCACCTAATATTAGAGATGTTTTAAAATTAAGGGTGAGATCAAAAATCCGACCCTCATCCAAAACATCTATTAGATTGACTCAAACTAAATTTTATAAAAAAAATAGATGATTCAATCTTACCAAATATTAGCATAAGTCAAAGATCATATGAAAAATGTAAACCTTGGTATGTCAAAATTAATAAACAAATCTCTTGTAAAACTCATGTACAATTTCATTATTATTATAATATTTTTTGACATATACATTGTACTTTGCATGCTAACAAAATTATGGAGGACATCTGTGGTATTAATATGCCACCTGAAACAATCAAGAATTTTATAGCAGGTTTGTTTTGTGAACCATCTAATAGACACTTATTTTATTTAAATGCGTGTATTTCTAGATGATGCAATAGATGTGGAAATCTTTCATTGTTAGGAGAACGTATGCATGAAAGTAGTTTACATGAATTTGGACAACAATTAGTGTCCACGTTAAAAAATTCAAAAATGTTGAATATTCTTTGAAGGATGGGAAATTTGGAAAAATTTGTGAGCTAATCATAGAAAAAATTAGTGTGCATACATTCATTACAGAATTTAAAAATAAGATTATACCCAAATATGTCAAACACTCTCAATATGCTTGATGGCTTGATAGTCAATTTCCTACATGTAAAAACACATTTCCAATTGGAACTATATTTTCAGTTTTTTATTTTGCAAAAAACTATACTCTTGCTCCACAAGAGGAAATCCAATCCCAATATTATAATCTAGTGCAGGTAGCCATATTTGTTCATATTGTATACAGACATGTAGAAGATAGTATATAAGATAATAAAAAATTGAGAGAGTACCATGTTTATGTGAGTGATAATTGATTACACTCATCAAAGTTTTTTTCAATATTGTTTTAATATATTTTATAAAAAATTAAAACAAAGAGAAATTCAAATGAGAGAACATCTCATATGGTTGGATAATTGTACAAGAAAATTTAAGAAAGATAGAATGTTCTATTGGTTATGTAGATCTCAAAAGGAAAATAATATCTGACACATGTGGAGTCTTTTTGAAGTTGGATATGGTAAAGGAGAACATGATGGAGTAGGTGCATGTGTGAAAAGAGCTCTTGCTAGAGAGCAACCAAAATTCAAGGATGCAATGAAATTTAGAGATGCGCATGTAATTGTAGATTGGTGCAATAAAAAAAATATCTACAGGAACAAGTGAGAACCCAACAATTTGACGTTTAATTTTGTTAGTTGAAGAAGAGAATATTCTTACTCAACAAGATTGTGAAATAGTTAATGGATCAGAAAAATGTCATTCATTTAAGAGTTTGAATGCAAACACGTGGACAATATGGATAATGGAGCTTGCATGTTTTTGTTAATTTTGTATTGCAGGTGATTAAGAGGCTTGCAAACATACAAAATGGGTCAAAGAATGGAAACAAAGAGCCTTAACACCTAGATCAACACATGATCAACATAGAGCAACAATTGAAGAAAATAATCAAGTGTTTTCATAAAATGATTATGATCGTATTTTAGACCTTGTACAAGAAGGTATTAAATTGAATTCAATTTTTTTATTACATGACTTTGTAATATATATAATTTAATATGTATTCATGTTTATATGTGAATTATATGTCACTCTTTATTGAATTAAATATTTTTTTGCAAGACATGTGTATGTTGTCATTGCACCTGAGGGGAATGAAGAGGAGAAAGAGTATTGGTTGGCTAGATGTGTTGAGAGAAAATATAAGTTGGTACATCCTAGAGTGAATGATGACAACTTTGAGTATCCAACTAGTTCTATGGTTGTTGTTGCCACCTAGCTACGAAAATATCTCATAAGAAATAATGGTTTGCCTACATTTGAAGACTATGAAAGACACAAGAAGATTATACATTACTCACATTTGATTTTGGAAACTAATATAAAACTAGTTAGATATCAAGGGAGGCCTGCTAATAAAGTGTTATGGACACTTTCAATGGATGATCATGAGACAATCATAGATGCATTACAAAAAAGAGAGGATGTAGATGGTACAACGAAATAAATAAATACAGGTAAGTATATAGTTGTATATATTTAATTGATAGTCTATATATATAGTTAAAAATTTCTCACATAACTTGGAGTAAATGCTCATGTGTATCTCCTCTTAATCTGTCTTTTTATGTTAGTCTTAAGTCATTTCCTAATTATAGTTAAATATATTTTTTTGTTTCAGGTCTCCCAAAACTAGATGCATTACAAAAAAGAGAGGATGCATATATGTTACAATGAAATTTTAATAAATACAAGTAACTATATAGTTATATACATTTAATTGATAGTCAAAATATAAAGCTAAATAATTCATTGTCATTTTATAAAAAAGATTAGAATTGATTGCATATGCCCTTAAGTCAAATCCTCTTAGGTCCCCTTAATTCATTCTCTTAACTCCCTTTAAGCCATCCTCTTAGGACCGCTTAAGTCATCCTATTAGTTGCCCTAAATCCATTCTCTTGCATCTCCTTAATTCGTCTCTTAACTCCACTTAAGCCATCCTCTTAGGACCCCTTAAGCCATATCCTTTCAATTAGGTCCCCTTAAGTCGTCCTAGATTGTGTACCCTTCAATCCATCCTCTTTCATCCCCTTAAGTAATTTCCTAATTTATTTAATCATTTTGTTTCAAGTCTCTGACAACTAGATGGCATTGGTGGCCAGTACTTGTGCATTCAACAACTCATGACAAAATATAGTAGATAATTTTCCCTATGGTAGGCGTCACTTGAATTTGTAAGGAATTTCTAAGATCCAATTTTCTAAATTTTATTAAATTGTTCTTTCCTTGCATGACTTGGAGTTAAATGACTCATAAAATATATAGTTAATTTACTTACATTGATTATTTTTACAAGTTCCCATCAAGTCGATCCACCATGATTGTCACTATAAAAAAAATTCATATAAATTATGTTATGTCAATTTGTGGTCTTGAACTAAAAGTGGACAAGTTAATTGTATTTATATGCACATATGTTTCATCATGTTATAGTTATATTAAACATCAATATGTTATATGTGTCTTTGATGTATGAACTTCAATGAACTTATAAATCATATTTTATATTGTTCCAATTTTATCTTATACAAATTATGTCTTTGATATATATATTGTTTTAAATTCTTATTTGACCATCTATATGTGACCTTGGTATGAGGTCAATAAATTTCCAAGTTATTAATTGCATTAGAGTTGGATTAAACTAAATGTGTCCAAAAGGATTATATAGATTTTAGGGATCTTAATAAGTCATCGTTTAAGGATGACTTTCATTTATACAATATTGATATATTGTTATTGATTATTCTAGAGGTCATGAGATTCTCTCATTTATGGAAGGTTGTTACTCACATTATCAAATACTTGAATTAATTCCTAATATCAACATAAGACTACTTTGATAAGTTTTCATTAAGTGGCATATTATATGTTGTATAGATTTTTGTTTAGTGATGAATATTTGTTGATTGGAAAATATTTAAAACTAGGCCCTTACTTTATTATGAATATGATAAACTATAATGAATGTATTAAATTGTCACACTTAACCAATACTTAGTTTATTTAGCATTGGCTAAATCACCTAGCCATGCAATTTTATTGAAATTTGAAAGTTAATCATTTTAAGACATCTAAACTTCATTCAACAATGGCATCTAAATATTGTAATTTGATTAGACAAAAATTTATAGTGCATACTTGAGAAAGTCTAAAATATATATGTGAGTGCATTTAATCAACACAATGAACATAATGTACATGAGTGCATTTAAGCAACTATATTAAAGTCCACATGAAATGCTAGATATATCTAGAGCTGGTCTGGTATTTAAAACATGTATGAAAATATATCTACAAAAACATATTAAAGTCAACTCATATAAATAAATACAAATGATCATATAGAACTCATGAAATGTACTAAAACATGTCTAGAAGTGGGCATGATATAACATGTGAAATGTATGTCAAGCGACACATATATAAATAAAATATGAATATACACATGTCTATACATGTACATATATAGTCCATAAAATAAAACTATCTAGTTGTCAGGACGATTAGTAAAATCAAGACCCCTCTTCATTCCACGTGGACTAGATGGAATTGTATCATGCTATAAAAGAGTACAATAAACTTGAAATTAGATAAATTTAAAGAAATTTAGATTTAATTTAATATAACTCATAAAATCATGAAATTAAATTTTTAAATCTAAACACTCTAGAAAGTATGCATAAATTACCATATGATCATGTGAATATACTAGAACATTTTGTTCATTGGGTGGTATAATCATCAATTGAGGACCAAATGAATGAGTTGCTAATTCCTGGATATTCAAATAAAGCAAACAATAGGTTAGAAAATATTAGTGATAAAAAATGATTTTAATTGAATATACATTTAAAAGACCTAAAAATTGTATAGAAAATTTAGTTTAAAGTTTAGGACCTCAAATGACATGGCCTCATGAAAATGACCTTGATCACGAGCCTCACTAGCACCTATTAGGATACTGCTATCATCCTGCATGTATACATATATGAAACACATATATTTAAATTTTTATAAATTCAGTTTAATTTAAATTGTAAAATTTAAAATAATAATAGTACATCTAGGGAATTTTTAAAGTGCATGTAAATTTCAAACTTAGTTCTTTTGAAAACACACACCAGAGATGGCCCGCCCACAAAAGCTAATGATGAATCAGGAGCGCTCACCACACCTTATGGTTGGTTGGTCATGGATATCACATGACCTCCCTACATAGATACAATATATTATTTCACACGTGTACAATTGAATTAGTTTCTATGGACATAAATTAAAATATATAAATAAGAAATTGAATGGTGTAACTTTAAATTAAAACGATCTATACATACACAATTTTCTAGGGTCAATATATATTGGTTTACCTAACTATAAGGTGTACCCACTTGTACAATTGTTGATATAAAAAAAAAACACGATCATATTGAGATCTAGCCTCCTATGTTCATGCATCTACACCAAACACTTCAAATTAATATTATATATATAATTTAATGTTATTAAACATGAATTTTGAACATTTCAAACAAATTAAAATGTGACTTGATGTACATACTTGTGTAGGATGATCATTAGAACATAGAAAATCCAAAAATGATTCCACGTTTGATATAGGTGCATTTGAAGTGGATGTTTGAGTAGGCCCATAGCATGGATGACTACAACTCTAACATAAATGTGGTTGTGGAACAAGTGAGCTGCTAGGACCATCTCCTCCATGCTCTCTATCACCCACTTCAGCTACCATGTAAGTAGTCTGATTAGTGATATCTTTTGAGAGAGAACTCAATGCTCCTAATGTCAGCATCACTACCTGGTGCTGAAATGGTGTTGGAATATCAGAAGATGGAGGAGCAACCAGAGGTGGAATCAAAGCATGTTGATGAGGTGCTCCTACTCTATGTTGGGGCATGCCACCCCCAACTCCCAAAAATGACCTCATATCAAAATAGTTGGGTTTTTTACCCAACTCAAACTCAACCCATAATTTTCTCAAAAAATAAAGGGGCACCTCACAATTACCATGTGGAGGATGATCAAAGACCATCCACCATTGGTCCCAAAAATGTGCGACTATATGTGGGTGCCTACACCATCTAATTGAAAATTATTTTTTTATTAAAAGGAATTGGTTGGTTAATATGGGGGTTAATGAAATATTGGGAAATGGTTTGTTTGCTAATGTGAAGGTCTAGGATCTCTCTATAATATAGTCCATTTGCACAAAATTGTCTCTTGTCTTCTCTCTATTGGTTGAAAATATCTAAATCTGTATCGATAGATCGAACATAGTCGACAATAGTTTTCATTGAAGAAGCAAAAATGTGCTAGATGGGGGGGAATATAAGGCTCATTTTTTATCAAATTAATCTTTTCTTGAATGGTGTTTATGTTTGCATTGATATTTTCTCATAAATGAGTCTCATCACATGCAAGAGGTGGGGTGTTAGGAGGTGAGGGGTTAGGAGGTGGAGAGGGTGGAGGTGTGGGGTTTTGAGGTGGGGGGCTATGATGTGGAGAGGGTCAAGGTGAGGAGTTTTGAGGCTGCTCATTATGCAAAAGGTCCTCTATAGTAAAATCATTAGCTAATGGTAATAGCTTCATGTCAAGGGCCGCTGCATGCTAAACAATTAGGAAAAAATATATCAACAAACTAATCAAATAATGTATAATTTGAACTAAAATCACATTGAACACACAAATTCAAAATACATTATTTAGACATGTATTCAAATTTAACACAAATGTACTATTGGGAAAAAGTGTCTCAACCTTGTAATTATATAAGGTTTATTGTTGAGAGGATATATATATTTCCTAGTTACACTGATAAGTGTAATATACAATGGGAGCATGAGGTGGAGTGAGATGCGTGTTAACATTTTTTTGTTAGCAAAACTCCAAAATGGTTGACATACATTAAATTAATGATATATTGTAAATATAGACCATTCATTATTAAGTCTTTGATCTAAGGGTATCTATATTTTGTTGGCTTGTCTTGCCCTAGAAAGTAACTCTATTTTATGAGGGTGTTGTACTATGACTATAGACAGTGATGTATTTTGAGAATCTAATAGTGGTCGTGTTGTCTTTGGATCTCTGGTGGTGATACTCCTATAAGAAGCTTGCTTTTCAAGTATATTGTAATCTTTGTGATTTTTGAAAAATGTATTGGGCAACTTTTGGAGTGTGGGGTTTTTCTCCTATAATGGTTTTTCTCACGTCATGCATGATATTTATGTTTATTTTTTTGTTTAAGTTTCTATAATTGTTGAAAAGATCTGTAAAGTTTTACATTATTCTCCTCTCAAGATTAGTGTAGGAAGTTGTTCCACTACCTTTTGTAACTATGAGAAATTTCCTTGGTTAGCAGATTAATGCATAAACATAAAAACCCAAGGCAATAATGAAGTGCAAAGGAAAATAACATGAAAACAAATGGAACAAGCTCACCAAATGTCTTCAATCTCAATGGATGACCTCCATTACACCTTCTCAACTTGTTGAAAATATATTGTTGCTCTCAGATTTTATGTGAGCAATCTATGACTATGACAAGACTCAAGCAAATGTTGAAGGATTTAATATGAAATGCCCCACTATGCAACTAAGAAACTAGTAAGAAAAGACTAAAGTATGCAAAAAATAGCCTAAAGATATCAATATAGTAAAAACATGAGATAATGAAATATGAGCATAAGGTGACAAAATGAGGCTAAAATCACCTTTTTATAGAAAATGAAATTTTAGATGAATGGCTAGGATTGAAGATTGATAAATTCCCTATAATCAATGGACAAAATTCAATGTGACAACTCACAATTAGGGTTAGGGCAACATTAGGGTAAATTCAAAATGAGTGGACAAGATTGATTTTTAGAAAATCAAATCTATGGTTGACAATGCACGTGACAAGAGATAAGATTGGCACAGAAAAAGAGAGAGCTGGAAAAATCAAATAATATTAGCAATTACTTGATTTATGGAGGAAAATTACTATTTTGAATGAAAAATTAATTTAATTCAAAAAGGTGGGGTCATGTGACAGTAAATAATTAATATGAATTATTTACTAAAAGAGGGAAAATTGGAAAGTGGGACCATCTTAAATAATATTAATTATTTAAAATGGGGGAAAAATGCCAAGGTGGACCATAATTAAATAAATTAAAGAATTTATTTAATCATGAGAGGACATGTATGAATTAATAACGTATTTAAATAAATAAAGTAAAATTTATTTATTTAAATAATCAAGAAGACATAGTGGACAAAGATAATTAAATAAATTAAGAAATTTATTTAATTATAAGAAGACATTAAAGTATTAATGACACATTTAAATAAATAAATAAAATTTATTTATTTAAATAATCAAGAGGAATAAAATACATGAATTAATTAAATAATTATGAATTACTTAATTAATAGTTAAAGATGGACAAGAAGACATAATTAAATAAATTAATTATGCTGAGAAGAATTATGGAGAAAATAAAACTTCCAGGCCTAGGTCATTTTTATGTGTCTACATTTTGCCCCTCTTTGTCATAATGTAGCTTGTCGCATTGCAACAAATAAAATTCAGTCAAAGACATGCCCCAGCAAAGGTATGAAGTATCTATGCCCCCTTGGGAAATTTTTCAAATTTTGGCCCGATGTCAAAAAAATTTGGAAAGTGTCCCGAAAAGCTAATTTGATGAAAAGAAAAGCAATGGTGCAGACAGTTTCAGATTTTGAGGAGTTTAAGTTAGCCAAAAAGGTGGTCAAAGTTGGTCAAACGAGCCTCCAATAATAACCTTAAAAACTAAACCCTAATTTGGACCCTATAAATAGGTTCAAAAGGGGTGAAAAGTCATTTCATTTTCATTTTAACCTTTGCAAACTTGAGAGCTCAGAGTGAGGAGAAGCTTAGCGAAGATGGTGATTCCAGTGACTGAGCATTGTGGGGAGATCATTCTAACATACAAACGGCCAAAGGGCTCGGAGCCAGTGGTGAGTGCACCTAACCTGCTTTGTCAATTTATCATTTTTCGTGCTTTTTCTAGGGTTTTAGGTTAGGCAACGAATGTGTTGTGACACATATGCATGTGCATAAGCTGCATTCGCGTCTGCATTTGATGCATTTGATGCATCGCCTACATGAACACAATGAGTTTGTAGGATAGGTCTAATAGGTGTGACACATTTGCAGAAAACTGAGACGCATTTGCCAAGTCGAGCTACAACTGACAGGCGTAATGCTGCATTCGAGATATTGCAACACATTCACTCACTTAGGTGACGCATTTGATAAAAATCATGACACAAGTGCCATGTCGAGATGCAAGCGTGAGCTAAAACGATGCAAACATCAGATTGAGATGCAATTGAAGTACAAAATGATGAAAAAGCCTTAACATGATGCAAATGAAGTCAATTTGACACATTTGACTTTGACTTTGACTAACGCCGACTTTGTTTAGGTTCAAATTTCTAAATGTTTCCAAGTTAGAAAAATGGTAATGATGATTTTCAATAATGTGCTAATGCCCAATTCTACATGTGTAAAGACAATTAGCGTCGATTTACACATGGGAGAGCAGGCCATCTACCTATAGATTCTGGGACCGGCTGAGAGACAGGGAGCGGTGATGATTGATGTGACTAGGCTTATACTACATCACCTATATGCCCATTTTTCAAGAAAATAGGGGACTGATGACTGCACTTTGCAAGAGGTGGCACTCAGAGACATGCTCATTTCATTTGTCGATAGGAAAGGCGACTGTGACCCTTGAGGACATGTCCTAGATTTTGTGGTTGCCAGTTTGAGGGGAGCGGGTGGTCTGTGATCCACACCAGGGCTATTATACATTCACATCTTACTACGAGGATGAGACTAGTTTTGGGTTAGGGATCGAGGGTTATAAGATATGGTGGGAGTTTGTGGCAGAGCACTACCCTCTATTTGATGTCATGTTGGCGACCTTGATTGCAGGAGTGTTGATAATAGACCGTCAAGGACACAGATTTCCAATTGGTTGGGGTGATGTACTGGTGAGGATGAGGTGAGACCAAATGATATGTGCATGGGGACCTTGCTTACTGGGGATGCTCTATCATCAGTTACATGAGGTTTCCTACAGGAGAGCACAAAGCATAAGTTGCAAGACGACACTTCTCGTGATCTAGGCATGGGAGCACGTTGCGATCTTTCGACCACCAATTCAAAGGCCATAATTGGTAGAGGGTATGTCGTACACATACTAATATGCAGGTGCTTTGTAGCAGACTAGATTTGGAGAGATAGGTTGGTGGCGTCACATGATTGACACTATGATATCATTTATTTGGAGGTCGTATAGGGACTGTGGTCAGTGGGAGGATGAGGCCAACCATTTGAAATTTTGCAGATAGTTTAGGTACTTGATTGGTTGCACTGTACAGAGCCATCTCATCATTGATATGTATCTACCTCAGAGGGTATTACGATAGTTCGGTGAGCAGTAGGGTGTACCTATGGGGATAGCTGAGTATGCTCGATTGTCGAGAGAGCTTGCATGGGGACCAATGATTTTGGTGCCATTTGCAGAGTAGCAGATTGATGGTTTGGTGGCACAACAGTGGGGATGGAGCAGAGGGCCTACTAATCTTGGGATGATAGTAGATTTTGACCTTTGGTGGTAGACACATCACCCAATGCCATTGATAGATCCTGACAGGCCAACACCAGTGGATAGGAGATCTGTCACACCCCATGTGCTACGAGGTGGCAGAAGAGGCAGGGACGAAGGCAGAGACAGAGGAAAAGGTCTAGGGAGGGATGGAGAAAGAGGGAGGGATGGAGGAAGAGGAGGAGATGACAGACGATGGAGGAGATGGTGGGAGGAGGAGAGGAGGAGATAGGGAGAAACATGGTAGGAGAGTTTAATAGTGGGTGGAGAGTTCCCTTGGAGGCGATCCCGAAGGTAGAGGAGGAGGGGAGAGAAAGGAGGAAGTAGAGACACAACTAGAGGTTGAGCCATAGGTTGCTCTAGAGGTTAGGATTAAATAGGAGGAGGGGAGATAGGAGGGAGAGAGACAGGAGGAGGAGAGACTGCTAAAGATGCAGGTTCGATAGGAGGCAGAGATGGAGGTGGAGGGACTGAGAGAGGAGACCATTGGAGAGGAGGACATGGGGGATGAGGAGGATGTAGGTGATGACAAGGATGCTATCGATGAGGCAAAGAGACTATTGAGGTGGCGGATGGTGGATGGGGATGATGACATACCAACATGACCACCATTACCACATGATGCGACCGTGGACTAGCGATTGGCCGACATGCAAAGGAGGCTTGGCAAGAGTGTAGCATAGATCAAGAATTTATAGGCAGAGCTAGAGGTTGTTAGGGTAGAGAGGGATCAGGCAGTGATTCGACAGTAGGAGTCCGTGAGATCATGCACAAATTTTGTAGAGTTATGTTCAGGACCGACAGGGGACATGGCGAGAGAGCTGGCCAAGGTTAGTGCTAGTCAAGCACACTACCGGTTATTATAAGATTAGGTTGCACAACTTGAGAGATAGGATCCTACTCTGACATGGTCTTGGATGAGGATAGGGAGTGATAGCAGGATAGGTAGCAAGGGCAACAGTAGGATAGAGAGCAGTAGTCAGAGCCAGAGTAGTGTAGGTGGTTCCACCTTGTTAGGGAACACATTGGGGCACTGATCTCACCACTCCCATAGGCACTCCTTAGGGAAAAGGTTGAGCCTCATCCATGGTTCCTTAGGTTCAGGTCATAGGTTAGCACATAGTCAGCCTCCAGTGACAGATCAATTGGCTTCTCAGATGTAGGCGGCAATTTCGATGATGGCCTTAGTTCCTCTAATAGAGCATCGGTCACCTAGATCTTCTCCTCAAGGGGATGAGGAGAGCTCATCATAGAAATGACTATTATTATATGCTTTGGGACATTATATTTTATACACTTATGTTATGACATTTATGTTTTGACCATCAAGCCTGCGAGCTCTATTTTTTGGGATATCTCGTGATTCTATCCTTTGACATGTTTTTGAGATTATATATATGATGTAGTTTTGTTGTGGCCTACATACTTTATGTTATATGATGATGAATCCCATATGTTCTATTATGCTCATGTGATGCATTTATGATTTATATGATGATGTCTTTTATATGTTATGTCATGTATGCATTTATGATGGTTATTTATGATGAGATTCCATGATGATGTGATGCTTGTTTATGATTGTGTCATGATGTTACTATGCTATGGATGGCGATTATATGATGATGATCATATGCAAAATGTTTTGGATTCTAATGAATTCCATGTCTATAATTATGGATGCATAATGTATGACAAATATTATGTATGGATAATGTGACATGCAATGTTTTTATGTTATACATGCATTGATGGTAATGAATGCAATGATATGAATAATGACATGCTTAATTGCCTTTATGTGTTATTCAAATGTATGGATGTGACTATATGTTAATGATGTAAATGAAAATGAATGTTTAATTAATGTATGCCTTGATGTAGTATTATGTAAATGTATGATGGACTTAATACGATGCCTATATGATTATGTGTGCAAATATGTTTTTGTATGTCACAAGATATTATCAGGAGACAGAAGAAGAGAGACGACAAGATAGGAGATGGATGTTAGTGCGACGAGAGAAATCCTTCAACATATTGCCATAGAACTAATAGTCATTTCTCTTAATCATCATTGGTCAGATTATTGTAATGGCTAACAAACACTATTATATGACATAGATTGATGGTGTGCAAGGTCGAACCACCACATGAAACAAGCAATCATAGACAAGGATGATCATGACTCATACTAAGAATGCAATTTCCCTAGTATTTTTGTCATAACCAACCACAAGCAAGAAAGACAAGCAAGCCAAGTCATGAAACGTTGTTGCTCCTCTAAATCCCATTGTCAGGACATCCTCGAGGAACTAGCAACATGATTGCCAAAAAGACAAGACAAGACAATCATCATGATGCGTCGTTGCTCCTCTAAATCCATTTGTTTGGACATCCTTGAGGAGCTAATAGCATGAGGAAAACCCAAAAGACAAAATTCTGAGTGTTTTCCAAGTGTCTAGATGTCAAGATGTCAGGTTTTCCATTTGTGTCTAAATTTCAAGTGTTTTGATGTCAAGAT
Organism: Sequoia sempervirens; assembly: GCA_007258455.2. NCBI lineage: Eukaryota > Viridiplantae > Streptophyta > Pinopsida > Cupressales > Cupressaceae > Sequoia > Sequoia sempervirens. The sequence continues at coordinate 122,599,758 of VDFB02271358.1, forward strand.
GCCAAGGTTGACGATGTCGAGATGCCAAATGATTCCAAGTTCAAGGACACATCCTAAATGATGTCGATGTCAAAATTTCAAATTCAAGGACACATCCTAAATGATGTCGATGATGAGAGAAATAGTTCTCATATGTTGCAATAATCCCTCAAAATGCCAAATGACTATGACGATGCCTAGGAAGGACACATCCTAGGACATAAAATGACAAGGGTCACTCTTCAAAAGGACACATCTGAAGAATAACCAAGATTTAATAGTTCGACGTGATTTGACTGAGTTTGACTATGATCCACTGAGTTTGAATGAGTTTGACTACATAAGAAAATTGACTACATGCTGTTGTTAATCTACTAACATGATTGATATGTTGATTAAAGGTTTGTCAGAGTTTGTTTGAATAATTATCTATTTTATGATTGATAAAGAGACTACTTGCTTTGAAGATTGTTTGATGCATGTGATAGTGCTATGAAATGAATTGTAATGGACTGACCTAGTGTGGCCTCAGGGCCTCATCGATAGATGGCCTTGCCTACGTCATGCACTCAAAGACCTCGTAGTTCGATACGACCAATGACTTTATCTTGTTGACCAAGGATTGAGTCATGATTTTATTTTGAAAAACCTAAGAGGATTGACCTAATGTTTTGGGGGGGCTCGAAGATGATCCTTTCCTACATAGCAAATGCGTAAAGACAACGTAGTTCAACTATGACAAGGACTGACATGACTAACTTGACTGACTACACATGGCGCCTGTTTGCTAGGTTTTCACCATGGTACTTATCCAAAGTTCCTGTTTACCAATTTTTCCCTATTGGACAAATTATTTCTCTTTATTTTTGTCATTTTTTTATTTTTTTGGTGTCACCAAGACTCCTATTTTCCAGGTTTTCATCAGGGTGACGATTTTTTGTATTTTTAATAGTTTTTGGCTAGACTTTCTGATGCTATGTATAGAACTTTCGAAGATGCGGACTATTGATTGGGCTCTATTAGTTGTTCACCATCTAGAGTAGCCAACTAATATGCGGCAAAACCAAACGAGGAAGTGATGATGTAAGGACCCAACCAATTGGGCTCAAACTTGCTAGGTTTTTCTTTGTCAGAATGATTCTTAGGATTTTGCATTAGAACTAAGTCACCAATGTCAAATTTTCTTGTCATTACTCTCTTGTTGTAGCTTTTGCAAAGATGATTTTGATATGCCTGTAAGTGGTTCAAGGCATTATGTCAGTGTTCATCTAGCCTTTCCAATTCATGTAGTCATGATTTTATGTATTCTTCATCATTGATCAAGCCTTTCATGGAGACTTGTAAGGATGGAATTTTGACCTTGATGGGAAAGATAGCTTCAACTCCAAAGACTAAGGCGAAGGGAGTGGCTCCAATGGGTGTATGGATGCTAGTGCGGTAGGCCCACAAAGCAAGGTTGAGTTGTATGTGCCAGTCATGGCTAGCATCATTGACGGTCTTCTTAAGAAGTTTGATGATTGTCTTGTTAGATGCCTTGGCTTGACCATTTCCTTGTGGGTAGTAGGGCATGGAAAAATGGTGTTGGATATGGAAGCATTCACAGAGCTCATAGATGTCCTAATTTTTGAATGGATGACCATTGTCAATGATGATGGATTGTGGAATGCCATACTAGCATGTGAGAGGCATGGCTTCAATCCACTTAGTGAAGTACTTAGTGGTGGTAATGATGAACTTATGGCCTTTGGAGGAGGTAGGATGGATTTTTCCCATGAGGTCAAGTCCCCACTGTGCAAAGGGACAAGGAGAAGTAATCAGCCTCAACTCCTATGTTGGTACATGAATTAAATCACTATGAATTTGACATTGGTGACACATTCTTACATACTCAAGTGCATCCTTTTCCATTATCGACCAATAATAACAAAGTCTCATGATCTTTTTGGCTAAATTCGAGCCACTCAAATGGGATCCACATATACCCTCGTGTACCTCATGTAAGGTCATTCTTGCTTCGTTAGTGTTGAGACAATGAAGAAGGGTGTTGTCAAAGCTACGACGGTAGAGGGTGTCACTGATGATGGCATATCAGGTGGCTTTGCAGATAGAAGACTTTTGCTGGTTATTGGACAGGTTTGGGGGAAGGGTCTAGGAGTGAAGGTAGTCATAAATGTTTTGATACCATGGGGAACTAGGACTAACAGACTCACAAATTATTTCTGATTTTGGGACCTCATATGTAGGAATCAATAGTTGCCCCACCAAAAACTCAAATTGTGGCACATTGCTAGGAATGTCTAGAAGAGAACCAATGATCGCCATTGCATCTGTAGCCTTATTTTGTACCCTTGGGATCTGTTCAAAAGAAAGCATGTGAAAATATGTTTGAAAACTATTGACCATGCACTTGTACGACATTAAATTTTCATCTTTGGTGTCATATTCATCATTGACCTGATTTATAACCAATTGAGAGTCTCCAAAGACATGAAAGTTCTTGATTTTCCATTTTATGGCCATCCTGAGTCCTGTGATGAGTGCTTCATATTCCACTATGTTATTTGTGCAAGGAAATGCAATGTGGAATGACTTGGGGATGAAGTCTCCTTGTGGGGTGATAAACAATATACCTGCTCCTAAGCCATGACTGGTATGAGATGCATCAAAATACAATTTCTAAGGTGTTTTAGGCTCTGTATGAAATATGGATTCATCAAGAAAATATGCTACAAGGGGATGATTTCTTGGTACAGGTGCATTTGCTAATTGCTCTACTATTACTTGTCCTTTTATGGCCTTTCATTATATGTATTGGATGTTATACTCACTCAAGATCATAACCCATTTAACTAGATGACTTGTCAATGTTGTGTGACTTAGAGGGTACTTCAAAGGATCAATCTTTACCACCAGATGTGTCTTGTGATTTAACATGTAATGCCATAATTTTTGGGCTGCAAAGATGATTGCTAGACATGCACATTCAATAGGTGTGTAATTAAATTCATATCCAACCAACGTGCGACTGATGTAATATATGGCCCATTATTTTTCTTCATAATCATTAAGTGCTAGCAATGCCCCCAGTACTGAAGTAGTTGTAGAAATATACAAGATCAATGGTTTTCCTTGAATGGGTGGCATGAGGACTAGAGGTGACAATAAATATTGTTTAATCTGTTCAAAGGCTTCCTGACATTTATCTATCCACACAAAGGGGATACCCTTGCACAAAAGATACTGAAATGGTTGAAATTTGTCTACAAGTTATGCAATGAAGCATCAGATAGATTGTAGTCTACATTGTAATGTCCTTAAGTCACTGATCTCTTTGGACGAGAGCATATCTAATATAGCTTTCACTTTGGCAGGATCGACTTCAATGCCTTTACAAGAAACTATGTAGCCAAAATTTTTTCCTGATGTTATACCAAAGACTCACTTCTTTGAATTCAAATGAACCTTATATTCTTCTAATCTCTTGAAAATTTTGTCTAGTACCTTAAGATGATCTTTCCATGTCAATGATTTCACCAAAAGGTAATCCACATAATCTTCCATCAATTTATGCATGATATCATGGAACATTGTTGTCATGGCTCTTTGATATGTGGCACCCCCATTCTTAAGACCAAATGGCATGGGGTTCCAATAATAAGTACCCCAAGGACATGCGAATGCAATTTTGTGTTAATCCTCAGGGGAAATATGATTCTAATTATAACCTGAGAAACCATCCATAAGAGACATCTCTTAGCCTGTTGTGAGGTCAATAATAATGTCTATGTTAGGCAATGGAAAGTCATCCTTTGGGCATACTTTGTTAAGATCATGAAAGTCTGTACAAATGTGGATTTGACCAGTGGGCTTTGTGACAGGTACAAGATTGGATATACAGTCTGCATAATCTATTGACCTTATGAAACCTGCGTCTAGCAACTTCTTGAGTTTGACCTTTACCAACAATGCAATCTGTAGGTGCATTTTCCTCAACTTTTGTTTGATTGGTTTAGCATCGAGCAGCAACAAGTGATGTAATAGTAATTCTAGATCTAGCCCTGTCATATCAACGTAAGACCATGAGAAGTTGATCTTTCATTTTGAAAATAACTACTAAAATTTTGGTTTTATTTCTTCTGTCAGTGATGAGAGAAAGAGAACCATTTTGTGGTCCTCTGCAGTAGCTATGTTGACTTTAATGGTGTCTTCAATAAGAATTTCCATTTTTTCTTGATCAAAGGGGAGAAAGTCCAATCCTCCATCCTTGGGAACCTCAGGGAGGTTTTCACCTTTGGATACATCCTTTATTTTTGCTTTTTTATCATCAGAAGGTTCCTTTTGGTTTTCACCTAAAGATGTGTCAATTTTTGTTTTATTTTTATTTTTCATTTTGCAATTAGAGGATGACATAGTCTCCTCGAAGCAGGTTGCATAATCTAGGTCAATAGAAAATCCAACCTTGTGGTTTCCACTTGGTATACCCTCATGCATTCCCATGAATTCTGCAATGACATCATTCTAAAATATGTCCATAACTGGTGAGCCTTGTTGATCCCAATCAATTAGTTGTGGGTAGACTAAGGAGATACCATCATCCGTATTAGTGAATGGTGGGGAGGGCATGGAAAGCATGCAGAGATATTCAAAAACATTAAAGATAAAGTTGTCATTGTCCAACTCCATGTTGGATTCTATCCAATATTCTCCTTCACTTGTTTTGTACTCATTGGCAAAGTAGGGGACAAAGGGAGTGGAGTCATGGTCAACAGTCACATGCGGGGATTCAGATGAATCTGAATGATGGTCATTAGGTTCAGATGGATAGATAGGTATGTTAGAGTTATGGCCAATGGGAGTAGAAGATGATCCAGACTGGGCATTGTTCCTCAGGATTTTAGAGTTGTCATTATTTGGTGTCAAGTCAAGCTTAAACATTTGTCAGAATCTCTCTTCAAATGTAGGTTCTCCAAGTTGAAGGAACAAGTCATCAAGGCAACAGTCACTCAAGGATGGCTAGGAGCCAAATTTCCATTCATGGGAGTCAGTTTCAGAAAAGAGGTCTTTGGTTGTCTCGATACATTCATAAGCATTCACTCTCTCACCTGAAAGTACTGTGGTACTTTGATCACCGGATTCTCATGGTCCTAACTCTAACCCAAGACATTTTAGTCTTCCAATAGGCATTAGAGGTTCTCATCTTCCTGTCTTGTCTTTGCCAAGGCCACTAGTTCCATCATAGCCTTTTTCCTCTATCATGTCATAGCCTTTACCATATATCTTTACCAGTAATGGGGGTGGATTTCCTGGGTATCTGTAGATTCAAGACAATACATCTTCAATGTCTTCTTTGCTCATGTCACCCCATTTTATGAATATTGTTTTTGGAGGAACTTTGAAAATTTATTTTTGTTCTATCATGAAACATGGCTTGCCATAGACCTTAGGAGACTTGGGAATTTTTGTTATGCAGTAGGCCATGTTTAGCTTATATTATCCACACCCTTGGTCTTGGATCTTGATGCTTGGGTTGACACTTGGGGTGCTAGATGATGTGGTGGATGTTAAAGAGGTGGATATGAATATTGAAGAAGTGGATGTGGGTGTCAAAGTTGTGGTTGCAGATGTGGAGGGCTTAGCAAGTGTGGATGGATCAATGTGTTTAGAAGAAGAGGATGTTGAAACTTCTCGGTTAATGGGCACTTGATGCTCAGAGATGCCCCTTAAATTGGTATAGTACTAAAATGGGTTAGGATCTCCATATATAGTGATTTCAGTGCCTTCAAAGGGGAACTTCAAGCATTGGTGATAGGTAGAAGGGACAACCTTTAGGGCATGAATCCAAGGTTGATCAAGCAAAATGTTGTAAGGAATTTCCAAATCTAAGACTTGATAGGTTGTATCCACAATGGCTAGACCTATCTGAATAGGGAGTGTGATTATGCCTTGAGAGGAGCATTCTTCATCATCATATGCCTTGATAACTATGCTCTTTGTAGCATCTACACAAGCATCAAAAAATCCTAGAGCCTTAACCAGTTTTAAGGAGCATATATTCAATCCTACTCTGCCATCTACTAAAACTCATTTGACCTTATGTTTATGAATAAAGACTTCGATATGAAGGGTGCCATTATGCGAGGATTTAGGTGATGAGTAGTCTTGGTCTGAAAATGTTATGTGATGGGGAGTGGTTAGGTATCCCACCATGGCCTCAAATTGGTTAACATTAATGTCCTGAGGGATAGAAGACTCTTGTAATGTTTTGTCCAATATGGCCTTGTGTGCGAGAGAAATGTGTAATAGCTCAAGTATAGAGATTTGTGTGGGTGTTTTCCCTAGCTGATCAATGAGATTGAACTATGCTTTGGACTGCGACTCTTTGGTTAATGGATGGGGTTGTGACTGTTGAGAGGATGGACCAAGTATCATGATTCTAGGTTGTCTAGGAGGAGGTGGACCAACTATTGTAACTTTCCCCCCATGGGTAGTGACATTAAATTTAGGTGCTTTCTTGATGGTTATTGTATTGATGTGTTCATCAGTAGTTCGAATATGATTGATAATAGGTTTTCCAGAATAATCAAACCCTATTTGGGTGTAATTAGCTCAGTTATTGTTTTTCTTGGGACTTGATGTCGAGGCATTATTTGAACCATGGTCCTACAACGGGTTCTTATGGATAGTATGATCCATGTTTGATGCAAATTGTTGAGAACCTAGATGAATGGTGCCATTTTCAATGAGGTCTTGTACAAGATTTTTCAACTATCAATAAGAGGAAGTTTTATGTCCTTTTGCATAGTGGTAATCACAAAATGTTGTCATCCACCAAGATAGTTTGAATTGCCTTGGGTTATATGGTTTAGGGTCTTCTAGTGTGATACCATTTTGAAGGAGTTTCTTAAGGACATCTTAAATGGGTTCACCCAAAGGGGTGTATGTGCGATTCCTTGGGAATTGTCTTGGTTGATGGGTTTGCCTTTGATTTTGATTATTCTAATTGTTTTGATTCATTTGAATGGAATTAACAGTAGGTGTCGGTGTGGTCATCTGTATATTTTGCAGTTGAGCTCCTTTAAGAGTAAGTACTTTGGCGTCAACAACACTATCATTGGTAATGTGTTTGTTCTTTACCCAATATTTATTCTTATTCATGGGTGGGTTTGTGTTCATGTTCTTAGGGCCATATTTTAGTTCTCCTTTAGCAATAAGGGCCTTCTCCAATTGGACACCCCTTTCGAATAAGTTTGTGAAAGTGGTACAACATTGAACTTGTAAGCCATACTTTAATGGGCCTAGGAGTGTTTGGAAAAAAATGTCTAATTTCTCTTTCTTAGGTATGTTAATATGGCAACGACTTTCTAGACTTCTCCATCATTGGAAAATGGGATGAAAGTCTCACTAGATTCTTCTTGTGTAAGTGTGCATAGACTATTGATGGAGGTGTCTATATCAATGTTGTAAGTATAGTTTTTCACAAATTTGTCTACAATTTTATCCCATGATTTTATTCCCTTTTGCAAAGTGTAAAACCACTCAAGTGTTGGGCCTGCAAGACTCTTAGGGAAGAGTCTCATTAAGTATGTATGTTCATAGGCAATATCCACACAATTGGTTGTGAATTCTCAAAGGTGTGCAAGTGGGTTTGTCTTGCCTTTATACATAGTGAAGTTTGGTGCCACGTATCCAGGAGGAAATGGTGGCATGTATAGACTTGTATCGAAAGGGTATGGACATAGGTCATATGATGTGTGTGGTCTCTTATTGGATGCCTGCATGTTCTCTATTTGTTTTTGCAAGTTTTCCACTTGAGTTGTCAAGGCGTCGATTATGGGATTGTTTGTTGCATCACACATGGGAGTGATGGGTATCCCTTGGGTTCCCATTTTTTGCGATGAGGTGTTTTGATTTGGTTGTGACATATGTTGTTGTGAGATGTATGGCGTGTTTTGATTTGAATGTTGTTGATATTTCTAGTTCTGATTGGGGATGTGTTGTTGCATGTGAATGTGTGATGCATATGTGGGGATGTGTGATCTAGCCATATTTGTCGATATTTGCAGGATATGTTGACCTTGAAATTTTTGATATCCAAAGGAAGCCATGTGTTGTGTCATCTGATTGCCTTGTCCAGATTGATAGAATTGTCCATGTGGAATGTTGGTATTTTTCCCTTGGGGAGTATTAATATTGAATTGTGATGATGTGTTGACATTTTTTTGTGGTCCTCTAATAAAAATACGTCACTTATTTCCTCCCATGGGATTGAATGAGGTCCCAATGAAACAATTTGATGATGATGCTCCCATGGCACTAGATGAAGCTCCAAAGAGGGGAATTGAAGAGCTTTCCCCCATTGATGAGGACCAAAAGGTAGCTCCCATTGACTGTGAGGATGTTGTTGACATTGTAGGCATTGATTGTGACATGGCTTGTGACATGGTTGGTGTTCCTCCAGTGGATGTTGCATTGATCAAGTTAGAGGTATTTTGATTGGAGGTTCCACTAAAGGTAGTATTGATGGTGTTTGTAGCAATTTGTGAAGTGGAAACAATATTATTGTTGGATGTATTTTTTGTGTTTTGTTGAGGTGTCGAGTGGGACTGATTATTTTGTGTCATGTTGTCAGAAGAAGTGGGTCTTATAGTGTTAGTGTCAAAGCCTCTTGGTAACTTGGCCCTTTGGTCTAAAAGCATAGTGAGGTATTTGTCAGGATTGTTCAAGACCAAGTCCTCTATGAATGAGGCTACCTTAGGATTTTGAGTTGTAGCTACTAAGTCCTCTACAAATGCGTGTCCATTTTGGTCTCTCTGTATGAATGGTTCGAATGGATTTCAAGAGGAGGGTGGAATGTTCATGGACGATGGCATATTTATGTCACTGAAAGGATTGATAAAAGATGTGTCTTGATTCATGTCATAAGTGTTAGTGTTTTTTCCAAAATTAGCTATTTGTTTTCTTTTTCTTTGAAGCCTAGTCTCAACCATAAAAGGGAGTTTTCTCAAATGAGGGTGATGAAAGTGATACCAAATGCAAAGATGACACTAGTCTATGTTTTTGTATTTTTGAAATAAAGGATGACAATGCAAAGTGATGATAATGTTGTCTAAGAGGAATGACTAACACAAGGTAACAAAGTTTTCTAAGAGAGATGTCAAATGCAAAGGTGACAATGAGGACTAGTGAGATAATGCCAAAGTTGAAAATGTTGACTAGGGAGAATGATTAATGCAAGGTCTAGATGCAAAATGCATACTAGGATTCAAGATATGACAATATTTTTATATTTTTGGGAGTAAGATAATGCAAATGAGGACTAAGGACCTAAGGTATGCAAATGAAAAGATTGAAATGATTTTGAAGAAGGTTACCCAACCACTCAAAACTTGATCTATGTCTCAATTTGGGTCATCAAAGGACTCGTTAATGTGACTAAAGGACAAGATGACAAAGTGAGGTTCCCTAACTAGACTTCTGAGTTGGAAATTCTCACAAAAAGGACAATGACTAAAAATAATAATGATGACTAAGTCCAATAATAACCTACTTTTGGAGGCGATGATTTTTCAAAGTATGGTGAATTTCCTAAATCTAAAATCTGCAAGGGTGAAAGCCTAAAGACAAATTTATGTTGGAAAATAATGATGATGCAACCTATGGGTGCAACTAGAATTTGCAAGGATGAACCTATGGTAAAATGCAAGCTAATGGATGCACATGATGGAGGATTTGAGCAATTCCTGATCTAGTTTTTGACAAAAAATTCTGGAAAAAGATGTCTGAAGATAGTTTGGACAAGTTTGAACTCGGTTTCTGGTATGTGATAGTGTTTTTGTTATTGCCAAGTGAATGCATCATTTTAGGTCATAGATGCATCGCAGTTTTGCATATACATCTTAGTTTTAGCGAATGCGGTGTTTTAGGCAGCAGATGTGACTCAGTATTGTGAATGCATTTTTCTACAAATCACATGTGGTGCAAGCCAGGTGAATGCGGTGTTCTACAAAGCGAATGCGGCTTGTCAGAGTGAATGCGGTGCAACAAAGCAAATGTGTTGCAGCAAATGCATCATAGGATGCAATAAGTCTAATTTGTTTGCAGTTCTGGTAAAAAATCTGAAGTGTCCAAGTTGAATGACTATTTCCAGATTTGCAAATGGTGTTTGTTTGGTTCAATGTCTAGAAAACACTTGGCAAACACAATATTTTGGGTGTGTAAACAAGCACAATCCTAGGTTAGGCTAGGACTATATTTGCTAGATTCCACATGGGTTTCCCCAACCACACTTATTCTTAGTGTGTGAATCCAGAAGCTTAGCCACATGGCCTCCCCCTTACAGTGCACTCACTTCTCAGGCCAACCAAACTTTCAGCCCCCATAAAAATCCCATGGAAGGTTGATCACCTCTACTAAGAACTGCGAGAATGTGGATGACTTTACAATGACCATTGTTGCACTAGCAAATAAATGGGTTTTTGGCTTCTACACAAGGGTTTTTAGTAAGTGCATCTATTTGCAAAAGCTATACATACGACATGTGACCATTTTTTCCCATCGTGTTGGCATAACCCTAGGTGATACTGTGCTTTCCTCAAGTATCTATCTTATATTCCGACTAGAAGAGGCTTGGCTTTAGCCTATTACTAGCCTGAGTCATCCCCTAGAGTGAGTACTTTTTCCCCTAGGGTAGGTCCAATTTCTAGAGTCAATAACAATTTCTCTTGCACCCAAGATCGTACAAGTGTGTAAGGGGAGAGGATACTCTTATTATTGAATCAAAGGTGAGACATAAAATAGGTGGGTTTGGTTTTCTAATCACCTAGTTTTCACCAAGTGAGAACATAATCACTTACCACCTTCAAGCACAATCAAGCAAAGTTCTTCAAACCTCTAGTTAAATCTAAGTGAGACAAGCAGATGTTCTTCTTAAAGCACCAATGGAAATGTTTTCTACTCTAAAACAAACACAAGGGGTTTCAAAATAATGGCCTTGGACATTCGAACCTACAAAACCACTTTGTTAGTAGTCTAAACATATGTCTTGGACCCATGAAATTTCAAAGCCACACACTGCTACAATAGATTAGTAACCAAAAAACTCCTAAACTACTAACTTGAAATAAAAAATGTAATTTTTTTGTAAAAACCCGAGAATAAATTTTTACTAGGCGATTGTGTCACTTTGCAAAGCAAATGTGTCGCGACCGATCAAATGCATTGTTCTGCAAGTCATATGTGTCACAATAGGGCATATGCATTGTTTGAAGAAGCAAATGCATCGTGATACGTTGAATGCATCATTTTGTCAAGCAAATGTGTCATGTTTGTACCTGTGCCTGCAAAAAAAAAAAAATTGTATGGAAAAATAAAAAGTGTGCAATTTTGGCGTCGATTTCACCAATGTAACTATGAGAAATTTCCTAGGTTAGCAAATTAATGCATAAACATAAAAACCCAAAGCAATAATGAAGTGCAAAGGAAAATAATATGAAAAAAAATGAAACAAGCTCACCAAATGTCTTCAATCTCCATGGCTGACCTCCATTACACCTTCTCAACTTGTTGAAAATATATTGTTGCCCTTAGATTTTATGTGAGCAATCTATGACTATGCCAAGACTCAAGCAAATGTTGAAGGATTTAATATTAAATTCCCTACTATGCAACTAAGCAACTAGTAAGCAAAGACTAAAGTATGCAGAAAATAGCCTAAAGATATCAAGATAGTAAAAGCATGAGATATCGAAATATGAGCATAAGGTGACAAAATGAGGCTAAAATTGCCTTTTTATAGAAAATGCAATTTTAGATGAATGGCCAGGATTGAAGATTGACAAATGCCCTAGAATCAATGGACAAAATTCAATGTGACAACCCACAATTAGGGTTAGCGCAACATTAGGGTAAATTCAAAATGAGTGGACAAGATTGATTTTTAGAAAATCAAATCTAGGGTTGACAATACATGTGACAAGAGATAAGATTGGCACAGAAAAAAAGAGAGCTGCAAAATCAAATAATACTAGCAATTAATTGATTTATGGAGGAAAATTACTATTTTGAATTAAAAATTAATTTAATTCAAAAAGGTGGGGTCATGTGTCAATAAACAATTAATGTGAATTATTTACTAAAGGAGGGAAAATTGGAAAGTGGGACCATCTTAAATAATATTAATTATTTTAAATGGGGGGAAAATATCAAGGTGGACCATAATTAAATAAATTAAAGAATTTATTTAATCATAAGAGGCCATGTATGAATTAATGATGTATTTAAATAAATAAAGCAAAATTTATTTATTTAAATAATCAGGAAGACATAGTGGACAAAGATAATTAAATAAATTAAGAAATTTATTTAATTATAGGAAGACATTAAAGTATTAGTGACACATTTAAATAAATAAATAATCAAGAGGAATGAAATAAATGAATTAATTAAATAATTACCAATTATTTTTAAATTAATAGTTGAAGATGGACAAGAAGACATAATTAAATAAATTAATTATGCTAATAAGAATTATGGAGAAAATAGAACTTGCAAGTCTAGGTCATTTTTATGTGTCTTCACCTTTAGCTTCCTTACAAGTGGTGTCAAAGCTTGATCACCTTTGGTTTCAGTTGTGGGTTGTTGGGTTTTTTGAACTAATCCATATTTGAGTGGGAGCTTGTGGAGAAGACACTTTGTGATCTTGTTGTAGGAATTTTCAAATGGCAAGTTCATTGAGGAGAATAGAGGTGGATAAATTTTTTGGAAATAATTTTGAGATTTGGAATTTGAAAATGGAGGTTCTATTGATAGATCCATATCTATGGGATGTTGTTGCTGAGAAAGTTTCAAGGTCTGTAGATCATACTTTGGATGCTCAATATGATATTATGGACCGTAAAGCCAAGGATATAACCATATTATGTTTGGTAGACTCTGTTTCAGTCAATGTCCATGAAGAGACCTTTGCATAGAAACTATGGAAGGAACTTGGTGAGATGTATCAAGCCAAATCGTTACTAAACAAGATTTTCTTAAGGAATAAATTGTATTCCTTGAGAATGGAAGAGGGTGGATGAATCACAGACCACCTGGAAGCATTCAATATTTTTGTGGCTCAATTGGTATTAGTTGGTGTCAAAATAGATGAGGGAGAGAAATGTTTGTAGACATGGAAAATATATCGATTGACATTGCACGTCTGATCCTGACTACTAACACCATTTCATCCTAAATCATCCCTCAGTCTAACCATTTAATCAAATACCCTTATTTTATTAAATTCGTCAATTTCCCTCCCTTAATTAAATAAATCATTTATCTAATTAAATCTCTCTCTTTTGTTAATTAAATCAATCAATCTGATCTAATTATCTCTATTTAATTAAATAATTCATTTTATTTGATTAAATCTCTAAAGTCTATCTTATTAAATTAAAACCTTATTTAATTTAATCTAACTTCATCTCTTTTAATTAAATAAATCAAAAAATCTTTATTTAATTAATCCCTTTATCATATTCTTCTCATATTTGATTTAAATCAACCCATAAATCTAAATCAAATAGTCACATCATCTAATCCATGATTAAATTAATTGACCCTTGATTAATTTAATCCTAATGCATGTCTCATCCTCCATGTTTTTCCACTTGCACATGAAAATAGATTTAATTCATTTATTAAATCTCTATTTATTTTCAACATGGCATAATGGAGGAATATTCCTCAAAATTGAATTTCAAATCCAAGTGGACTTTGTACATCCAACAAGGCATTTATGTCATCTTACAAGTCCTTTTGTATTGAGCCAAGTGTCCTTTAATGCATTTTCCTCTCCCTCCAACATGTCTTTTCCACATTTTCAAATTCACCTAATTGCAATGAATTGCACATTTGTCAAAATGTGTTCATTCCTCAACCATTCTCATGATGACATGTGGCTTCTTCTCATTGGTTGAAGATTAGTCCCACATTCATCCCTTTTTCCTTTTCTCCCTTCACATTTTTCTATAAATAAAGAGCTCATCCTTCATTTCTATCAACCATAATTTGAGCAAACTTACTATACTCAAATACATCTTCAAGCATTTGCATTATATCTATTTTATCAAATCCATAGCTAGGTTATGCAGGTTTTTCATCATGGAGCACATTTGAATCTTTAACAAAGTGGATCATTCATCATCACTCATCAACATTGCATCATAGGATTTGGGAAAGGAACAATTTTCACATCAAATTGACACCAATTCCCCCATGGGATCAAGAGTATGCTTGTTTAATTAGGATTTAATCTATTTTCTTGTGTTCTTATTATGTTCTTCATTTTATCTCCTAATTTGAGCTTTGCAAATGGATTTCATGGGGAACTTAGATTCTAACTTGCATTTCAATCCTCTAATGTGTGTGTTTGTTGTGTTTTGCAGGTGCTAAAGGATTTTGGTTCACATTTTGGTGCTAGGAGGGAAAACCAAAAGATCAAATCACATTTTTTGGGGAAAATTTTGTGCTTTTTGTGTTTTTATGTGTCTACAGGAAAAGTCCACCTCTAGCAAACTAGCATCGTAGTATTGAACTGTTGGCACCCTAGCATCGCTATATTGCATCGTTTCAAATTTAAACATTGATGCTCAACTTTTCCTGCCCAGAATTAAAATTTCTAAACTGCACCACTGGGCTTATGTTCGCATGCTAGAATTTTCAAATTTCAAAATCCACCGCTGGCCGAAATAGTGATGCTATCACACTCTTTGTCCCTGCTTCAGAATGACGCTAACAAGTGTTGTATAGCACTGCTAGGGGACTTCAAACTATGACACCATCACAGGTTCCGCCACTAGAGTAGGTTAAAAAGTGAAATTTAATTTTTTATGACATGTGCCTTAATTAAATTTGATCATTTGGGTTATTATTTTCTTTCCTAACCTCTATTTTGCAGATATAACTTGTTTTCTTGTAGGTTAGATTGATCAAAGGAAAAAGAGAAAAGAAGCATAATGACATCATTCTCTCATAATACCAAGTGTTTTTTAACACTTAGTGTTTGTTTAACACTCTTAGAGAAGTCACAAGTTCTCTTAAAAATTTGTTATCTTTCACATGCTTAGGACTTACTAAATTATTTTGGGCTTTAAAAAGAACATTTCAATTTCTTGCTACAAAGGGATAAAAAGAATTCTAGGACAAATTGACTAGATTTTGTTTAAGGTTAACAATTGAACAAAACAACTTTCATTTTTCCTTTTGGTGCTATAAAAAGAATCAAATCATTGCTTTGAAAGGATTAAAATGAATAAGTGCTTTTTTTTTTTGTAATTACCTACCCAAAGTAATATCAATGAAAAGAAGTATGCGCTTCTCTCACACCTCACGGTGATCTTGAGAATCAAAAGGATTTTCAGTGATATTAAGTTGTGTATGAAATTGTCTTCACACTTCATTTTGGGACTAAAATTGAACACATCTTGTGAGTGTGAGTGGAACATATTGTGTGTGTTCTCTCTTTGTTTCTCAACAAAGATTGATCGAACTATGGATATGTTTTCTCACTTTTGTTTATTTTAGAGGGTCTACCTTGGGGAAAAAGTACTCACCTAAGGGAATGACTCAACCGGCAACACACTAAAGCCAAGTGTATTTCTAGCTGAGATATAAAAGTGGGTATTGGAACAAAGGCCAGTATCACACTGTTGGTTCCGATGAGAAGGGCAGCAATGGTCTCTCACCACATGGATCAATCCTGACAAATGGAAAGTCCAAATTAAAACCCTTGTTTAGAAAGGCCAAAATCCCTATCTATTTGTTGGTGCAGGAATAGTCGTTTTGAAGCCGCCCCACACTTTTACGATTTTTAGTAGAAATGGGAAGTATGCCATGGGAGTTTCATGGGTACTGATGCTTGGATGCCTCGTATAAGTGAGTGTCATGGAGGGAAGCCAGTGGGGTCAAGCATCTAACCATTCGCTAAAAATAAGCGTAGCTAGACTTGTCCAAGTGGGGACTCAACAAATATAGTCTTTCATATCTATAGAGTTGTACTTGTTCTTGGTTACAAAACACTTGCTTGTTCAAAAATGTTGGAAAAAACACATTCAACAAGAAAATCAAATTTCAAACCCCTTAGCTAGAGCAAATACCTTTGAAAAAATCCACAAACTATTGCTTACCCTAGGGATCACATCCTTAGAGGTTTATGAGTGATTGGATTTATATCTTAATTTTCTCTTACTAAGGTCAACATAGGCAACCATTGTTTTGATTTCTTGGAAATTCGACATAGCACTTTGTGGGATGAAAAGAGGTTGTGACATTGGACATTCAGTTTGAAACCTAAGCAAGACATTGGATGTGGTAAAAGCAATTCATTAATCAAGATGAAATCAATTGAACCCCACACATTTGTTTGTTTATCTTTTTATGATCTTTTGAGAAAAAAATGATCTTTTGGTTTGAAGGGAAAAGCATGTTCTTCAAAACCTTGTCCTTGTAAACAAGCCCTTCTTAGGTTCATTTAGGATCAAAATCAAACATTTCATCCATCTCAAAAATCAATCAAATCCCATCTCACAAACAACTTTTGAAGCATTGGAGAAATCATTCATACTACATTTTTGACAGATCCTTTCAAATCAAAATAAAAAACACCTTGTTTGTCTAAGTGTGTGTGGATGAATCCTTCCTCATACACCTAGTTAAATTATCACCTTGTGGACAAGTTCATTCCAAGACAACATCTAACCTCTTGGAGTTTATAAGTTCATTATCAAATCCAAATTAGAAATCCAAAAGTCCTAAAGTCTACTATCCCTCCAAGGTTCTTAAAAGTTCAACACCCATATCATTCACCCCTTTCATCCTTCATGTCATCATTGGTCCTAAATCCCTTAGAGGTTAACAAGGTCAAAACACAAGAAGAACATGGAATACAAACTTGCTCCATACATCATGAGTAATCCAAGTCAACCAAACTATCAAAGCCTTACAAAACCAGGGGATTATCAAAACTCACATTTATACAATCCGTACATGAGATCATTATCTCCTACAAACTTCAATGGTACAACAAATGTGAGTATGCCCAATCTAAATTTTGGAACACCTTTCCCCATGGTAGATTTAAATCAAAGTCTAAACTTACAAGTCTATCCACCAAAAAAACAATGCATGAGTTTTTAAACAAGCAACATCATCCCACCAAATCCATACAAACAAAATGTGAATGTACCAAGTACAAGCTTACCAAACATGAACATTTTGAATCCAAACTTGGAAAAATTTGGGATAAATATGTTTGCGAATCATACAAATGTTGTTCAAAGTCCAAACAAGATGTTAACAACTCTGTGCATTAATCCAAGTCAAGGTAACACCATGCAAAATCAAAGTTACTTAAATCAAGGCATTGTGATTCCCAACACCAAGAATGTTCAATTTCAACCTATCATGCTAAATCTAAACAACATCCCAAATCAAAACATTGTCCAAAATCAATTTTTCCATGATCCCATGCAAAAACCACAAGTAGGCATCCCAAATCTGCTTGAACAAAAACCAAATCAACTATATCAAGGGAGTCAAGATCGAAATCAAGATCAAATTTGGCGAGATAAAATTGTTACACTTACCAAAATAGTTGAGTCATTGCACCAAGAGACATCTCCACTACCATTACCCATATCAACATCATTCCTTGGTTTAGGGCTTCCCCCTTTACCTAGCACCAATCACTCCATCCAAATCAATTCATCCAATGCCAACCAAGCCATCACATCAAATCCTTTGAATATACCATCGACATCGCACCAAAAAATGGTATCTAATCAAATGACAACATTAATCCCAAAAAATCAAAACACGGTCTCCCAAAGACCTATCACCTCGGTCGTTCCAACCATCCCTATCAATTCGATTATTCCAACCACCAATATCATGCCTATCACATCTCAACCCCTCACTACCATGATAGCTCCAAGCATATCTCAACCACTTGTCATCACATCCAACATGATTCCAATTCCACCATCATTACCACCAAAACAAAATGTTGCAAGTCAATATAGCATTGCGCTAAAAGCTCACCATGCCTACCAATAGGCAATTCAACAATACCTAGCTACTCAACAAGAACAACTATCCTCCCAAGCCTCTCAAGTTGCCCAATCTGCTCAAGCTGCATAAGCTGCTCAAGCTGCCCAAGCTTCCCAACAAGCAAAAAAACTAATAACTATTGGGATCAATTATCAAGATCTATCCATCAATAAGCACCTTGAAGACGGTTTTGCCTCATCCAATGATGCATCAACCAATGATCATGTTGAAAATGTCTCTACATCACCTAATGAGTTAGAGGACATATCTCAAGAATTTCTTCCAAAGCATGATCAACATCTTTCACCAAAGTCTAGCAATGGTCCTTTCCAAGACATATTGATGTCCTTTGACCTCATGGTTGCAGATATTGAAGGAATCTTCAACTCAACATTTGATCCAAGTCCTCTCAAAGATCAAGAGGATATTGAGTCGTTTCCCATGCCTAATGAAGATATCCAAGAACCCTTTATAAGAAATCCATCCTTTGAAATTGGCCCATGTCAAGAACTTGATCCAAAGCATGTCAAAAGCAATTCCCAAATCATTCAAGATAAAGTATTCATATCTCCAAGATACTACAATGATCTAATGGACACTCTCCTATCTATACAAGATGTCACAAATGATAATCATACCCACATAGCACATACTCCTCCATCTACCCATGAGATACTTTATGTGGATGGGCACGTAGATGATCTTCATTCAGAACAAGATCCCTTTATTCTTGAACATGAAGTTATTGATTCCTATAGTCAAACTGAGTTGTCAACATTAGGATCAAATATATCCCAAATTCAGACTGAGGACATTAGGTATGAAGATATCCAACATTATCCACTCAAGGAAATTTTTCAGACAAAACAAGATATTCTAGAGTCAGGAAAGCAACAAATTGAAATAACATCATTTGCAGTGGTCATTTATTAGAGAATGCATTCTAAATGGGAAATCTCGAAACAAACAAAATCAAGGAACAAAGGTATTACTACTTCCATACTGGGGGCAACTTTCTCTCAAGAAAATGTCAACATAGGGAGCATGAAGAATCCTTATGATGAAATCGATGCCAATACTACAACTATCCATGTCATGAATCTTCATCCACTTATCACCCCATCCATGAATTGGGACCAACACCAAAGGAAAGATTTCAATCAAAGCACAAAGAACATTATCAAAGAAAAAGAAGTTGAGAAGCATAATGAACAATACAAATGGATACCAAAGAATACAAAGAAAGATTATCCCTATCAAACTCCATTAGTCAAAGAAACTATGGGGAAAAATAAAAAAGGGAAGAGTATCCATCAAAGATTCCACAAAAGAAAAAACAAGCTTTTCAGGAAACATACAAAGTATATCAAGCAGTTGGTCCCAATTCCATGCAGACTTCCGTATCCACCCATCATTGCTCATCTTTCCAATTTTGGAGAGTCAAAGGTTCCAAATTGTCAACCAATCCAACTCCTATCCCTAAAAACACTCCATCTTCACCTCCATACATGATATCCAATTCTCACATTGACCATGTATTGGCAACGACCCTTCATCATAAGGATTTAGAAGGCACTCTATCACGATGTGCACACAAAGATGAAGTCAACTCTAGTATTAACAAAGCAGATCAAGAATATCAAAATTTGCATTCAAGTGCACGTATCTTGAAAAAAAATTTCTTTAGGAAGGATATCGATGGCACATTATGACAGAAGCATCTACATCGACACCACCAGGTGGTTCAACACGAGCTTAAAATCTTTCAGAAAAATCCAAAAAAAATTAAAAAAAACAAGAAAATAGTAAAAAGAAAAATTGTCCTCCAGTGAAAACCACTACAGTGGCGATTTGGACAGGTACCATGATGAAAACCTGGAAAAAAAGCATCATGTGTAGGATCAAGCATCTATGTGTGCCAGTTCAGGTGAAAGTATCTCATCCCATCCATAATAAAATCTAGCATTTCATCCCATCCATAATAAAGCCAACATTCCATCCATTTCACCCATAATAAATCTATTCATCCATAAACCATTTGATCCAATCCACTTTCATCCATCTACATACATAGTCCAAGTTATCTTGATCTTGACAAAGTTTGGTACAACTTTACACTTGCTTATGGTAAACATCTTGACATGGGTCATTTTCATTGATCCTATCCTACCCAGCATTATCTGAGCCATGAAGCATTATCCAATGAGCATTCTTTATTCAAACACCTTATCTTATCGCAAGATAATCCATATCTATCCATCCACACACCTATCCAAGCATCCACCCATGGCATTCCATAAATTGCTAGACATTGGGGGTAGATATTTACATCTTACTTTGGGAATAAATATTAATATATATCCTCCAACTTTTGTGGTGATTTGAACATTGGAAAACATGACATCAAATTGGTCCACCACTTGTGAGAAAAAATCCAAATCACTAGCCTATGGCACATTTTGATGAGCAGATGTTCCTTATCAAGCTTTATCTTTCATTGAACATCAATCCAAATAGTCAATATCAGTCGCATCTAATTTGTGCTTCAACGTCACATCAAATCATTCAAGATAATTTTGTTCCAAAATCAAGCCTCATCAATCCTGATCAATCAAAATCCTTGCATTGTTGTGCATCCTCAACAATGTTATCATCATCAATCCTAATCAATCAAATCCTTGCATTGGTGTGCATCCTCAACAATGTTATCATCATCAATTCCATCATCATCTAGGGGATATCCATCCTAATCCTTGTGTTTCTTAACACTATCCTTGCTTTGTTGTGTATCCTCAACAATGTTATCATCATCAATCCATCAATATGATCAATCAACCTTAGCTTGGTTTTCAACAAAATCCCAAAACAGCGCAATGATATCGTCACACATGTCTATATCCAAAACTTTAAAATCGTGTGAAAAATCCAAAAACACTCATAAAAGTCTAAAAATCGTCAAAAACATGGAATCCAAACTACGTCGTCTCTAAGCTTAAACATAGGCAAGGATAAGCTTTGATGAGCCCTCGAGACACAAAATTCAAAAACATTCATAAAATCTCATAAAACCCCCCAAATTTTTTTTTTTGGAAAACTCAAAAATCAAAACATTTGCAAAATCTCAAAAAAACCCAAAAACACCCTCAAAACATTTCAAAACATCAAAAACATTCAAAAAATCCATCTGTCTCATCTCGCTTTCACCGAAAATAAATATCACTCATAATAAATCAAACGTCACCCTCAACCTTTGGTAAAAAAGTTAGAAACAAGTCTAGTAGTCAAACATGAAAACCTAAACATCAAAATCTCAAGCCTAAATCAGTCAATAAACAAGTTGGTCAACTTTTCATGTCAATAGCTTATCATCAAATCAATCTCATCATCGTCTGATAAAATCATGTCCTAGGATGAATCCTTCCTACAATGGGAATTTTTTTATCAAAAAGAACACTTTGGATAAACGAAATGATGTGTTGTCATCCACTAACATGTTCTAGGATGAATCCTTCCTACAATGGGCATTATCTATTGGCAATAGTTTCAGTTATTATCCTTAAAAACATATTTCCCTTTGGCTAGCGGCATGAAGTACATTAGCTTGTTTGTTTACTTGATTTTATTTGGTTTGATTTATCTTATTGCACTCACTCTGATGACCTCTCAATGATGTCTAAACGAAGGACTTAGAGAGATAAGAATGGGGCAATGATCATTATCTTTTGTTTGTTGTGCTTGTTGGATATTCTTGTAATATAACCTTTGTTATTCATGCTTTCCTTTCTATGTTTTGGTCTGAGATGTTTAAGATATCTTAACTACACTCTGAGTAGGGTTCCGTATATCGAATATGAGTACTCCTATCTGATTGTTAAGTCAAAGTCCATCACACTAGGTGCAACACCATCTTGGTTCTTTATACCTTGATGCATCATATCTATGTGTGTTATCAAACAATAAGGTAATTGGCCCTTTGATAATCCCAACTCTCAGCAAGCAAAACATCATCATCATCCATCATCATCTCTAATAAAGTCCCATCAGATTATGGACTTGTTGGATCCTCTTGTCATCATCTCATTTCTTCTTATTCTTCTATCTTTACTAACATTTCTATTCAAATTTGTGTGATATCTCAAAATATACATGAGGCTACCCATGGTTGATGACTGTCTATGCATCATCTAAATTGTCTACGTCAAATATCTGATCTTTCTAAAGAATTATCTTTCGTCCTCTAATCAGTAGAACCACTCCTCTCGCATTTTATCATGATCTTGATCAGAAATTGACATTTCCATTTGATCGCTCGAGGGGGCAATATACCAACGTAATTCTTCTCGCTAGGGCAACAGTGGGGCATCCGAAAAAATCAGAGATTTTTTTTTTTTTTATTCTTTGAACCAACGCAACAAGTGCATCGTTTCAAAGAGGGGCAAAATGTAGACATGGAAAATATACTGATTGACATTGCACATCTGATCTTGACTACTAACACCATTTCATCATAAATCATCCTTTGGTCTAACCATTTAATCGAATACCCTTATTTGATTAAATTCATCAATTTCCCTCCCTTAATTAAATAAATCATTTATCTGATCAAGTCTCTCTCTCTTTTGTTAATTACATTAATCAATCTAATCTAATTATCTCTATTTAATTAAATAATTCATTTTATTTGATTAAATCTCTAAAGTCTATCTTATTAAATTAAAACCTTATTTAATTTAATCTAACTTCATCTCTTTTAATTAAATAAATCAAAATTTTTTTATTTAATTAATCCCTTTATCATATTCTTCTCATATTTGATTTAAATCAACCCATAAATCTAAATCAAATAGTCACATCATCTAATCCTTCATTAAATTAATTGACCCTTGATTAATTTAATCCTAATGCATGTCTCATCCTCCATGATTTGCCACTTGCACATGAAAATAGATTTAATTCATTTTTTAAATCTCTATTTATTTTCAACATGGCATAATGGAGGAATATTCCTCAAAATTGAATTTCAAATCCAAGTGGACTTTGCACATCCAACAAGGCATTTATGTCATCTTGCAAGTCCTTTTGCATTGAACCAAGTGGCCTTTAATGCATTTTCCTCTCCCTCCAACATGTCTTTTCCACATTTTCAAATTCACCTAATTGCAATAAATTGCACATTCATCAAAATGTGCTCATTCCTCAACCATTCTCATGATGACATGTGGATTTTTCTCATTGGTTGAAGATTAGTCCCACATTCATCCCTTTTTCCTTTTCTCTCTTCATATTTTTCTATAAATAAAGAGCTCATCCTTCATTTCTATCATCCACAATTTGAGCAAACTTACTATACTCAAATACATCTTCAACCATTTGCATTTTATCTATTTTATCAAATCCATAGCTAGGTTATTTATGCAAGTTTTTCATCATGGAGCACATTTAACTCTTTAACAAAGTGGATCATTCATCATCACTCATCAACATTGCATCATAGGAGTTGGGAAAGGGCCAATTTTCACATCAAATTGGCACCAATTCCCCCATGGGATCAAGAGTTTGCTTGTTTAATTAGGATTTAATCTATTTTCTTGTGTTCAAATTGTGTTCTTCATTTTATCTCCTAATTTGAGCTTCGCAAATGGATTTCATGGGGAACTTAGATTCTAACTTGCATTTCAATCCTCTAATGTGTGTGTTTGTTGTGTTTTGCATGTGCTAAAGGATCTTGGTTCACAATGTCAAATGTTGCTTTGTTCTTTGCTTGATTCATGGGATTCTCTCGTTATGGCTATTGGGAGTACTTTTGTTATTTTGAAGACTGGAAATGTGGTGGGTTCTTTTCTTTCTAAAGAGATGAGGAGGAAGGTATCCATAAATTCCAAGGAGGACCTAAATGTTCATGGAAGACCTAAGGAAAAAGGCAAAAAGAATGAGAAGTGTGACAAATCCAAGTCCACAGGGAGATCTGAGTCTCCTAAAAAATCCAAATTTATTTACTGGAACTACAATAAGCCTAAACATATTCATGAGGAATGCAAAGAAAAAAAGAAGAAAAAGAAGAGAATTGATTCTGATTCTGAGTCCAAGAAGGAAGATGGTGACACATTCATTGTAACTTTCGCAACTCGTGCAAGTAATGATGCATGGTTAATTGACTTAGGTGCATCTTTCCATATGACCTTTAATAGAGATTTTTTTTTAATATGAAGAATTTGGTGGAGGTAAGGCGTACTTGGGTGATGATTCTTATTTAAATATTATTGGTCATGGTAAATTTAGAATCAAGTTTCATGATGGTATCTAATAAAAAAAATTAATGGTGTGTTGCATATCCTTGGATTAGCACAAAATTTGTTATATGTGAGCAAACTAATAGATGTAGGCATGCATGCAATATTTTTTGATGTAGGAAGCAAGATGGTTATAGGTGTTATGGTGATTGCTAGAGGTGTCAGATATGGCACATTATATAAGTTTGATGCATGCACTGTTGAGTGCAATAGTACTTTTGTGAAAAGAAAGCTTATGGAAGAGGTGGGGATTTCTTCTTTACTAGATGGTCATGGCTTCTGGGTACCCAAGGGTGCTCTTTCTTCTGAATCAAAGTTATCTACAGAGAGAGTTATGTTATGGCACTAGAGACTTGGCCAAATTGGAGAAAAGGTCTAAGGACCTTGAAAAATAAAATCTTATTGAAGGTTTGTCTTATTGTAATCTTGTGCTGTATTGGATCTTGTTCATTCTAATTTGTTTGTTTCTATAGATGTTCCTTCAATTGGTAAATCCACATATTATGTTTCATTTTTTGATGATTACAGTAGGACATAAGTATATTTTTCATTTTTTGATGATTACAGTAGGACATGGGTATATTTTTCATTTTTTGATGATTACAGTAGGACATGGGTATATTTTCTAAACAATAAATCTGAAGTTTCAATCAATTTAAAGAATTTAAAGCAATGGTTGAGTTGCAAACTAGAAAGAAAATAAAATGTTTGAGGACTGATAATGGTGATGATTTTTTCTCTAATGATTTTGATAGATTTTGTAAAGATTGTGGTATTCATAGAAAAAATATAACTCCATATATTCTCCATAGCAAAATGGAGTTGGAGAAATAATGGACAGGACTTTGATGGAGAAGGCTACAAGTATGTTGAGTGGTGTTGGTCTAGACAAAAGGTTTTGGGTTAAAGCTATTATCACTGCCTATTACCTAATTAATAGGTATTCTACTTTAGCTCATGTTGATAAGATGCCTATAGAGGCATGGTCGAGTCATAAGCCTTCATTAAGACATCTTAGAGTTCTTGGTTGCGAGGCATATGCACATGTACCAAAGGAGAAGCAAACAAATTTGGAGAACAAGCTTGTAAAATGTATCTTCAGCGGATACAGTTATGGTGTGAAAGGATACAAGTTTTTGGATCCTGTTGCACATAAGGTAATATATAGTATAAGTGTTATTTTTAGATAAACTAAGCCTTCTTATGTTACATTGCAGCCAAAACAAAGTAAACAGGAAGATGCGATTCAATTTCCTTCTACACCTAAGAAATTTGAATCAAGGCCCATGGATATAAAAGAATTTGAGGATATCTCATCTAGCTTTGAATCTTCAAAAGAGGAGGAAGAACCTCCATCTCAACTTGTTCATAGGTCTACAACTTGCATAGAAAACCACTTTATAGGTATTCACCTAATGATTGGAGATGTATTTTTTCTTTGAATACTAAAATGGGTGAACCTAAATCTGTAGAAGAGGCATTAGGTATGAATGATTTAGAACCCTAGAAGATTGCCATGGATGAAATGAGAACTTTGAAAAAAAATGATACATGGGGTCTTGTACCATTGCATGAAGGACAAAAACTTGTTGGTTTCAAATGGGTGTTCAAGAAAAAGATTGGTTCAGATGGAGCTATTGAGAAGTATAAAACAAGGTTGGTTGTGAAAGGTTACTCTCAAGTTGAGGGTGTTGATTATGTTGAGATATTTTCTCCTATTGCAAAAATGACATCCATTAGATTTTTACTTTCTATTGTTGCTTCTTATGATTTAGAGGTTGAGGAAATGGATGTAAAAACCACTTTCCTTCATGGTGACTTGGAGGAGGTTATTTATATGACACAAGCAAAGCACTATGTGGTGAAAGGTAAAAGTAATTTGGTTTGGAAATTGAAGAAATTTTTGTATGGCCTAAAATAGAGTCTTCAGATGTGGTACCAAAATTTTTTTACATATGTGTTGAGTTTGGGATTTGGGCATTCTAAATAAGATCAAAAATTGATGGTGATTGTTTCCTATTTATTCCAATGTATGTTCATGATATGTTATTTATTGGCAAAGGGATAGGTATGATTTTAGAATTGAAATTTCAACTTGCTATTAAATTTGAAATGAAAGAACTTGGTGTAGCTAGACACATTATTGGGATGGAAATTAAAAGAGATAGAGTGAACAAAAAGCTATGGCTTGGCCAAAGAAATTATGCCAATTCAATTTTATAGAAGTTTAACATGCAGGATTGTAGACGATTGTGTGTTCCTTTTTCAGTTGGAACAAAGTTATCTATTTCAAATTATCTAGCATCTCCATTAGAGATGAAAGACATGAGCAAAGTGCCTTACCAAAGTACAATTGGAAGTTTGATGTGTGTTATGGTTTGTACTAGACTAGACATTGTCTAAGCAGTGGGAGTTCTTTCTAGATATATGTCTAATCCTAGTAGAGTTCATTATGATGCATTCAAAAGGGTCTTCAGATATTTGTGTGGTACCTCAAAGTATTCCTTGTGTTATCATAGTAATTTGAATGAAGATGATATTTCCCTTGATATTCATGGTTATGTGGATTCAAACTGGGTAGGTGATATTGATAGTAGATGACCCACCAGTGCTTATGTGTTTACTTTATTTGGTGGTGCAATTAGTTGGATGAGTAAGTGACAAGTTGTGGTTTCTCTGTCCACTATTGAAGCTAAGTATATGGAAGCTACTCATGCTTGTAAAGAAGCCATTTGGCTTAAGAGATTGTGTTAAGATATTAGAATAAAACAAGGTTTAGTGACAATTTATTGCGATACTCAGAGTTTGATATGCCTAGCTAAGAACTTGACATTTCATGTGAAGACCAAGCACATTGATGTACAGTATCATTTTGTTAAATATATGGTCAAATATGGAAAGGTGAAGTTGGTTAAGGTAGAGACTTTGATAAATGTTGCTGATTCTTTAACTAAGTCTGTGAGCACAGAGAAGTTCAAATGGTGTTCAGAGACTATAGGCCTTTCATCCCCAGCCCCTAGCAATTAAGAGACATTGTTTACTCCCTCCCATTGCTCTTGTAAGGTGTTCAACAAGTGGAAGATTTGTTAGGAAAATGTGTCTCAACCTTGCAATTATATACTAGGTTTATTGTTGATAGGATATGTATATATATTTCCTAGCTACACTGATAGGCGTAATATACTATGTGAGCACGGGGTGGAGTGGGATTTCTGTTAACATTTTTTGTTAACAAAAACTCTTAAATGACTAACATACATTAAATTAATGATATATTGTAAATCCAGATTGTTCATTATTAGGTCTTTGATCCAATGGTAGATAATTTGTTGGCTTGTATTTCCCTAGAAGGTAACCCTATTTTATGAGGGCATTATACTACGACTGTAGATGATGATGTATTTTGAGAGTCTGATAGCAGTTGATTTTTCTTTGGATTTCTGGTGGTGATACTCTTGTGAGAAGCTTTCTTTGCGAGTATATTGTAATCTTTGTGATTTCTAAATAATATATTGGATGGCTTTTGGGGTGTGGGGTTTTTCTCTTGAAAGCATTTTTCCCACGTAAATTATTGTGTTGTGGTATGCATGATATTTATGTTTATTTTTGTTTAAGTTGTAACTATTGAAAAGATCTATAAATTTTTACATTACTCTCCTCTCAAGACTAGTATAGGAAATTTTTCTGCTACCTTAGCTTCCTTACATGTAAAAAATGGATTTAGACTAATTTATGTCATAGAAAATAAAAATTTAAGGTATACAATCATGTATGAGGCATGTATAAAATACCATCTCATGGGGTAGAAAAAATATTGCATAATTTGTTCAAAAATACTTTTTTGGCCCAAAAATAAGGCAAATGTTTAACTTAAGTTTCATGGTTAGATATATTTATAGTTTCATTTAAAGGTGAAGGTAGAAAATGCACATGCTCTAGTGGTATACCAACCAATCACATGAAATTTTGGGTCATTAATGGTTGATATTCTATGGTATTCTCTATATTTTCTAAAAAAGGATTTATTATAAAGTACATATGGATTTCATGAATGAATGTTATGATTACCATATTACATGATTTTTTATTATTCCTCATCCTTTACATAGTAACATAATTAGTTTCATTCATAGGCCCAAGTTGTTTAATTCCTTTTATGAGATACTAAAGTTACATTTATCAATAAGCCTACACATATACCCAAAACATGAAACTCAATTAATAATGTAATTCCCATTAGTTACTCTCCCCTTCTCTAGATTCTTGTAACCAAACACATGTCAATATGTGTGTGCTTTAAGGAACCAATGGAAAATTTAGAGACCCCTCTAGTATACATAATCTTTATATCTCTCACATACAACCCATAATTATGTACCACATTATCCTCCTAAAATTATTGTCCAACCCACTCCCATGCCAAAACTTATAGTATACTTGGTTTTCCTCCATCTCCCACTTTGAATAAACAATTCTCCTCCCCTAACATATACATTAAATTATACTTTATTAGTCATACCCATGACACTCAATGAAATAATAAAAACATATCAATCCCAACTTCCCTTCCCTCTAATACTATTAATCTTCCCCCTTCATATCCTATATTTTTTCTAACATCCCTAAAGAATGTGATCTCATGAAGCAATTGCAATCCGCACAAGATAAAACATCTCTTTTGGAACTATTTTAGAATTTTCCTTCTCTTCAAGACATCATCCAACAAGCCTTAAAAAAAATATTACACGCTATCACTTGATAGGTCATGGACCAAAATTAAAACACACTTTTTTCTATCACACCTAGTAAACTCACTTATGATATTCTCCAATTGGATGAGTATGGCTCCATGAATGTGTGTCAATCCCTCCACCCTTCATAGATGTTTAAAAAAATTATGAATGTTGAAATAAAATTTATATTATATATGTTAATGAAGCCCTTTTTTAATTTTGTCAAGTTATATAAAATTATATTTTTCCTCTAGGACCACATGTATTTCACCTCTTTACTAAAATTTCATCAATAAAGGCTCACCCAAATCACCTCATAATACTTCTTCAAAACTTACATTGTTAAAAACTTAGAGGATAAATCTAGGTTTCACACATTACTACTGAGGTTTCTTATGTTACACTAATCTCATGTGTATATGGGAAGAAAGAGAATGGTATGGAAACTTTTGCACATAGTTATATAGTAGCATATCTAATGTAGCAAGTTGTATCGATGAAACTAAAATTTCATCAATAAGTCATTACCTCCTCATATTCATATTCCTTCATGTCCCCTCTTATAATTTAATATTTTAATGAATCCCTTTTTCAATTTTGTCAAGTTGTTATTTAAAATTATATTTTTCCTAGTCACACATATTTCACCTCTTCACTAAAATTCCATCAACAAAGGCTCACCCAAATCACCTCCTAATTAAATTCTTCAAAACTTACATTGTTAAAAACTTAGATGATAAATATGTTTCACACATTAAGTTATTGAGGTTTCTTATGCTACACTATTCTCATCTGTATATTGGAAGAAAGAAAATAATATGGAAACTTTTGCACATAGTTATATACTAGTATATCTACTATAGCAAGTTGTATCGATGAAACTAATTTAATTTCATCAATAAGTCATTACCTCCTCATAGTCACCCCCCTTTATATATACCCTCTTATAATTTAACTACCCTTTCTTCAACAACTGATAGATGCCCTCCTTTAAAGGCCCCCCTTCATCTTCTCCCTCCACTTCCCATAAATATGTTCATTCATTTAATAATCATATTTTCCCAAATCCACTGTCATTTTCTTCACATAAAAACACATCATTGATCATGAAATTAGTTTAGTTTCTCCTAGTATTATAGATCCCCCTTTCTCTTCTCATAAACTTGTTCAATATTATATGGCAAAGGGTTCAAGATATTAGCACACTCTAGATATAAAGGAAAATACCTTGGCCTAATGAAGATAGTATTACTTGAAAAAATATGCTCCTCAAATAAATCACTAAGTTGATGCATGAAATATATAGATCATTTTTATATTTTTCTCAATATATAATTCATGAATGGATTTTATCTTGACAACTTTCTCTTCTTTCTTACTTGTCAAAAGAAGCATCAAAATCTAGCCTACAATTGGATAGCAATCACATTTCATGCTCAATTGCCTATTTTGAAGTAGCCCCGATATGAGATGTTTTAGAGCATTTTTGTATATATTTTAATTTGTATTTCATGAATGGTTTTTCACCCCAATAAATTTCTCTTCTTGATTACCACTTAGAATGAGTGACAAAAATAAGCCATGGGCATTGGTTAAGTGTTGAGCTTGTACTACACTTATCATGAAAATTTTATATTTTCCCTCATATAGCTTTATCATATGTTATTAACCTCCTTTGACCATATCCTATACCTATTTTTATTTCTATATGATATGTATTCTTTTTTATAGAGATAGGGTCTTCCAAATGCTACTCCATAAACATCCAATGATATGATATCAACAACCACCTCATCATTTAAGACTATGGTGAGTAAACTTAATCACACATTATATTTCAAATAAAGTCTTAAAAAAATGTATCCAACCCAAATGATATGGACTCAATTGTCTCCTAGTTTGTAATTCAAGCTCATCAAGACTAGAATTATATAAATCAAGATTGCTTGAAAAAAACTTTCAATTCAACTATCTACCTTCCTTCCCTTGAGTTGTACATTGAATATAAGAGTTTTATCATCTCATTCTCAAAATAAGAATCATACTTACTATTTCAACTAAATTCCCTTAAGTTGGAACATGAAAAGCAATTATTTAGGTTGAAGGTGCACTCAATATTGTTCACCTTATATTCCTACAAGATGTATTTTTTTAGATGAAGCTTTCAACATGACTCTTTTTAGTGTCATTCTTTGAAACAATTTTTTTTTAAAATCTCATTTTCCTTGGTATCCATTATGCTTGTAATGTTCATTTCTCTCTTTAATGTTAGTTTCCTTATTTAAATATTGACCTTATATTTTTTCTTAAATTGGTAATTTTGTTAATAAGAAGTGGTTGTCTTGATTTCCATATCAATATAGTGTTTAGGGATTAGGATTTAGGGTTCAAGGTTTAGGGTTTAGGGTTTAGGGTTTTAGTTTTTAGGTCTAGGTTCTATGTTTTAGTTTATTGTACTTGTACCATTATTTTGATGAATATGTTTACAAATGGAATTAAAGAACTATACAATTCAACTTAATTACAATAGTTAAAATAAACAAAAATATAAACCACAAAATTATAAACCCTCCATTATATATAATTAAATTTTAAACCATAATTACAAACAAAAAGCGTTAAATATAAAGAAAAAAAAGTACACATACTAACCTAGAGGTCATTGAGATCGAATATGTCAAGGGAGGAGGTGGTAGCCACAATTTGGTGGTGTATAGGGCTTTAGAAATACGTACCCATTCTCCTCTAGTCATTGTCTTTTGCCACAAAAGTTATAGGTAAAAATGAACTGACAGTCAGTTTTTAAAAAAAATAAATACCTTTTCAAAATGGGTACACATTTACTAGAAGCACCTGAAGCGAAAAGTTGCCCATTTGAATTTAAGCTCGAGAACCTATTCCTAAATGGGTGCCTATTTTTTTCAAAATGGGTACATGTTTTTTTGGAATTTTTTTGGTTGAAACTTCCCCTCTTCATGGACCCAACTTATTATTTTTACCCAAATGGACACTAACCTAATTGTGATAAGGTCTATATGTTGTGACTACGTTTATGCTCACTCAAAAATAAAGTTTTGTTGAATAATGATAAAATTAAAAAGTGAATCTACAATTAACTAATTTTCAAACATTAAAATGGGAGTTTTTTGTTTAGAGGGAAATATTCTTTTGAAGATGAAGAAAGGAAAAAATAACGAATGTTAGGATTCACATCAAGTTCACTACAATTATAGATAAAAATAATGTAGGAAATTCTTTTTAATTATCTTAGGATTCAACTAACAATCTATCATAAATTGGTTTTACTTAAGTTAACTGAAACACAAAAATTCTCTACCAACTAAATAAAAAATTATTTTTATTGCAATTACATTTCTTAACATGTCTTTACTTAAACTAAATTCTTAATCTAAATGAGACTTAGATGAGAAATGATAACAAAATAATAAATTGGTTGATTTACTAACAATTAAATTTATGAATGACAAGATTGTTTAAAGACATTTAATTTAAGATAATAAGAATGAAAGATGGAAAATAGACAAACTTGTTGAAGGAAAATAATAAGAGGGCCTATTGAAAAACTAAGGCCGCTAATAAGAAAAACAAAGTCTAATTTTAGTATAAAAATGTTGGCACACCTCTAGAGTACAACCATGCCTTCATTACATGCATTTTTTTAAAATCTAGAATAGATTTAAGAAAAACAAAAGAATACTAAAAGTTTGGAGAAATGAAGAATAGAATAAGGATGTAAAATTCCGATCTTAAAACACTTCCCACCCCTTGTCTATGCTTCCACATTTGGCATAAATTTCTACTAAAGCAATTGCAACTACATCAAACAAAATTGCTCTATCCTTAATGCTTTGAACGATGTCCATGCCCTGTTCCAAATCTCTCGTTTTGGCATAGGCTAGGAGGATGCTGGTAAAGGTTGCAAAGTCTGACTTCACACCTACCAATTACATTTTCTTGAAAGTTCCTAAATCCTTTTTAAAAATTTTATTTTCTTGAATAATCTACTATCAAGGCAATCCATGAAAAGACGTTTCTTCAAGACATTATATTAAATAGTTCACGTGCCTTGTCTATGCTTCCACATTATGCATATCCTACAATCATGGCAATCCACGAGACTACATTTCTTTGAGCCATTTTGTAAAACAATTCACATGCCTTGTCTATGCTTCCACATTTTGCATACATGTCTACTAGGATAGTTGCAACAACAACATTTGACAACATTCCTTTTTCCTTTATCATTTGATGAATATAGTGTTTAGGGATTAGGATTTATGGTTTACGGTTTATGGTTTACAGTTTGGGGTTTAGGGTTTTAGTTTTTAGGTCTAGGTTCTAGGTTTTAGTTTATTGTACTTGTACCATTATTTTGATGAATATGTTTACCAATGGAATTAAAGAACTATAGAATTCAACTTAATTACAACAGTTAAAATAAAAAAAAAACTATAAACCAATAAATTATAAAACCTCCATTATATATAATTAAATTTTAAACCATAATTACAAACAAAAAGTGTTAAATATAAAGCAAAAAAAGTACACATACTAACCTAGAGGTCATAGAGATCGAATATGTCAAAGGGAGGAGGTGGTAGCCACAATTTGGTGGTGTATAGGGCTTTAGAAATGCGCACCCATTCTCCTCTGGTCATTGTCTTTTGCCACAAAAGTTATAGGTGAAAATGAACCCAGAGTCTGTTTTTCTAAAAAATAAATACCTTTTCAAAATGGGTACACATTTAGTAGAAAGCACCTGAAGCGAAATGTTGCCCGTTTGAATTTAAGCTCGGGAACCTATTCCTAAATGGGTGCCTTTTTTTTTCAAAATGGGTACATTTTTTTTGGCATTTTTTTGGTTGAAACTTCCCCTCTTCATGGACCCAACTTATTATTTTTACCCAAATGGACACTAACCTAATTGTGATAAGGTCTATATGTTGTCATAAATTGGTTTTACTTAAGTTAACTGAAACACAAAAATTCTCTACCAACTAAATAAAAAATATATTTCTATTTCAATTAGATTTCTTAACATGTCTTTACTTAAACTAAATTCTTAATCTAAATGAGATTTAGTTGAGAAATGATGAAAAAATAAGAAATTGGTTGATTTACTAACAATTAAACTTATGAATGACAAGATTGTTTAAACTCATTTAATTTAAGATAATAAGAATGAAAGATGGAAATTAGATAAACTTGTTGAAGGAAAATAATAAGAGGGCCTATTGAAAAACTAAGGTTGCTAATAAGAAAAACAAAGTCTAATTTTATTATAAAAATGTTGGCACACCTCTAGAGTGCAACCATGCCTTCATTACATGCATTTTTTTAAAATTCAAAATACAGTTAAGAAAAACAAAAAAATGCTAAAAGTTTGGAGAAATGAAGAATAGAATAAGGAAGTAAAATTCTGATCTTAAAATACTTCCCACCCCTTGTCTATCCTTCCATATTTGGCATACATTTCTACTAGAGCAGTTGCAACTACATCAAACAAAATTGCTCTATCCTTAATGCTTTGATCGATTTCCATGCCTTGTTCCAAATCTCTCGTTTTGGCATAGGCTAGGAGGATGCTAGTAAAGGTTGCAAAGTCTGACTTCACACCTACCAATTACATTTGCTTGAAAGTTGCTAAATCCTTTTTAAAAAATTGATTTTTTGAATAATCTACTGTCAAGGCATTCCATGAGAACACGTTTCTTCAAGACATTATATTAAACAGTTCACGTGCCTTGTCTATGCTTCCACATTATCCATATCCTGCAATCATGGCAATCCATAATTATTGACGTCAAGTTCACTACAATTATAGATAAAAATAATGTAGGAAATTCTTTTTAATTATCTTAGGATTCAACTAACAATCTGTCATAAATTGGTTTTACTTACGTTAACTGAAACAAAAAAATTCTCTACCAACTAAATAAAAAATTATTTTTATTTCAATTAGATTTCTTAACATGTCTTTACTTAAACTAAATTCTTAATCTAAACGAGACTTAGTTGAGAAATGATGACAAAATAAGAAATTGGTTGATTTACTAACAATTAAATTTATGAATGACAAGATAGTTTAAAGACATTTAATTTAAGATAATAAGAATGAAAGATGGAAATTAGATAAATTTGTTGAAGGAAAATAATAAGAGGGCCTATTGAAAAACTAAGGTCGCTAATAAAAAAAACAAAGTATAATTTTAGTATAAAAATGTTGGCACACCTCTAGAGTGCAACCATGCCTTCATTACATGCATTTTTTTAAAATCTAAAATAGATTTAAGAAAAGCAAAAGAATGCTAAAAGTTTGGAAAAATGAAGAGTAGAATAAGGATGTAAAATTCTGATCTTAAAACACTTCCCACCCCTTGTCTATGCTTCCACATTTGGCATACATTTCTACTAGAGCAGTTGCAACTACATCAAACAAAATTTCTCTATCCTTAATGCTTTGATCGATGTCCATGCCCTATTCCAAATCTCACGTTTTGGCATAGGCTAGGAGGATGCTGGTAAAGGTTGCAAAGTCTGACTTCACACCTGCCAATTACATTTGCTTGAAAGTTCCTAAATCCTTTTTAAAATTTTGATTTTTTTGAATAATCTAATGTCAAGGCATTCTGTGAGAAAATGTTTCTTCAAGACATTATATTAAACAGTTCATGTGCCTTGTCTATGCTTCCACATTATGCATATCTTGCAATCACGGCAATCCACAAGACTACATTTCTTTGAGCCATTTTGTAAAACAATTCACATGCCTTGTCAATGCTTCCACATTTTGCATACATGTCTACTAGGATAGTTGCAACTACAACATTTGACAACATTCCTTTGTTCTTTATCATTTGATGAATATAATGTTTAGGGATTAGGATTTATGGTGTACGGTTTATGGTTTATGGTTTGGGGTTTACGGTTTTAGTTATAATTAGGTCTATGTTCTAGGTTTTAGTTTATTGTATATGTACCATTATTTTGATGAATATGTTTACAAATGGAATTAAAGAAATATAGAATTCAACTTAATTACAACAGTTAAAATAAACAAAAATATAAACCACAAAATTATAAACCCTCCATTATATATAATTAAATTTTAAACCGCAATTACAAACAAAAAGCGTTAAATATAAAGCAAAAAAAGTACACATACTAACCTAGAGGTCATTGAGATCAAATATGTCAAAGGGAGGAGGTGGTAGCTGCAATTTGGTGGTGTATAGGGCTTTAGAAATGCGTACCCATTCTCCTCAAGTCATTGTCTTTTGCCACAAAAGTTACAGGTGAAAATTAACCCAAAGTCCGTTTTTCTAAAAAATAAATACCCTTTCAAAATGGGTACACATTTAGTAGAAAGCGCCTGAAGTGAAATGTTGCCCGTTTGAATTTAAGCTCGGGAACCTATTCCTAAATGGGTGCCTCTTTTTTTCAAAATGGGTACATGTTTTTTTGGCATTTTTTTGGTTGAAACTTCCCCTCTTCATGGACCCAACTTATTATTTTTACCCAAATGGACACTAACCTAATTGTGATAAGGTCTATATGTTGTGACTACGTTTATGCTTACTCAAAAATAAAGTTTTGTTGAATGATGATAAAATTAAAAAGTGAAAGTAGAATTAACTAATTTTCAAACACTAAAATGGAAGTTTGTTGTTAGAGGGAAATACTCTTTTGAAGATGAAGAAACAAATAAATAACAAAGGTTAGGATTCACGTCAAGTTCACTACAGTTATAGATAAAATTAATGTAGGAAATTCTTTTTAATTATCTTAGGATTCATCTAACAATCTGTCATGAATTGGTTTTACTTAAGTTAACTGAAACACAAAAAATCTCTACCAACTAAATAAAAAAATTATTTTTATTGCAATTACATTTCTTAACATGTCTTTACTTAAACTAAATTCTTAATCTAAATGAGACTTAGTTGAGAAATGATGAAAAAATAAGAAATTGGTTGATTTACTAACAATTAAATTTATGAATGACAAGATTGTTTAAAGTCATTTAATTTAAGATAATAAGAATGAAAGATGGAAATTAGATAAACTTGTTGAAGGAAAATAATAAGAGGGCCTATTGAAAAACTAAGGTCGCTAATAAGAAAAACAAAGTCTAATTTTAGTATAAAAATGTTGGCACACCTCTAGTGTGCAACCATGCCTTCATTACATGCATTTTTTTAAAATCTAAAATAGATTTAAGAAAAACAAAAGAATGCTAAAAGTTTGGAGAAATGAAGAATAGAATAAGGAAGTAAAATTCTGATCTTAAAACACTTCCCACCCCTTGTCTATCCTTCCATATTTGGCATACATTTCTACTAGAGCAGTTGCAACTACATCAAACAAAATTGCTCTATCCTTAATGCTTTGATCGATGTCCATGCCCTGTACCAAATCTCTCGTTTTGGCATAGGCTAGGAGGATGCTAGTAAAGGTTGCAAAGTCTGGCTTCACACCTACCAATTACATTTTCTTGAAAGTTGCTAAATCCTTTTTAAAAATTTGATTTTTTTGAATAATCTGCTGTCAAGGCATTCCATGAGAACACGTTTCTTCAAGACATTATATTAAACAGTTCACGTGCCTTGTCTATGCTTCCACATTATCCATATCTTGCAATCATGGCAATCCATAATTATTCACGTCAAGTTCACTACAATTATAGATAAAAATAATGTAGGAAATTCGTTTTAATTATCTTAGGATTCAACTAACAATTTGTCATAAATTGGTTTTACTTAAGTTAACTGAAACACAAAAATTCTCTACCAACTAAATAATAAATTATTTTTATTTCAATTAGATTTCTTAACATGTCTTTACTTAAACTAAATTCTTAATCTAAATGAGACTTAGTTGAGAAATGATGAAAAAATAAGAAATTGGTTGATTTACTAACAATTAAATTTATGAATGACAAGATTGTTTAAAGGCATTTAATTTAAGATAATAAGAATGAAAGATGGAAATTAGATAAACTTGTTGAAGGAAAATAATAAGAGGGCCTATTGAAAAACTAAGGTCGCTAATAAGAAAAACAAAGTCTAATTTTAGTATAAAAATGTTGGCACACCTCTAGAGTGCAACCATGCCTTCATTACATGCATTTTTTTAAAATCTAAAATAGATTTAAGAAAAACAAAAGAATGCTAAAAGTTTGGAGAAATGAAGAATAGAATAAGGAAGTAAAATTCTGATCTTAAAACACTTCCCACCCCTTGTCTATCCTTCCACATTTGGCATACATTTCTACTAGAGCAGTTGCAACTACATCAAACAAAATTGCTCTATCCTTAATGCTTTGATCGATGTCCATCTCCTGTTCCAAATCTCTTGTTTTGGAATAGGCTAGGAGGATGCTAGTAAAGGTTGCAAAGTCTGACTTCACACCTACCAAGTACATTTGCTTGAAAGTTGCTAAATCCTTTTTAAAATTTTGATTTTTTTGAATAATCTGTTGTCAAGGCATTCCATGAGAACACGTTTCTTCAAGACATTATATTAAATAGTTCAAGTGCCTTATCTATGCTTCCACATTATCCATATCTTGCAATCATGGCAATCCATAATTATTCACGTCAAGTTCACTACAATTATAGATAAAAATAATGTAGGAAATTCTTTTTAATTATCTTAGGATTCAACTAACAATCTGTCATAAATTGGTTTTACTTAAGTTAATTGAAACACAAAAATTCTCTACCAACTAAATAATAAATTATTTTTATTTCAATTAGATTTCTTAACATGTCTTTAATTAAACTAAATTCTTAATCTAAATGAGACTTAGTTGAGAAATGATGAAAAAATAAGAAATTGGTTGATTTACTAACAATTAAATTTATGAATGACAAGATTGTTTAAAGGCATTTAATTTAAGATAATAAGAATGAAAGATGGAAATTAGATAAACTTGTTGAAGGAAAATAATAAGAGGGCCTATTGAAAAACTAAGGTCGCTAATAAGAAAAATAAAGTCTAATTTTAGTATAAAAATGTTGGCACACCTGTAGAGTGCAAAGATGCCTTCGTTACATGCATTTTTTTAAAATCTAAAATAGATTTAAGAAAAACAAAAGAATGCTAAAAGTTTAGAGAAATGAAGAATAGAATAAGGATGTAAAATTCTGATCTTAAAACACTTCCCACCCTTTGTCTGTGCTTCCACATTTGGCATACATTTCTACTAGAGTAGTTGCAACTACATCAAACAAAATTGTTGTATCCCTAATGCTTTGATCGATGTCCATGACCTATTCCAAATCTGTCGTTTTGGCATAGGCTAGGAGGATGCTGGTAAAGGTTGCAAAGTCTGACTTCACACCTACCAATTACATTTGCTTGAAAGTTCCTAAATCCTTTCTAAAAATTTGAATTTTTTTTAATAATCTGCTGTCAAGGCATTCCATGAGAACACGTTTCTTCAATACATTATATTAAATAGTTCACGTGCATTGTCTATGCTTCCACATTATGCATATCCTACAATCATGGCAATCCATAATTATTCACGTCAAGTTCACTACAATTATAGATAAAAATAATGTAGGAAATTCTTTTTAAATATCTTAGGATTCAACTAACAATCTGTCATAAATTTGTTTTACTTAAGTTAACTGAAACAAAAAAGTTCTCTAGCAACTAAATAAAAAATTATTTTTATTTCAATTAGATTTCTTATCATGTCTTTACTTAAACTCAATTCTTAATCTAAATGAGACTTAGTTGAGAAATGATGACAAAATAAGAAATTGGTTGATTTACTAACAATTAAATTTATGAATGACAAGATTGTTTAAAGACATTTAATTTAAGATAATAAGAATGAAAGATGGAAATTAGATAAATTTGTTGAAGGAAAATAATAAGAGGGCCTATTGAAAAACTAAGGTCGCTAATAAGAAAAACAAAGTCTAATTTTAGTATAAAAATGTTGGCACACCTCTAGAGTGCCACCATGCCTTCATTACATGCATTTTTTTAAAATCTAAAATAGATTTAAGAAAAACAAAAGAATGCTAAAAGTTTGGAGATATGAAGAATAGAACAAGGATGTAAAATTCTGATCTTAAAACACTTCCCACCGGTTGTCTATGCTTCCACATTTGGCATACATTTCTACTAGAGCAGTTGCAACTACATCAAACAAAATTGCTCTATCCTTAATGCTTTGAACAATGTCCATGCCCTGTTCCAAATCTCTCGTTTTGGCATAGGCTAGGAGGATGTTGGTAAAGGTTGCAAAGTCTGACTTCACACCTACCAATTACATTTGCTCGAAAGTTCCTAAATCCTTTTTAAAAAATTGACTTTTTTGAATAATCTACAGTCAAGGTATTCCATGAGAACACGTTTCTTCAAGACATTATATTAAACAGTTCGCATGCCTTGTCTATGCTTCCACATTATGCATATCCTGCAGTCACGGCAATCCATGAGACTACATTTCTTTGAGCCATTTTGTATAACAATTCACATGCCTTGTCAATGCTTCCTCATTTTGCATACATGTCTACTAGGATAGTTGCAACTACAACATTTGACAACATTCCTTTGTCCTTTATCATTTGATGAATATAGTGTTTAGGGATTAGGATTTATGGTGTACGGTTTATGGTTTACGGTTTGGGGTTTACGGTTTTAGTTATAATTAGGTCTACATTCTA
The DNA here is from genome assembly GCA_007258455.2 of Sequoia sempervirens. Classification (NCBI taxonomy): domain Eukaryota; kingdom Viridiplantae; phylum Streptophyta; class Pinopsida; order Cupressales; family Cupressaceae; genus Sequoia; species Sequoia sempervirens. The sequence continues at coordinate 122,640,552 of VDFB02271358.1, forward strand.
GGTTTTAGTTTATTGTACATGTACCATTATTTTGATGAATATGTTTACAAATGGAATTAAAGAAATATAGAATTCAACTTAATTACAACAGTTAAAATAAACAAAAATATAAACCACAAAATTATAAACCCTCCATTATATATAATTAAATTTTAAACCGTAATTACAAACAAAAAACGTTAAATATAAAGCAAAAAAAGTACACATACTAACCTAGAGGTCATTGAGATCAAATATGTCAAAGGGAGGAGGTGGTAGCCGCAATTTGGTGGTGTATTGGGCTTTAGAAATACGTACCCATTCTCCTCTAGTCATTGTCTTTTGCCACAAAAGTTACAGGTGAAAATGAACCGACAGTCGGTTTTTTAAAAAAGTAAATGCCTTTTCAAAATGGCTACACATTTAGTAGAAAGCACCTGAAATGAAAAGTTGCGCATTTTAATTTAAGTTCGGGAACCTATTCCTAAATGGGTGCCTATTTTTTTCAAAATGGGTATATGTCTTTTTGGCATTTTTTGGTTGAAACTTCCCCTCTTCATGGACCCAACTTATTATTTTTACCCAAATGGACACTAACCTAATTGTGATAAGGTCTATATGTTGTGACTAAATTTATGCTTACTCAAAAATAAAGTTTTGTTGAATGATGATTAAATTATAAATTGAAAGTAGAATTAACTAATTTTCAAACACTAAAATGGGAGTTTGTTGTTAGAGGGAAATACTCTTTTGAAGATGAAGAAAGGAATAAATAGCGAAGCTTAGGATTAACGTCAAGTTGACTACAATTATGGATAAAAATAACGTAGGAAATTCTTTTTAATTATCTTAGGATTCAACTAACAATCTGTCATAAATTGGTTTTACTTAAGTTAACTGAAACACAAAAATTCTCTACCAACTAAATAAAAAAATTATTTTTATTTCAATTAGATTTCTTAACATGTCTTTATTGAAACTAATTTTTTAATCTAAATGAGACTTAGTTGAGAAATGATGAAAAAATAAGAAATTGGTTGATTTACTAACAATTAAATTTATGAATGACAAGATTGTTTAAAGACATTTAATTTAAGATAATAAGAATGAAAGATGGAAATTAGATAAACTTGTTGAAGGAAAATAATAAGATGGCCTATTGAAAAACTAAGGTCGGTAATAAGAAAAACAAAGTCTAATTTTAGTATAAAAATGTTGGTACACCTCTAGAGTGCAACCATGCCTTCATTACATGCATTTTTTTAAAATCTAAAATAGATTTAAGAAAAACAAAAGAATGCTAAAAGATTGGAGAAATGAAGAATAGAATAAGGATGTAAAATTTCGATCTTAAAACACTTCCCACCCCTTGTTTATGCTTCCACATTTGGCATACATTTCTACTAGAGCAGTTGCAACTACATCAAACAAAATTACTCTATCCTTAATGCTTTGATCAATGTCCATGCCTTGTTCCAAATCTCTCGCTTTGGCATAGGCTAGGAGGATGCTGGTAAAGGTTGCAAAGTTTGACTTCACAGCTACCAGTTACATTTGCTTGAAAGTTCCTAAATCCTTTTTGAAAATTTGATTTTTTTGAATAATCTAGTGTCAAGGCATTCCATGAGAACACGTTTCTTCAAGACATTATATTAAACAGTTCACGTGCCTTGTCTATGCTTCCACATTATGCATATCCTGCAATCATGGCAATCCATAATTATTCACATCAAGTTCACTACAATTATAGATAAAAATAATGTAGGAAATTCTTTTTAATTATCTTAGGATTCAACTAACAATCTATCATAAATTGGTTTTACTTAAGTTAACTGAAACACAAAAATTCTCTACCAACTAAATAAATTCTTTTTTTTATTTCAATTAGATTTCTTAGCATATCTTTACTTAAACTAAATTCTTAATCTAAATGAGACTTAGTTGAGAAATGATGACAAAATAAGAAATTGGTTGATTTACTAACAATTAAATTTATGAATGACAAGTTTGTTTAAAGACATTTAATTTAAGATAATAAGAATGAAAGATGGAAATCAGATAAACTTGTTGAAGAAAATAATAAGAGGGCCTATTGAAAAACTAAGGTCGCTAATAAGAAAAAACAAAGTCTAATTTTAGTATAAAAATGTTGGCACACCTCTAGAGTGCAACCATGCCTTAAAACACTTCCGATCTCAAAACACTTCCCACCCCTTGTCTATGCTTCCACATTTGGCATACATTTCTACTAGAGCAGTTGCAACTACATCAAACAAAATTGCTCTACCCTTAATGCTTTGATCGATGTCCATGCCTTGTTCCAAATCTCTCATTTTGGCATAGGCTAGGAGGAGGCTGGTAACTTCACACCTACCAATTACATTTGCTTGAAAGTTCCTAAATCCTTTTTAAAATTTTGATTTTTTTGAATAATCTACTGTCAAGGCATTTCATGACAACACGTTTCTTCAAGACATTATATTAAATAGTTCACGTACCTTGTCTAGGCTTCCACATTATGCATATCCTGCAATCATGGCAATCCATGAGACTACATTTCTTTGAGCCATTTTGTAAAACAATTCACATGCCTTGTCAATGCTTCCACATTTTGCATATATGTCTACTAGGATAGTTGCAACTACAACATTTGACAACATTCCTTTGTCCTTTATCATTTGATGAATATAGTGTTTAGGGATTAGCATTTAGGGTTTACGGTTTATGGTTTATGGTTTGGGGTTTATGGTTTTAGTTTTTAGGTCTAGGTTCTAGGTTTTAGTTTATTGTACATGTACCATTATTTTGATGAATATGTTTACAAATGGAATTAAAGAACTATAGAATTCAAGTTAATTACAATAGTTAAAATAAACAAAAATATAAACCACAAAATTATAAACCCTCCATTATAAATAATTAAATTTTAAACCATAATTACAAACAAAAAGCGTTAAATATAAAGCAAAAAAAGTACACATACTAACCTAGAGGTCATTGAGATCGAATATGTCAAAGGGAGGAGGTGGTAGCCGCAATTTGGTGGTGTATAGGGCTTTAGAAATACGTACCCATTCTCCTCTGGTCATTGTCTTTTGCCACAAAAGTTATAAGTGAAAATGAACCAATAGTTAGTTTTTTAAAAAATAAATACCTTTTCAAAATGGCTACACATTTAGTAGAAAGCACCTAAAGCGAAAAGTTGCCCATTTGAATTTAAGCTCGGGAACCTATTCGTAAATGGGTGCCTGTTTTTTTCAAAATGGGTACATGTCTTTTTGGCATTTTTTTGGTTGAAACTTCCCCTCTTGATGAACCCAACTTATTATTTTTACCCAAATGGACACTAACCTAATTGTGATAAGGTCTATATGTTGTGACTACGTTTATGCTTACTAAAAAATAAAGTTTTGTTGAATGATGATAAAATTAAAAAGTGAAAGTAGAATTAACTAAGTTTCAAACATTAAAATGGGAGTTTGTTGTTAGAGGGAAATACTCTTTTGAAGATGAAGAAAGGAATAAATAATTAAGGTTAGCACTCACATCAAGTTTACTACAATTATAGATAAAAATAATGTAGGAAATTATTTTTAATTATCTTAGGATTCAACTAAAAATCTATCATAAATTGGTTTTACTTAACTGAAACACAAAAATTCTCTACCAACTAAATAAAAAATTATTTTTATTTCAATTAGATTTCTTAACATGTCTTTACTTAAACTAAATTCTTAATCTAAATGAGACTTAGTTGAGAAGTGATGACAAAATAAGAAATTGGTTGATTTACTAACAATTAAATTTATGAATGACAAGATTGTTTAAAGACATTTAATTTAAGTTAATAAGAATGAAAGATGGAAATTAGATAAGCTTGTTGAAGGAAAATAATAAGAGGGCCTATTGAAAAACTAAGGTCACTAATAAGAAAAACAAAGTCTAATTTTAGTATAAAAATATTGGCACACCTCTAGAGTGCAACCATGCCTTCATTACATGCATTTTTAAAAAATCTAAAATAGATTTAAGAAAAACAAAAGAATGCTAAAAGTTTGGAGAAATGAAGAAATGAATAAGGATGTAAAATTCTGATATTAAAGCACTTCCCACCCCTTATGTATGCTTCCACATTTGGCATACATTTCTACTAGAGCAATTGCAACTACATCAAACAAAATTGCTCTGTCCTTAATGCTTTGATTGATGTCCATGCCCTGTTCCAAATCTCTTGTTTTGGCATAGGCTAGGAGGATGCTGGTAAAGGTTGCAAAGTTTGACTTCACACCTACCAATTACATTTTCTTGAAAGTTGCTAAATCCTTTTTAAAATTTGGATTTTTTTGAATAATCTACTATCAAGGCATTCCATGACAACACGTTTCTTCAAGACATTATATTAAACAGTTCACGTGCCTTGTCTATGCTTCCACATTATGCATATCCTGCAATCATGGCAATCCATGAGACTACATTTCTTTGAGCCATTTTGTAAAACAATTCACATGCCTTGTCTATGCTTCCACATTTTGCATACATGTCTACTAGGATAGTTGCAACTACAACATTTGACAATATTCCTTTGTCCTTTGTCATTTGATGAATATAGTGTTTAGGGATTAGGATTTAGGGTTTATGGTTGATGGTTTACGGTTTGGGGTTTATGGTTTTAATTTTTAGGTCTAGGTTCTAGGTTTTAGTTTATTGTACATGTACCATTATTTTAATGAATATGTTTAGAAATGGAATTAAAGAACTATAGAATTCAACTTAATTACAATAGTTAAAATAAACAAAAATATAAACCACAAAATTATAAACCCTCCATTATATATAATTAAATTTTAAACCATAATTACAAACAAAAAGTGTTAAATATAAAGCAAAAAAAGTACACATACTAACCTAGAGGTCATTGAGATCAAATATGTGAAAGGGAGGAGGTGTTAGCTGCAATTTGGTGGTGTATAGGGCTTTAGAAATACGTACCCATTCTCCTCTGGTCATTGTCTTTTGCCACAAAAGTTACAGGTGAAAATGAATCGATAGTTGATTTTTTTTTAAAATAAATACCTTTTCAAAATGGCTACACATTTAGTAGAAAGCACCTGAAGCAAAAGGTTTCCCATTTGAATTTAAGCTCGGGAACCTATTCCTGAATGAGTGCCTATTTTTTTCAAAATGGGTACATGTCTTTTTGGCATTTTTTTGGTTGAAACTTCCCCTCTTCATGGACCCAACTTATTATTTTTACCCAAATGGACACTAACCTAATTGTGATAAGGTCTATATGTTTTGTCTACGTTTATGCTTACTCAAAAATAAAGTTTTGTTGAATGATGATAAAATTAAAAAGTGAAAGTAGAATTAACTAATTTTCAAACATTAAAATGGGAGTTTGTTGTTAGAGGGAAATACTCTTTTGAAGATGAAGAAAGGAATAAATAAGGAAGGTTAGGATTCACGTCAAGTTCACTACAATTATAGATAAAAATAATGTAGGAAATTCTTTTTAATTATCTTAGGATTCAACTAACAATCTATCATAAATTGGTTTTACTTAAGTTAACTGAAACACAAAAATTCTCTACCAACTAAATAAAAAATTATTTTTATTTCAATTAGATTTCTTAACATGTCTTTACTTAAACTAAATTCTTAATCTAAATGAGACTTAGTTTAGAAATGATGACAAAATAAGAAATTGGTTGATTTACTAACAATTAAATTTATGAATGACAAGATTGTTTAAAGGCATTTAATTTAAGATAATAAGAATGAAAGATGGAAATTAGATAAACTTGTTGAAGGAAAATAATAAGAGGGCCTATTGAAAAACTAAGGTCACTAATAAGAAAAACAAAGTCTAATTTTAGTATAAAAATGTTGGCACACCTCTAGATTGCAACCATGCCTTCATTACATTCATTTTTAAAAAATCTAAAATAGATTTAAGAAAAACAAAAAAATGCTAAAAGTTTGGAGAAATGAAGAATAGAATAAGGATGTAAAATTTCGATCTTAAAACACTTCCCACCCCTTGTCTATGCTTCCACATTTGGCATACATTTCTACTAGAGCAATTGCAACTACATCAAACAAAATTTCTCTATCCTTAATGCTTTGATCGATGTCCATGCCCTGTTCCAAATCTCTCGTTTTGGCACAGGCTAGGAGGATGCTGGTAAAGGTTGCAAAGTCTGGCTTTACACCTACCAATTAAATTTGCGTGAAAGTAAGCCTTTCAAAATTCACTTTTGTGAATAATCTGCAATCAGGGCTTCCGCATTTATCCCATGAACGTCTTCCAATTCCAGACCGGAAAACTTGGGTTCCTACCTTCTTGTGCGCCGACACCACAAGTAATAGATTAAAGTGAAAACAAAAAGCCAAGAAATAAGGCAAAACAATAGAACGGTCTCGTATCCAATACAAAATTGGAGGATGCACCAGAAAAATAGGTGAAGTGCAACGCTGTGAAAGTCACCACTAATCGCGCCTCTTTCAATTCTTTTAATACAGTATTCATCCAAACCCACGGGATGCTTGGCAACATCTAATCGCGCCTCCTCCAATTCTTCTAATACATGATTCACCACTTTCTTCACCGCCTTCTCCTCGTCACTGAACAATGAACACACCAGTAAATAAACCGAACAGACCGATAATAAAACGAACCGAAATGCGTACTAAGGGAAGATTTGAAAAGACAAGTGTAGAATTGTACGGTTTCAAATATACTCGTGGAACATAATGAGAATTATTAACAGTCAATTTTAAGCAAACATGCATACTTGTCATTTTTCGCTTGCTGGTATCCATTCATTTGGAGGTTTAATATACAAACATAAATATTAACTGTAAATTTAAAACAACATGAATAGTAATTACGCCAGATGCGTCCTACAGTGAGAGGACCATGAGTGTACATTTTTATGGCGAGAGGCCTCCTACAGTGAGAGCACAATAGTATTTATTTTGACGTGCACATGGTGGTTTGAATCTTTGCATGTAAGAATGTAACACGAAACCTTTGTAACGGCTGCGAGTGATTGCAATGCATGGGAAACGTAAGAAAGATAAAGATGAAACAAAGATATAAAGCAATTTTTGTATCCTTATGCTGGCAGAATGAGAAACTTTGCATTTTTCTAATTTCATTCATTGAATGTAGATCAGCTTTAGTTTACTGTGAGCACTATAAATGTGAAGATAATGCTTCGCCTCCTTCCAATAGGTCATGGCTTCCACAACAAATCCCTGCTTTGCAACTTTGTCGATAAAGAGGGAATGCAAGTGAGAAAGAGGGCGCAGGAATTGAGAGGAGAGGCGACGGAGGGTCTTCGTGAAAGGATATAGATTCTCTTCTCCATCACTTCTCTCAATCCATTTCCCATTAGATCAAGGGGCTCTGCGTGCTGGGAAGACTTGAAGGTTTGTCTAATTAAATCCAATCTTTATCTCTCAGCACAATTTTTTTTGTATCTGATCACAAGCAACCTCAAATTATAGATCATAATTGATTTGCAATAATAGGTTTCTTTGCCCATACTCAGCATGCTTCTGTTATTAGGTTTCATTGTACACTCATCTATTAAACGGAAGCATTTCAACATCATGCCTAATATGTAAGTTGTCATACAGAAAGTGGTGTATCGGACCAAGAGTGTGGAGTACATGTCTTTCTACTTCTTAGTGTTCGTTTTCCTTGGCAGCGTGCTGTAGTTGGTGTATGGTGCTCTGAGCAAAGATATTCCTTGCCTCACCATCGGGTCTGATGTTCTGCAGGCACAAGATATCATGCAGCTTGACAAATCAATGTATGTCTTGGTCACTTTCTGTCGAGGTCTGTTCTTCAAGTTTTTGGTCTACATAGCCCTTCTGCTTAGCAGAAAAGACAAGAGGCATTGACACCACCTGCCACTTTCCGGTACTTTTATTTTCCAATTCCCCTGCCATGCTCATTTCTAGATCTGCATTTCATGGTGGCGGATTTCATACTGGAAAGAGACTCTAAGTGTACCTACGCAAGAAAGGGTTTTCTACTTTTTAATTCACGCAACTTATGTTTAGTTTTTTAATTTCTCATACTTGATTCACCTTCAAACCATGTACCCAAACTCCATTAATATTGGAAAGATGGCGCACTTGGAGAAAATCAATATGATTAAATATAGTAACATTAGATGAGATTAGGGTTAAAATAGCAATCACACCTTGGTGTGCAATGGGTATATGGAAGAGGTGTGAAAGGTCAATTAGGAAAAAAATTGGTCTATTTTTTGCATACAGTTGTGTAGTACAAGAGGTCAATTGATAGGCCATTTAGAAAATTATGTTGCTTGTTCAACAAAGGTATTAATGGAGAAGTGATAGCTTCATATAATCTATCCATCCACTTACAAGGATCCAAATAGAACTGAAACAAAACCTTTAAATCAGGAAGATGATCAAGCTCCATTACCAATAGGCTCATGTTATGTTTGCAATAGGGAGAGAGGGAGAGAGAGTGAGAGATAGAGGGTAGAGAGAAGATAAGGAGATAGAGATGGAAATGGAGATGTAGATGGAGGCAAAGAGATAAAGAGAGAGGAGAGATGGATAGAAAGAGATGAAAGAGATAAATATAGAGAGGGAGAGAATGAGAGAGGTATACATAGAAAGATAAAGATAGGGGTGATCCCACAATAGTGGTTTACAATTTTTGGCCAAATTAGACATTAAAATAAGAAAATTTAATTAAATCTTCACTTTCGAGCACCTATAACGACTAAATCGTGAAGAATTTGAAGATGATGCAAACTAGAGTTTCATGACATTTTGTCTATAGATTCTAAATATATTTTTTTCAAAATTTTTGGAATTAGATTGCATTTTTTTTCCATCTCTTCGAAAACTAGATTTTTTCAGAAAACAACATTTTAAAAAAATGATGCTCACCTATAACGCATAAAAAAAATTTCATTAAAGATAAAATTCTAATTCTTTCACATTTAGATTTGTAACTTGATATCTAGTGCTTCCACTTTGTTAGATAGTTTTTTATTGAATTTTTTTTTTTTAATAAAGTTTCAAATCAAACCAATTACAATTCAAACATAATGCAACCGTATAATGCGTAATTTTTTTGTATGTATCAAAATTCAATTTTTATTTTTCTGTTGGATCAAAGACTTCAATATCTGGTGCACTCATATTTTTCAAAAAAAATAAAACGATAATTTGCTATTTTTCCACGTGCAGAACAAAGAGCTTGATTTTTCAGTGAAAAACCTATATTCACAAAAAATAAAAAATAAATATAATAATCAAATTAAATTTTATTAAAATTATACTTTTTTGGAAGCTTATAATAAGGACTACATACCAAAAAAAATAAAAATGAATTCATTTGATCCCTCAAAAGGTAAATCCAAAGTGGTTTTTTATCAGCATCTTGATAGGTGTGAAAGAGACTCCGTTATAGATATGGTTTAAAACTAGTGGGGTTCTATCAAAGAGGCTTGGTCTAAGGTGGTTTGATCAAACCCTCTTCAATTGGAATCCTTTAAATGGAACATTTCAAAGCTTAAATCATTATATTTTCTAAAAATATGTGATTTCAACAAAAATCAGGATCTCCTAGAAATTGTAAACCACTACTGTGGCAATGCCCATAGAGATAAGAAATGATATATAGAGGGAGAGATGTGGTAGAGAGATATAGAGTGATAAGAACATAGAGATCGAGGGAGAGATGGAAGAAGAAATATGGAGAGATAGAAATAGAGAGGCAAAGAGATATAAATATAGATGTCCAAGAAGAGGGAGAGGGAGAGGGAGAGGGAGAGGGAGAGAGATGGATGGGTAGAGAGCTTGGGAGACATGCCTAGAGATAGAGGGAGAGAGAGGAATAGGGAGACAAATAGATAGAGAGATGGAGAGAGGTAGAGGGGAGATATAGGTAGATTGAGAGATAAAGATAGAGAGAGATAGGGAGATAGAGAGGGAGAGATATAGAAATATAGAGGAAGAATGGGAGGGAGAGATAGAGAGAGATAAATGGTGAAATAAAGTGATAGAGAGATAGAGATATAAGGAGATATAGGGAGGGGGAGAGAGGGAGAAGCACAAAGAGAGACAAATAGAGATGGAAATGAGAGAGATACAAAAATAAAAATATTGAGAATCATGATTTATTTTTAATTATATTATTTATGAAAGTAAGTTCTTGGTTTGTTTGAACTTTATGTGACCCTTGAATAATTTTAATGGATTGGATCATTTACTTGCGATAGTGTAACAAAATGATAACTTCTTTAGATATTCACTCCCTCATAATGTTATAATCTAACATATATAAATAAAAATACATAATCCAAATATTTTTTGTATGTAGAAAATAAATTATATTTATTTATATACCATAATTTTCCCTTGATTAAGTAAATTAGTTGTTATAATTTAAAATATTGATTATTTATATTTATTCATAAATTTTCTCCTCCCAAAAATAACAAAATAATGTATATAAAGTGTTGTATAATCTTATAAATTATTATTTTTAATGATAAATTTAAAGGTGATTTTTTAATAGAATTTCAAATGATTTATTTATTTAAAATTTTGGTTTAAATAAAATAATATTTTAAATTTAAAATTTCGATAATTAACTTGTTAATAAATAAACATATATTTTTAAATTAGTTGCTTTAATTTAGTTAGAATATTAATTGTTTGTAATTATTCATAAATTTCCTCCTTCCAAAAATTACAAGATAACATATATTTAGTGTTTTATAATCTTATAAATTATTATTTTTAATAATAAAAAATCTATTTATTGTAAATTTAAAGATGATTTTTTAATAAATTGAAATTTATTTATTTATTTAAAATTTTGGTTTACATAAGTAGATTTAAAGATATTTTTTTAATAAAATTCAAAACATTATTTTATTTAAAATAGTAATTAACTTGTTAATAAAAAAATAAAAAATATAGTTAAATATTAAGAATTTAGAAATTTATTGTAAATTTAAATATTTCAACAAAATACAAAAGACAACATGATCAAATTTTATTTCTCTCAATATTTTTGTTTTTAAAGAAAGATATTTATAATCTCCCTAATTCAAAGGTTAAAAAAAATGAAGTAAATAAAATAAGTCTATAATAACATAAAGTAAAGACACCTAAGGTTTTAAATATATATGAAATAAAGTAATTTCATGTTAAATTAAAGATGCCAATTTTTTTAAGATATGTATAAATAAAATAACTTTTTGATGAATACAAATAATTCTATGTTTTTAATCTTAAATAAGTTCATTTAAAAACATAAATTTAAAATATCCATCATAAATAAAAATTTACTATAAACACTTCAAACATCTCTTAAATAAGTACTTAGTTAATAGTTATCAAACTCTAAAATGTAGATGGTTCCATTAGAGGGCAAAGGGCATCATCAGAAATTCAAGTGGACCTCATGTGTTGTTAAAGTTGTCTTATTTACTTCTTTATCTCTATTTTTATTTAATGATAAGTGAAAGAAAGATCAAGTTTCAAAATCACATGACATAGAAAGCTACTTAAAACTTATTGTATTGCGAATGTGCCAATCTTAAAACTGAAATTTGATAATTGACTCAACATATCAAATGATATTTTTATAAGTATTTATTTTAATTCTTTTAATTAAATATATCTTATTTTAAAATGATTTTTTTTAAAACAAATTGTTAGGAGGAATTTTCCACAATGATTTTTTTAATAGAACACAAGGATTGTTTTATTATTTTTAAAAATATATTGATTAAAAACATAATATAATTTATTAAATAAATTATAATGAAAAAAATGACACATAATCGCAAGTGTTGGCAACAAAGCAGAGTCAGGAGTTTCGTGGGGCGACACCAGGGGGAATTCAACGGAAATGTGTGATGATTGCAGAGGAACGGGTGGCAACAGGAGCCTCACCCACAATATTGGCAGAATCAATACCAAAGGCGATGAAACCCCCAAGATCACAGCACAAGTGCAAACTATTTTTTGAAAATCAATGCTTTTACTGCACAAATTGGATGGCAAATTTCAACCTGGCAGCACACACCATAACTTTTATACCCATGTGGGTATGTTTGGAGGGCTTACCAGCGAGTACTAGAATTATGAAGCCCTAATGTCCATCGGTGGCACGATCAAATCCTTCTTGGGAATTGATGAAAACTGTTAGGAAATAGGTGGTGTCTCAACATTTGATTTTTCCTAAGATTGGATTTTTCTAAATATTAAGTGTTGCTGATTTTCTCACTCTGTCTTTGTGAGTTACAACTTGCAGTTTCTATTTTGATGAGGAGTCAAGTTAGAAAGTTGATTTTTACAGGTGGAGTTGTCCATAAATTTTTTTTCTATTTCCATTTTGAGTTTACATGGAATGTGAGTTTTCGAAAAGCAGTTATTTTGGAAAGTGCAAATTTTACAGTGGTGACAATTGGAAACTTGTCGTTGTGCGCCTGCAGTGTTTTTTGGAACTTTTCATGTTGCACATTCAGCCTTAGGCAGTTGCTTTAGAAATGTTTTATTTTATTCATTGTAAAACTCTATTTATTGAGTACTTGTGTATTTTGGAGAAGTATGATGATGAAGATGATGAAGTGTTGAGTTTGCAAGTACTGTTGTGCTACCAAAATTCTTCCAGAATTGTTTGCTGGTTATACTCCTGTAAAAGACTTGCTTTGCAAGTGTATGTAATCTTGTTGTTGGATTTGTAATACATTGAGCGGGCTTTGGAGTGGGGTTTTTTCCCGAAAGGGTTTTCCCCACGTATATCTGGTGTTTGTGTTAATTGTTTATATTATGTTATGAATGTGTTGTTGGAATTTTTGTAACTGTTAGATCAAGTTTAAAATTTTGCATAATCTCTTCTCAAAATTGGCGTAAGAAATTATTTTCGCTACTTTAATTTCCTTACAAGGGGTATCAAAGTTTGATCACCTTTGGTTTCAGTTGTGGGTTATTGGGTTTTTTGTGCTAATCAAGGTTTGAGTGGGAGCTTGTGCAGAGGATATTTTGTGATTTTGTTGCAGATATCTTTTTTGAATGGCGAGCACATCTGGGAGGATTGAAGTAGAGAAGTTTTTTGGTATGAACTTTGAAATGTGGGAGCTGAAAATGGAAGATTTGTTGAGTGATTGAGATCTATGGGATGCAGTGGATGAAAATGTCCAGAGGCCTACAGATCCAACTTTGGCTGCAAAATATGATGTAATGGATAGAAAAGTTAAAGGTCTCATTAGACTATGTCTTGCAGATTCAATCTTAATAAATTTCCATGAAGAAACCACTTCGAAGGCTTTTTGGAAGAAAATGGGTGAGATATACCAAACTAAATCTCCAGTAAATAAGATTTTCTTGAGGAAGAAGTTGTATTCCTTGAGAATGGAAGGTGGACGAATTTCTAAGCATTTGAAAGCATTCAATATGTTGGTGACTCAGTTGAACTCAGTTGGGGTTAAGATGGACGAAGAAGAAAAATGCCAAACTTTGATGTGTTCGTTGCCAGACTCATGGGATAGCCTAGTCATGGTCATTGGGAGCACTTTTGTCATCTTGAAGATGGAGGACATTGTTAGTTCTCAACTCTCCGAAGAGATGAGAAGGAAGGTCTCTCTGAATGCGAAAGAGGCTTTGAGTGTTCAAGGAAGACAAAAAGAATGAGGCAAGGATGAGAAGCAGCATGGTCGTTCCAAGTTCAAAAATAAGGGGAGATCAAAATCTCCTAGCAAGTCCAAGGCAATATGCTGGAACTGTGGCAAACCCGAACACTTCTGAAAGGACTGCAAAGAAGAGAAGAAAAAGAAGCAATATTTTGATTCTGAGTCTAAAAAGGAAGATGGAGATACCTTAATTGCAGCCTTGGCCACTCATGTAGGTGATAAAATATGGTTGATAGACTTGGGTGCATCTATCCACATGACTCCTAATAGAAACTAGTTTAGTAAGCATGAAAACTATGATGGTGGTAAGGTGTATTTGGGTGATAATTCTTTTCTTGATATTGTTGGCCATGGTAGTATTAATGTGAAATTTTCTGATGGTAGAGTTAGAAGATTTGATGGTGTCTTGCATATCCCGGGACTGGCAAGAAATTTATTATATGTTAGGAAGCTAATAGATGCGGGTATGCATGTATAGTTTTCTGAAGCAGGTGTGAAAATGGTGAAGTGTTATGGTGATAGTGAGAGAACGTAGATTGGGTACATTGTACCAGCTTGATGCATACACAGTTGAATGCAATACCACTTCTAACAAGATTAAACCAGAAACTACTTCCCTAAAAAAAAGAGATGGTTTCCTCTTCTGCAGATGGTCGTGGCTTTTGGGTACCCAAGGGTGCTCTGTCTACCGTATCAAAGTTGTCTGCAAAGAATACCATGTTATGGCACCAAAGGCTTGGCCACATTGGAGAGAAGGGTTTAAAGGCCCTAAAAAATAAAAATCTCGTTGAAGGGTTGAATGATTGCAATCTAGAGTTTGATTTCTGTGAACATTGTATTTATGGCAAACAGAACTGCGTTCAGTTTTACTTGTCTTCTCATGAGTCTTCACGTATCTTGGATCTAATTCATTCTGATGTATTTGGTCCTGTTGATGTTACTTTTATTGGTAAATTAGTTTATTATGTTACTTTCATTGATGATTTCAGTAGGACATGGGTATATTCTTTAAAGAGTAAATCTGAAGTTTTTAGTCATTTTAAGGAGTTCAAGGCTTTGGTAGAAACTCAAACTGGAAAGAAAATTAAATGTTTGAGGACTGAAAATGGCGATGAGTACCATTTTGCAGACTTTGATAGATTCTGTACAAATTGTGGGATTAAAAGACATAAGACAACTTCGTATTCTCCGCAGCAGAATGGAGTTGCAGAAAGAATGAACAAGAAGATGGAGAAGGCTAGGAGCATGTTGAATGGAGTTGATCTAGAACAAAAGTTTTGGGCTGAAGTTGTTGCCACTGCTTGTTATTTGATAAATAGATCTCCTACATCAATGCTTGTTGATAAAACACCAATGGAAGCATGGTCAGGAAAAAGCCTTCACTTAGACATTTGAGAGCTTTTGGTTGTGAGGCATATGCACATGCGCCTAAGGAGAAGAGAAAAAAATTGGATTATAAGGTTGTCAAATGTATCTTCATCAGTTACGACTATGGTATGAAAGGATACAAGCTTTGGGACCCTGTTGCACAAAAGGTAATTTATTCCAGAAATATTATTTTTAGAGAGATTAAATCTTCTATTAATTTTCAGCCAAAACAACATAAAGAAATTGAATAGAAAAAGGATGTGGTTCAAATTCCTTCTACGCCTAAGGAAGATGAATCGATATCCCGAAATAGACAAGAAGTTGAGGAGAGCTCATCAAGCTCTGAATCTTCAAAAGAGGAGGAAGAAGTGGAAGAACCTCCACCTCAACTTGTTTGAAGGTCTACAAGGCAAAGGCAACCACCTCAAAGGTATGGGTATTCACCTAATGATTGAAAGTGTATATTTGCTTTGAGTACTAACATTGATGAACCGAGATTTGTGCAAGAGGCTTTAGATACGAATGATGTAGAGTTCTTGAAAATAGCCATGGATGAAGAGATGGCATCTCTTAAAAGGAATGATACATGGGACCTTGTACCATTGCCTGAAGGTCAAAAACCTGTTGGATGTGAATGGGTGTTTAAGAAAAAGATTGGTTTAGATGGAAATGTTGAAAAAGTATGAGGCACTGTTGGTTGTGAAGGGATACTCTCAGGTTGAGGGTATTGATTATGGTGAGATTTTTTCTCCGGTTGCTAAAATGGCATCCATTTTTTTTTCTCTATTGCAACAGCGTATGATATAGAAGTGGAACAAATGGATGTGAAAACTACGTTCCTAAAGGTAAAAGAAAATTGGTTTGTAAGTTAAATAAATCTTTGTATGGCCTTAAACAAAGTCCTAGGATGTGGTATCAAAAGTTCGATACATATGTGTTGAGTTTGGGATTTGTGCGATCTAAATTTGATCGCTATGTATATTTTAAATCTAATGGTGATTATTTCTTGATAATTGTTTTATATGTTGATGACATGTTTGTCGAGAAAGGAAAAGGTTTAATTGTAGAATTGAAATCTCAGCTCTATGAAATTTGAAATGAAAGATCTTGGTGCAACAAAACACATACTTGGGATGGAGATTAGAAGAGATAGTGAGAACAGAAAGCTATGGATTGGCTAGAGTAAGTATGTTTGTTCTATTTTGCAAAGGTCAATATGCAGAATTGTAAACCACTTTGTGTTCCTATTACATTGGGAACGAACATCTCTATTTCATAATGTCTTACATCCCCATCAGAGATGGAAGACATGAGTAGAGTGTCTTACCAGAGTGCAGTTGGAAGCTTAATGTATGTTATGGTTTGTACAAGACCAAACATTGCCCAAGCAGTGGGAGTTCCTTCTCATTTTATGTTTAATCCCGGAAGAGTGCATTAGGATGTGATTAAGAGGGTCTTTAGATATTTGTGGGGTACATCAGAGTACTCTATATGTTTTCATGGTACAAGAGATCACCATTCCTTGAGTATTCATTGTTTTGTGGATTCAGATTGGGCTGGTGATGTCAATAGCAGAAGGTCCACCAATGCATATGTGTTTACTCTTAATGGTGGTGCAATCAGTTGGATGAGCAAGCGACAGGTTGTGGTTTCTTTTTCCACTATTGAGGCAGAGTACATGGCAGCTACTCATGCATGTAAAGAAGCCATTTGGTTGAAGCGTTTGTGTTCAAATATTGGATTGAAATAGAGTGTAGTTACACTTTAATGCAACAATTAGAGTGCAATACGCCTTGCGAGGAACCTGACATTTCATGTCAGGACCAAACACATTGATGTTCAGTATCACTTCGTAAGAGATATGGTCAAGGATGGCAGGGTGAAGCTAGAAAAGGCAGAGACAATGGTGAATGTTGCAAATGCATTAACTAAGCCTATGAACACAACAAAATTTAGATGGTGTTCAGAGTCTATGAGCCTCACGGTCTCTAGCAGTTAAATCCTGTTACTTTCATTGGCTCTTCAAAGGTGTTTGACAAGTGGGAGAATGTTATGAAATAGGTGTCTCAACCTTTGATTTTTCCTAAGATTGGATTTTTTTAAATATTAAATGTTGCTAATTTTCTCACTCTGTCTTTGTGAGTTACAACTTGCCGTTTCTATTCTAATTTGGAGTCAAGTTAGAAAGATGATTTTTACAGGTGGAGTTGTGCATAATAGTTTTTTCTATTTCTGTGTTGAGTTTACATGGAATGTGAGTTTTCAAAAAGCAATTATTTTGGAAAGTGCAAATTTTATAGTGGTGACAATTGGAAACTTGTCGTTGTGTGCTTGCAGTGTTTTTTAGAACTTTCCATGTTGCACGTTCAGTTGCTTTATAAATGTTTTATTTTATGCATTGTAAAACTCTATATATTGAGTACTTGTGTATTTTGGAGAAGTATGATGATGAAGATGATGAAATGTTGAGTTTGCAAGTACTGTTGTACTACCAGAATTCTTCCAGAATTGTTTACTGGTTATACTCTTGTAAAAGACTTGCTCTGCAAATGTATGTAATCTTCTTGTTGGATTTGTAATACATTGAGTGGGCTTTGGAGTGTGGGGTTTTTTTCCCGAAAGAGTTTTCCCCACATATATCTGGTGTTTGTGTTAATTGTTTATTTTTTGTTATGAATGTGTTGTTGGAATTTTTGTAACTATTAGATCAAATTTAAAATTTTGCATAATCTCTTCTCAAGATTGGCGTAGGAAATTGTTTCCACTACTTTAATTTCCTTACAAAAGCTTCATAAATGGGGTGACGAAAGCAAAAGATAGAGTGGTTGTTTTGGCAGACCCAAAGGAGGATATGGTGGAGGAATTGGTTCTCATGACTGCCAATGGAAGGTGGTGCCAAAAGGTGAAGGTGGATGAAACACCCACAGAGAAAATTTCTACCAAAAAGGATGATGGTGGCGGGCAGGTTAGGAGTTAACCAAGAAATATTAAAGCCCCAAGTTGGGGAGCCAGCAAATAGTGGGGAAATGCTCGATAAGGTCTTGGATGGAATGGTAGGGAAAATAGAAATGTCAAGCAAGGGAAAAGAAATGATTGATGCTACCCCCACAGAAATCTCTAAAAAGCGCAAAATCTCATCTCAGGAGGTTGGGGGCATGTAGAAGGGGAGAAAGAGATGGGATGGTCAGGAAATACTGAGCCAACTATTATTGCACAGCGAATGACGGTGGCTAGGGTGGAGGTCCCAAATGAGAATATTGAGAACATCTAGGAAATGGACATTAATGACCAACTAACAATGATTGCCCTAATGGATGATGGTAGAGCACAAGACTTGTGTGCCAACGAAGCAGAATTAAGCAATATGGATGAAATACTTAGAGATACATAGTATGGGAAATTGACAATGGTGGATCAATAGATGCTTATGGACGTTGTGGCAAAAACAAATGACGAACTTGAAGAGCCAGAGACCCTTCACAAACTTGGAATTAGACAACAAATGGCCAAGAAAACTAAGCCAGATTGTGGGAAAAAGAAATCTAGGGGAATAAAATCACATCAAGAACTATGTGCTTTGGATGGCGATGCGGAAGGGGAAGCTAAAATAACAATGCTACTGAGGTCAGGGAAGGGAGGCCCCCTTCCCAGGTCACCATGAGGCTCCTATCATGGAATGTTAGGGGCTTAAACACCCCTAACAAGTAGTGCTTGGTCAAAAGAAGATTAGAACTGGCTAAAATAAATATCTTTCTCATTCAAGAAACTAAGTTGACCAACGCTGGTCTAGAAGCTTTTAAGAAGAAAATCAAAGGCTATAATGTAATTGGTGTTCAATCAAATGGTGCATCAAGAGGTATTGCACTATTCTAGAAGGTGTAGTCGGTATAGATAGAAGTTTTAACAAAAAGATCTTGTTGGCAACGCTACAAAGTTCAAAGCATTTATTCTAAGCTAAACTTTGGATTGATAAATGTCTATGGCCCTAATTCGTGCATCAGAGAAAGAGCCCTATGGAAAGAGCTAGAAACATTTCTAAGGGCTCATCAAGAAGAAAACTTCATTATTGTAGGGGATTTCAATGAGATCCTTGAAAGCAAGGAAAAACTAGGTGGGGTGCTTAGAGAAAATCAATCACAGAAGGATTTCAAGAACTAGGTGATGAGAAATCAGCCACTCAACATCGATTGTAGAAATGGTTCATATACATGGAAAAATAGGAGGTTGGGCTTCAACCAGATTGCCAAAAAGTTGAACAGATTCCTATTATGTGGAATCCTAGACAAATTCCCATTTTTGATTGAAGCTAACATTAGTCCCTGTGCTGGTTCAGATCACCAACCAATCCAACTAGACATATAAGAGGATAGGAATCCATACTGCTCACTATTCAAATTTGAAAATATGTGGCTCAAGGATCCAAGTTTATGTTGGGAATAGGATGCCATTTAATTGCAATCCTAAACATATTTCATGTATCTCCTAAGTCCTTGGAAAGTGTTCCCCAACAATAAGATTAGAAAGAGATTAAATTTGAATGAAATGAACATGTAAATTGACATTTGTAATTATTCCTAAATGATAGGAACATGTGGGTATGCCCAAGAAGAGCTCCTACAAAATAGGAGCACATGGGACGCCCACCTTGTATTAGTTAATTGTTTGGAGAATTGATAACTCTTATGAAATGAATGTCTTGTTCCTACAAAGTAGGGATTGATATTTACAATGTATGTGGAGTGGCACTATCAATTCAGTTTCAGTTCAGTCTAGTTATGGTTTAGTTATCTTCAGTTGCATGTAGTTAGTTTGAGTTGCATGTAATTGACTTCAGTTGACTTTAGTTGCATGATAGATAACAGGTTGTACTTTCAATGAACATGGGATGATCAATCATGCATGATGTTTACATCAATGGTGGAGAGATATGCTTCAGTTAACAAAGATTGACTTGGACCCACCTTGGGCGCCCAAGTTGGCATCTTGGAGTTAACACCTTTTGCATGAGAAGATATTTACAAGGTTGAGTTAAGTGGGCCCATTCTTGGGTGCCAACTTTGAAGAGAAGCTTGGAAGATATTTTCTAAACCAACAATAAGTTAAGTCTTCAATTTGGGATGCCCAAATTGATGAAGGACTTGGTTTGACATTGTTTTTCATGGAAGAACTCTACTTGCACAAGAATGGCGTAGATATTTGTGAGGAGCTTTATCCTCTCTTTGTTATCAACTCTTTGGATTTTACAATGCAAATATTGTCTATTAATTGCAGCAAGTTGAAGAGAGTTCTATGAGAGTTTGATACAGGTTTTGCAGGTTAATCATGTACATGTGTGAGGGTTTGAAGCATGGCATGGGATGTGTGAATTCATGCTTGGTTATATGGAATGCATGGATAGCTTGTGCTACAGAAAGTGTAAGAGAGTTTGTTGCAGGTTAGCAAGTTGAGCTTGTGCATGTGTGAGGGTTTGAAGCATGGAATGGGATGTGTGGATTCATGCTTGGTCACATAGAATGCATGGATAGCTTGATCTTCCAAGGAATGAGAGTTTATTTGCAAGTTGTGAAGAAGGATTGTTGAAGAAAACGAAGCATACCAATCAAGGATTGATACAAAATTATTGTACTAATCTTATTCTAAGGTTAAAAAATACAAGAACTATTGATTCTGGTGGTGGAGTTTTTTCCGGAAAGGGTTTCTCCATGTATATAATGTGTCACTTCTATCTTCTTGTCTCATTCTTCTACAATCTTTTGTCTCTTTCTACAATTGGTAAAATTGATCTAAACAAATTAATCATACAAAAATAATTGTGACAAACAACACTTAATTAAATCTACTATCTCATAGGTCACAAGTTTTAAGCTACAATTTTACCTTCAATTTTCCAACAGTTTCCAAAGCTTAGTGGAGGAATGGTGGAAGATCTTTCAAGTGGATGGTTCAAAAATGTTTTGTCTAGTAACAAAGCTGAAGTGGCTGAAACAAAGAATGAAGGAATGGAACATGACGTACTTCAAGAATATTTTTGAAACAAAGGAAGCAATAGAAGAAGAGCTATTGAATTTAGAAGAGGAGATCATAAAAGATGGAATGAATCAGTAGGGCTTCCTTAAGGAGAAAGAATTAATGGGAAAATATGAAGACATTCTTATGAAGAAGTATTTTGGAGGCAGAAATTTAGAGAGGTGTGGCTCAAAGAAGGCAACAAAAATACAAAAAAAATCCACAACACAAGACAACAGAGATGTTTCAATCATATCACCAAACTAAAACTAGCTGATGGTACCATGGTGGAGGATCCCAAGTGCTTAATTGAAGAAACAAACAGCTACTTTGAAAGACTATTGAACAATACGAAAGGATCAAATTTACAGCATTAGTAAGAAAGGCTAAAATATATTCCCAAGCTAGTAACGGAAGAGAAAAACAAAAGGCTGAATGAGAAATACTTGAAGGAAGAAATAAAGGTGGCACTCTTTCAATTGCACCTCGACAAAGCCCCAGGCTCGGATGGTCTCCCTGTTGGCTTCTTTCAGAAGTTATGGGGACTAATTAGGGATGAGCTAGTAGAAGTTATCGAGGTTTCATGGAATTCTAGAAATCTGCTAAGAGAAGTGAATAACACTTTCCTAGCCTTGATCCCTAAGAAGGAAGTATCGCAATCACTTGATGACTATAGGCCAATAGCTCTTTGCAATACGATATACAAAATAATAACCAAAGTTATGGAAAATAGACTAAAACTCATTCTTTGGGGGTAATAGTAAAAGAGAAAATTGGTTTTGTGTTGGGGAGGTCAATCCTAGATGGAATAATTATTTCACAAGAAGCCATACATTCGGTGCAACATTCCAAATTGGCTAGCATGATCATAAAATTGGACATAAAAAAAGCTTACGATATGACTAATTGGAGATTTTTGGTTAAAGTTCTTGAAGCCTTTGGATTCAATAGGCGTTGGTTGAATTGGATCTTCACTTGCATTTCAATGCCTAGATTCTTTATCCTCATAAACGGATCTCCTAAAGGCTTCTTCGAATTGTCAAGAGGACTTCGACTACAAGGTGATCCCATATCTCTGTTTCTATACATTCTAATGGCGGATGCTTTAGGTCAAAAAATCACTACTAGCATTAATATAGAACAAATCAAAGGCATCTTAGCTACAAATGATCTCCAAGTGATATCACATCAACAATTTTTTGATGACACAATGCTTATGGGTGCAGCTAAAAGGAAGGAAGCCCACTATTTGAACTCAATACTTCAAAGATACTCTCTGGCTTTGGGGCAAGCTATAAAAAAAATTAAATCAGAATTTTTTGTCTTCAACTCCAACCCAAGGAAAGAACAAGAGATTTTGTGAATTCTTAATAAGAAGGGCAAGCTACCATGCACCTATCTGGGTATTTTTCTAGCTAAAGGGCTTAGATCAACCAAATCTAGGATCCACTAAACATTAAAGTGAATGCAAAACTTAACACATGGAAAGCGAAAGGGCTATCCCGGGTGGGCAAGATTACATTAGTGAAGTCTGTTCTTGCCCTACCTATCTATCTCATGTTTGTAATGGCACTCCCGAGCAGTGTTGGCACTGAATTAACAAAGCTCTCTAGGTAGTTCTTTTGGCAAGGAAATGCAAAAAAAAGGAAGATCGTGTTGATTGTGAGGGATAAATTGTGCAGGTCTAAAGTGGACGGAGGACTAGGAATAAAATGTCTGGATCTACAAAATAGAGCACTTGGGGCTAAGCTAGTGTGGAGGATGCACTGTGAACCACAATATAAATGGGCTAAGATTCTGCATTATAAATATTTAAAGGAAGAAGGAATGGGTGATATATTGATCATCTCTAACCCCCCACCGGGTTCACGTGTATGGAACTTTATGCAAAAATGTAAAAAGGTGGTCTACGATTTCTTAACTTGGGACATGTGTGATGAGAGAAAAGCACTATTTTGGGAAGACTCATGAGTTGGTCACCTAAGCTTGGATAGCATGATTAAGGTGACAGAAGTCAAAGACAAGCTTAAGCAGTTGTGGGGAGACTGTGTCAAGGATTATGTGGTCTTTGATGAAGAAATATAGGTACATGGGTGGAAGTGGAAAGACTTCTCCCATTTGAATCTTCCACCTAGGGAGGTTCAACGATTGGAGGATGTCCTAAAGCAATGCACTTTAGTTTTCTGGGATGGTGTGGACACACTAATATGGGTTGGCTCGAAGACGGGTCGCTATAATATAAGAGATGGCTACAACATACTATATAGTGGGTGACTTGAAGCTAGGGATAGATTACCGGTTCACTTATTACGGAACAATGTGTGCCCACCCAAGGCGAGGACCTTTGCTTGGGCAACCTTGCAAAAAAGAATTCTAATAGCAGATAGATTTCGTAGGATGCTCGGGTGATCCCACAATACTGGTTTACAATTTTTGGCCAAACTAGACATTGAACTGATTTTTTTAACTAAATTTTCACTTTCAGGCACCTATAGCGGCTAAACTGTGAGGAATTTGAAGATGATGTAAACTAGTGATTTGTGACATTTTGTCTGTAGATTCTAAATATATTTTTTTCAAAAAAATTTGAATCAGATTGCACTTCTTTTTCCATCTCCTTTGAAAACTAGTTTTTAACAGTAAACACCATTTTTAAATAGTGACGTCATTGAGTAACACAACTTTTTCCTATGAAGGATAAAATTCTAATTTTTGTGAATTTAGATTCATAACTATGATATCTAGTGCATGGAATTCATAGAATTTCATTGAATATTTTTTTCTTAATTAAGTTTCAAAGTCGAACCTTTTGCAATTTAGACATGATTCACTGGCTAAAGTATAACTTTTTTGTATGTATCGAGATTCTTTTTTTTTTTGTTGGATGGAGGACATCAATATCTAGTGCACTGATATTTTTCCACATGCAGAAGAGAGAGTTTGATTTTTGGTGAAAAACCTATGTTTAATCAAACTAAGAAATAAAATGCATAATAAAACCAAAACATATTAAAATTATATTTGATGGATAGCTCGTTCCGAGGACTACCATCATCTAGTTGGGTTTGTAAAGTCTATATTTTCATCCTCAACCCGAGCTTCGAAGGGAAAAATTCTGCAAAAATTTGGTGCAAGAGGGGGAGAAGGTGGAAAAAGGGGGGTTGGAATGAACCCCCCCTTGTATTCATTTTTCCATTTTCTTCGTTATAAAAAATGCAAAAAAAGTGGGTCCCATCATTTAATAGGGTTCACTCAAACGAAGGTCCATTCGAACACCCCAGTTCATGTGAACCCCTAAAAAGTTTTAAAAAAAATCATAGTAGCGTTTTTGCAATTTTCCTTCCTCACTGGAATTGTAAACCAGTATTGTGGGATCACCTTGGGTTTTCATGGGCCATCAAGATGTGTGCTTTGTGAGAATGCAGAAGACAACACTAATCACCTTATACTTGCATGCCCCTATGCATTGGAGTGTTGGCGATGACTACGTGCAAAACTCGGTTGGCAATGTGTTGTACCAAACGATCTAGTTGGTTGGTTTCACTCTTGGCCAATTCTGAAGCAGAATTTGGTGTTCAAGGATATTTGGTACATGAAGCCATCAATAATGGTGTGGGAGCTATGGAAGGAGAGGAACAAGAGGTTGTTCCAAGAGAAGAGCATGAGCATCAATTCCCTCATCAATAAAATAGAAGTCATCTTGGTGGAAACTTCAAACGCTAAGCTTGCTCAGAGTTCATGTAAGGACAAGATTTTCTCCACATGGGATGTAAGATTGTGTTCTACATGGCCCTCTCTTTGCATCCTAGCATGGGTTGGGTGCAAGGGCCCGAAAGCTAAACTTGCCAGAGAGAATTGTTTGGTCTGCGCCGCCCGTGGGTTGGCATAAATTGAACTTTGATGGTGCCTCCAAAGGAAATCAAGGTCCATCTGGAGGTAGATGCATCATCAGAGATTGGCAAGAGAAACAAGTCTTGGCTTCAGCAAAACGACTATTGGTGGGTACCAATAATGAGGCTGAATTTTTGGCCATCATACATGAAATCACTGTGTAGGAGATTAGAGATAATAAGACTGGCCATTGAAGGTGATTTGGCAATTTTTTTCAATGCAATCTAACAAGAGGAAATGCCAAAGGTGAAATTGTGAGCTTTACTCAACAAGTCCCTCCAATTACTACGAAGCTTCAATTCATATATGATAAATCATATATCTAGAGAGGGCAATGGAGAAGAGGATGCCCTTGCAAATGCAGGGGTGAATGGTGAATAACAAAGGTGCCCATGTGCCATGTGGGAAAGAATGTCTAGGATAGGAGGTGGCTAGATTCGACACATGGGCGTTCTCTACATCAAAGTGACTCATTGACATGCTCGACACTATGATTTATGTGGTTGGCCCATACAGACGACGCTAGAAGGGATTACTCACATTCAATATCCCTGGCCACCTTGGATTTGGTAAGATCTCTTGTAACCTAAGCATTACTTGGATGTGTGTGGATGGGAAGGCTTTGTAAGGGAAGTAACTAGGTTGGAGATCGTATCTTGTGGGAGCAAGATCGTTTGTACTTTTTCCTTCATCTATACGGGGAGGATTAATCAGAATGGTTTATGATTGCGGACACGTTGTACTTCCTCATTAGTTGGCTAATACTGGCATAGCTAAGCAACTCGTGCGAATTTAATAAGGCTACTATTTAGGAACTTCATGTGTTCGAGGTGCTTTCATATTGAACGCATGTGTTGTGAATAATGCAAACTCCACTTAGACTTAGATGCTCGAAGAAGTAGACTGCTTTTTTGGGTTTCATTACAGATAGGAGACTTAAGGAGATTTGTTTAGTTAAAGATGTGTTATCTCTGGAGGCTTTTTGCATGGTGATCAAGAGACTTTTCAATCTCCTCCAATCAGTATCATGTGAACACAGACATTTCCTCATTTTTCCTAGGCATGGGAATACAAAAGGTGCGTTGTCTACTATTGCTAAGATTTGTGTTCAAGAATTTTATCATTCTAGACGACTTAGATGTTGTCACAATGGCTGAGATTAGGGTCGGTATTCCATGGGCTGATGACATTGAGCGCATGTTTTGCTTGGGTGTGGAGGTGGAAAAACAACAATTCCTCATGAACTACAATGCTCGTGGCCTTGGCACACCACAAACGGTAGGTAGAGGTTGGTTACAAATACTTGTGCAGGCGACTGGGAACTAAGGACGTCATTGGTGTGCAATGGTGTTTGGATTTCGCGACGGTAGTGGAGGAAGGGGATTTCTATGATGAAGCAGATTGAAGCGTAGAAATCAATAGTGCCTGAGCAGGAGGGTGAATATATTGTTTATGCATATTTTGGATTTTTTTTGCCTTTTCTAGAAAAGGATTGAACTGTATTGGCAATTCTGGCACCCTAAACATTATCACCCATGTAAATCTTTTTTTGAATCAATATAATCATGCAACTTTGGTTGCATATTACACAAAAAAAAACATAATATAATTTTAGTAGTAGTAATAACGAGCATTTCTCATAACAAAATATTTAAAAAGAAACCATAGTATAAAAAGATATATGCTAAGCACCAAAGACTATTTTCATTTCAATGACATGTCTCACAATTGTCTGATTTATAAGAAACATCAAGCCCTCAAAAAACAAGAAACTAAATCAAATAAAAGGCCAAACCCCTTAATCAAAATTGAAGAGTAAATAAAATGATTAGAATTTTGAGCATTGACATGACCATTTCCGACCTCAAGACTCTCTAAAATCTTGAAATTCTTTGGCATTTAGATTTATAATTTAAAAATAACCGATCAACTCAAACAAGCCCCTTCCATGTATCAATAATTCTATCCATTTCCAAGAGCAATTAAAAAACTTATCAAACACAATGGTTGTCTCAAAATCCCATCAAAACATTGGAGCTCAACCCTCCTCCTCAAGGATTGCAACACCCATATAGCATCGGATTGTGTCATATCATATCGTGCATAGATGTGATAACCTAAGTCTCTTCACTAAAATAGAGATCCAATAGTTATACAATCCCACTGTACATATATTTCTATAGGTTTGTTATGTTTGTATATGGCATGCAAATACCATGCACCCCTTTGTTAATTTTAAAATAACAAATTAAAACATAACAGAATTTAAGTCAAGCAAAATTGGACACACAGACACAAAAAAAAACACACAACAACAACAATTACATGGTTCACTATAATGGCTACATCCATGGGAAAAGTGAAGATTTCTCTATTTTATTCACTTTATTTTCTCTCATGTACATTTACAACAACATAAACTTCATTGTTTTATACACTCATCTCTTGAAGTCTCCAAGGAAATGAAGAGACACAAGAAAGCAGGAAAAATTAGGAGTTGAACGGTCAAGAACCATTGGACTTCACTCCCCAACAATCTCCCACTTGAAGTCCAACCACTATTGCAATGTATAGAGCTATCCCCTTGCTTTTCCAAGCTTATGGTTATTTAATTATCAAACCAACTGAATAGCCCATTGCATTATCATTACCAACTGGCCAATCCATTACCTCTATCAACTCTCACCCTTCAAACTCATATTTCTTTGTTTTCTCCACAACTTTAAGGGTAGTAGCATGGTCATTAAAATGAACAAAACCAAAATATCACTTCACCTGCCTAGGCTTTTGTTCTAAAAGAACAACTTATGTAACCTCCTCATGTTGCCCAAAAAGGTCTTTTAATTGTTCCTTTGTTATAGCATCACCAACCCCTATTTCAAGTCTCTTCCTAAACATGCACCTTCCTATTTCTATATGCATAGTTGGATCTGCATAATAGCTTTCCACAGGACCCTCATCCAATCTCTTTCAATAGTAAAATCTAACCCCTACCAATAAACAGAGTCAATATTTGGGTCTAACCTATTTCAGCACTCTAGCGCAAGGATACCAACACCAACAAAGAGTTGATCTCCTGGGAATTGTTTCAGATAAGTAAAAGCATACAAATCTATAGACTATAGACCCAAATATGGATCAGGTACCGTAAGAGGAGCTAGATCTCTTCCATCGCAATACCGATATAAGTCCCTTTTAGAAAGGGTCGGAACAAGAGTATATGTGGATAGTGTATGTGCCATTCTCTGCGAAGCTTCCTTCCGATAGTGTAGCAACTCCCTTTCTCTTTCCATCAACATCTCCTCGCTCCTAATTTCCTCTCTCCAAGTTATTTCTTCTCTCTAGAATTCCTCTCTTTGAAATTATTCCATCTGTATTTCTTCTCTTCATAACTCTTCACTCAGAAATTCCTCCTTGCCAAAGAACACTGGCAGCTTATTTTCACGTCTAATACCATTCATCGCCCAAAATGATAGAACTTCATTGGCATCTATGTCAAAACACACATTAATCTGTGGGACTCCCCTAGGCGCTAGTGGGATGCCAGAGAGTTTGAACTCCTTCAATTTGTCTTCAAATTCATCCACCTTTGCAAGCCGATTGCCATCCAACCATTCAATCACCTTGTCCATGGCCTTCTCAATTTTCTGCTTGTCTGTTATAGTGCTATTCTCACTCCCACCTCTTGGGAATTGAATTTCAGATACCCTATCCCAATAGCCATGTTGTTTCCATTGCCTCTCAGAGGAAACTCTTAACTCGACTCATTTTTTAATGTTTCCATCGACATTGCCCTTTATTGTCAACAAAACCTCGCAAAGCAGCTCCTTCTCATCAAAAGGTGATCCCAAAATAGTGGTTTACACTTTCTGGGACATCCTATTTTTTGTTTAAATCACATATTTTTAGAAAATATAATGATTTAAGCCTTGAAAAGTTATATTTAAAAAATTCCAATTGAAGAGGGTTTGATCAAACCACCTTATAGATCAAACCCCCTTGGATAGAACCTCGCTAGTTTTAAACCATACATATAATGAAGTCTCATTTACACCTATCAAAATGCTAATAAAAAACCACTTTTGATTTACCTTTTGGGGGATCAAAATGAATTCATTTAAAAATAATAATTGTATGTAGTCCTTATTATAAGCTTCCAAAAAAGTATAATTTTAAATATATTTAATTTGATTATTATATTTATTTTTTATTTCTTGTGAATGTAGGATTTTCACCAAAAATCAAGCTCTTTGTTCAGCACATGTGGAAAAATAATAGATTACCAAAATAAATTCTGAAAATTACATATGCACTTGATATTGATGTCCTTGATCCAAAAAAAAAATAAAAAATTTTGATACATAAAAAAAAATTTATTTGTTAGCAAGTAAACCTATGTCTAAATGTAACTTGTTTGACTTCAAAACTTAATTAAGAAAAAAAAAAACAATAAAACACTATGAAACCAATTGCATGCACTGCATATTGTAGTTACGATTCTAAGTTTGAAAAAATTAAAAAATTTCTTTCATAAAAAAAAGTTATGTGTTAGCAAGTACACGTCACTCTCTAAAAATGGTGTTTACTATTAAACTAGTTATCCAAGGAGGTGGTAAAAAAAATGCAATTTGATTCCATTTTTTTTAAATTATATTTAGACTATACAAAAAAATGTCACAAATCACTAGTTTGCATATTCTTCAAATTCTTCATGGTTTAACAGCTATAAGTGTTTGAAAGTGAAGAAAAAGTTCAAAATGTTCATTTCAATGTCAAGTTTGGCCAAAAAGTGTAAACCACTATTGTGGGATCACCTCAAGCAATTTCTCTCTTTTCTCTAGCACTTGATTTAATAAGCCACCTTCATGTACTTCAAACTTCTCAAGAGGCACAACAGGAAGATTATCAAACCCCATCTCAAACTCCAACAAGTCTTCTTCTTCCTCTTCAGCACCAAAAGATCCAGATTACTGCACCCTCTACTAGCTTGGGCATGTGATTCAAACTCCTGGACCTGAACTATCTGAAAGTCAAATTTTTCCTTTTGGTTTTATATATTTCTTGTAGACATTCAATCAAATTCCAACTTGTTAAGAAATTCTTCAACAACTAATTCAACTTCATCATCTAATTTGTCCAAGAACCTTTTTCTTATAGCCAAGATCTCACTCAATGAAGGAGTTGGCGTGGAGTGAACAACTCCCACTTCAGCATAAATCTCAAATATATACAAGGTGCCTAATTTGCTGCCCCGGGCAATTACCAAGACTCCTTTTGTTACTTTCCATGTATTGGATCCACAAGTGACTATACATCCTTGAGAAGCCAATTGCCCAGCTGAAATTATATTTTGTTTGAGTTGAGGGATATATCTAACATCTCGCAACAACCAACTATTTCCATTTGTTAACTTTAACAAAACATCTCCTTTACCAATAACATCACAAGATTCACTATTTCCAAGAAAAATCTTACCAAAGTCACTGCTTTGCACATTTTTGAAGTACTCCTTGCATGGAGTGGCATGAAACGATTCTCCAAAATCAAGCACCCAAACATTTGTTGTTGTTTCTTTTGAGGTTAAAATAAGAACACGGGAATCTTCTTCAAAAACCATATTTACTTCATTTTCTTTTGGCTGATTTTTAGCCTTCTTGAAAGACCAACAATTCTTTTTGATGTGGCCTTGCTTGTCACAATACCAGCAACCGATCTCTCTCCCTTTGGATTTTGACCTCCCTTGTGATTTCTCACAAGCACTTGGATTTTTCCTTCTTTCTTTCGATTTTCCCTTGTCATCTGCACTCAAAACATTACCCGATGTTGGAGTCTCTCTGATGCCCTTCCTTCGCAATTCCTCGGTTAGAATTACACCAACAATATCATCAAATTTTAATGTATTTGAACCAAAAACCAAGTTACTTACTGCCATAACCAAGCTATTCCAATTTTCTGGCAGAGAACTCAAAATTAAAAGGTCTCAAATTGCCATGGTTGATGGTTTCTTTGCTTTACCATGTAATGGTCACCATAGATCTTTCTGATATAAATAATCTTCCATCTGCATTTCCATAGTTGATAGTTGTGGCCATTGAACCTTTCGATCTTTCCTTCGTTAGACGACATTGCTCCCACTCAAATTCGAATCTTTCGTGCCAAATAATCAAACACCACAGTGCTCTAAAACCAATTGTTAATTTTAAAATAGCAGATTAAAACATAATAGAATTTAAGTCGAGCAAAATTGAACACAGACACACACAAAAAACACATAACACAACAACAATTACGTGGTTCACCGCAATGGCTACATCCATGGGAAAAGTAGAGATTTCTTTATTTTATTCACTCTATTTTCTCTAATGTACATTTACAGCAGCATACACATCATTGTTTTATACACTCATCTCTTGAAGTCTCCAAGGAAACGAAGAGACATGACAAAGCGAGAAAAGTTGGGAGTTGAACGGTTAAGAACCATTGGACTTCAGTCCCCAACACCCTTCTCCTATATCCATCCGCAAAACCAGAGTCGTACCAGAAACACAAAGATTAAAGATTGTTGCAAACATGTGGCAACACCATGCTATGGGCATTTAATGCATTAACCACATTGTGTTTGGCAAAAAAAAAAGCAATGAAAGGAAATCCATGTAACAAAGGAAAATAGGCTGTATTCGCAGCTTTAAAAACGTAAACAGAAAATAGAAAGACAAAAGATCCAACAATGCTCAACATTTCCATCGTCTTGCACTGTCCTAGGCCAATGTAAACCGTCGATGACCGAAGTTAGCCCTCTTTATTCAAATAGGTAACACCTTCACCATAATTAGGGGTAAATAAGTTATTGTCTAACCCTAATAGGTGAGAATTGGTAAATCTAGAGATTAAGGGTAAATCAGTTATTGTTTAACTCAAATAGGTGAGAATTTTTTTCAAAATAGATATTGGTTTTTATCCAATGCTAAATGTTGTTCACTTTGTGCATCTATTTGGATTGACACCTTATATAGAGTCATTGGTTTAAATTTGTATATTTTCTTTTTATTAAAAGACTTTAAATATGCTTGGCATGATCAACCTTTCTTTTATTTTGGTTTGACACCTTATATATGCATGTCGGTTTAAATTTGTCTATTTTGTTTTTATTAAAACATTTTAAAAATGCTTGGCATGATCAACCTTTCTTTTATTAAGAAATTAATTAGATGCCTACTCCATAATTAGTTTGCATTTTGAACCTTGAGTATTCATCACTACAAAATTTTGAAAAATTCTTTAGATTTGTTAAACCCTAACCCTGCCCTACTCCTAGCCCCAATTGAAACCCTAACCCTAACCCTACCTAATCCTAGCCCCAATTAAAAACCAAAACCAAACCCAAACCCTAAGCTTTATCAAAAACCCTATCTATAACCCTAACCATAATTCAAGAACATTAGCCCTAACCCTAACACTAACCCTTATCCTAATCAAACCCTATCCCTAACCCTAATTCATTTAATGTTTTATGTGTTGCGTTGTGAATGCTACTCGCATATATATATATACACACACACACACCGAGAGATATACTTCTCAAGGCGCCTATTTTAATCAATTTCTCACATAAATATGCAATAGGCGCCTCAAGAAGGTTATCTCTTAGTGTATTTATATATATTATTAAAAATATATATGCTAGTTAAACTGTACACAAAAATTTAGAACACAATGAACATATATTTATATCAAATGAATTAAAATTACAAATATTTTTTATTTACTTTAAAATTATTTTATTTTATTTAATCATTTAGTTTATTTTATTTGAAAATTTATTTTATTTTAATTTTATTTTTAAAAATATAAATAATTTTTTAGTCATTTTTTTGTGTGTTTTTGTTTTTTGAATGCGGTATTTTTAGTCTTGTCCGATCAAGGAGGTCACAAATAGGGGACTTCATCTTCAACATGAACACACATGAATAGTCCAAACCTATGAGCACACCAACCCAATGAGGGTTTAGAACACAACAACACAAGCATGAACATATGTCTAGAGCACTGAGTCTCATGGCATCAATGCTAGCAACATAAGTGTTGAGGTACAACCCTGCAAGCACATTGGATCAACAAAAGCGCAATGCTTGCAATCACAATGACCTAACGAAGGTTTGAACCTTGGTTGCAACAACAACAACAATGCCACTAACTATTGCACTATGGGATGAACCCTTAGTCATTTTTTTGTTTTATAAATATATTAAATACATCTATTTTATTTATTTAAGAGTTTTTATTTTATTTCAAAATTATATTTATATCGCTTGATATATAAATATTAATTCTATTTTTAAATTATTTTATTTTATTTTAATATTTATTTTATCTTTACTTGACAAGCTATTTTTTTTTTCTTTTTAATGTAAATTACAAAGTCACTTTAAAAAAATCATAATTCCTTATTTCAATAATTTTTATTTTATTTTTACTTTCAAAAATATATTGAATATTATATACTTATATGTACATGTATAGATATTCAATATTTGTTATTTTGCATGTAAAATGATTGTCAAACTTAAATTTAAATCACAACATAAAATTTTAAATATTGTTATCATAGAACACATCTCAACATTATTAAATGAGAGTTGACATGAATATGAGAATTCCACTATTACAACTTTACATCACTACACAAAAAGGGATATTGTGGGCTATATGAATTATTATTCCACAAGTCAGTGAAGTGATGGTTGGGTATATGACACCCCTAGCTCTTATTGTGGGTATTCCTACATTTGTCTTTCCAACTTATTTCTCTAGGTTATAATAGAGAGATCAAAATGGTAGAGTTACATCCAAAGTCCTATGGTAGCTTCTTTATAGCACATGGGAGACTACCAATAACTTCTATGTAGTAGAACAATGGCTCCCCTACATGCAAGTCTACTAAAGAGTGGAAGAGACACCACAACATAACCCTAACTGCATCCACTTCATCTCTTCTTCCCCTAATACAAATTTTGTGGGGCAAGGAAAAACCCACCTCCTACAACTATGTCAACCATTTTTATGTGTATGCATGTATTTGTTTAAATATCAAATATTAATTATTTGATGTGTGAATGGTTGTCAAAGATAAGTTAATAGGTTTTTATGTACATTGTCACAATATGAGACTCATGTCTTAGCACAATTATATACTTATATGTTACCATTTTATTATGTTGGCCATATTTAATTTTTCAATTTGTAGTGTTGAAAAATGTACTCCTTTCCATTTTCACACTATGTTTGCATCCCCTTAATTAATTGGAGTTAATTAAGTTTCTAATTGCCTAAATTATGCATTCCTAAGCCTTATTATTCTTATTTTCCGAAAGGGAAACTGACATTAAACAAATGTTAACATTAATATAAAAACCATGGAAATTATGTGTCCTCAATTTAGGTCCCAGGGTCCTCCTTAAGTGCCAAGACCCAATTTTTAATATGTTTTCGGCAATATTTTAATGATTCAAATTCAAGTTTCAAATGTCGGCTTGTGGAATCTAATTTTTGGGAAATTAGATAAACACCTATAAATACATAATTATTTTATCAATTTAAACTTAACATGCATAATCAAGAGATCACAAGAGCAAATATTATTGTCGAGAGCATTGAAGAGCAAATTTATCAAGCATCTACAACAACAATCAAGATCATATCATGTCAAGATTCATGTGTGTTCATATTATGTTTTGGAGCTAACATTGTGATGTAGGTTTCAAGCATTCAAGCATCATATCAAGCAATCATTCAAGCCAATTCATACAAGATCCAATCCTTAGAGAGATGTGTTAGACTTCAATCCTCTAAGGGTGGCCATTAAGGGTTTGGTGAGTTGTGACATAGTATTGTTCATTCATCAAATTCCTTTCATTTATCATTATTTCATTATCAAGGTTTAATTACCTAGTCAAGACATCCAAAATTTTGGATCACATTCAAATTTACCCACTGTTCTATACATATCACTATGCCTTTCTCAAACCTGCCTAAGAGTTTTTGTTTATGTTTGTGCTATCTTTAATTTCTAAATTTCAAGTTTTGCATCACATAATTGAGTTTATTAAGTATTAATTTTTATCTCCCAAAAGTGCATTTCATTCATTTTTATCATTAAGAAACACCAAATCCTCATCCCCATAGAGTTGACTCACCTCAAGGTTGAAAGTCAATTCTATCATTGGGAGATCTCTTTTTCTAATGAAACTAGGAAAAGTGAGGGTGTCCTAAGTCATCATTTCATTCTGGTGAACCCCTTTTTATCTAACACATTCCACCCCAAATCTTTTTTTTTATGTTTCATATTAGTGAACCTAGCATTCTTACACTATAAGTTTTCTGATTTGGTAGTCTTTCAAAACCCTAGATCTAAGATTTGCATTAGTTTGCATTGCATCCCATTTAGGGTTTTTCAAAATTGCATTTGTTTGCATTTCATTTAGGGTTTTAAAATTGCATTTTGCATCTTTTAAAATCTCAAAAATCCAAAAGCTTGTATACATATTGCATTCATTTTACATAGTAGTCTGCATATTAGTGTTTTTCAATCATTTGCATCAGAAAATTCAAATAAAATTGCATCTAGAAAGTTGTCATTTTGCTTGTTGTTTATCATCAAATTGCACTTGCATTTCATCATAACTTCTAGCAATTTGTAATTGAAAGTGTTTGTCTACAACCTAAATCAACAACCTTAAACATCAACTTAGAAACTCATAATTTAATTTTTCAAACCTCTATGCAAGGACCTATTCACCTTAGGGCGACTCTATCCTTGTAGAGGTCATTTTCCACATTTTTGGGTATTAATTTGTCTTTGTTTGCTTTATTTCTAACTATTGGTAGATCTTGGTTTCAATTTCTAAATTGCAGCTTTCTAAAATTGTTTGCAGTCAAGTTAATTGGTCAAAACAAGTCAATGGTTCAAACATAAAATTTGCATTCAAAAGACAATAATAACATGAGTATGGTCAACTTCATTGGCGTTCAACCTTGTAAGGGCCAAACCAAAATGTCTATTGACATTACTTTCTCACAAAATGACAATTAAACATGCACCTGATGGTCTTCTTTACATAGCCAAAATAATCAATGACAAGCCTACCAATGGGATATTAATTGACCTTATGTTTGTAAAGAATGTGATCACCGAGAAATTCTTATTCGTGCATGAACTTTACCGAAACTCTTATGAACAATTGAAAGCATGGATAAAAACACATAATGGTTTTTTTTGCCCTACAATAGGTTCAATCACCCTCCCCTTAAAAGTTGGACTGAAACAATTAGATGTCTCATTCTCCATCATCTTGTTGTCAAACCAATTCTATGTGAAGCTAGGCTATCCATGGTTGTATGCTCCATGGATTTCATCCCTTCGATAGTGCATAAATGCTTAAAATTTCCATTAAATGGTAATGAAATTTTCACTGTGCATCGGTTTTAATCCTTTGTCTTCCCATGGGAATTTCTCATTGGATTTCTTTTGGCTTGAATCCATTGAACCTATTAAGCCTCGTGAGGACTTATTTTTCAAATCTTACCAAAAATTCAAGGCCAAGCGCATAGCAGAATTATCTCTTAGAAATATCCTTCAATCCATGCTTGAATCTCCTATCATTGATGAAACCACAATTGAACCAAAAACCGTTCCAAGTAACCAAAATAAATCCATGACAAATCCTCCACCTATTTACTATAAGAGTCCAAGGGGTAGGTGCAAGAAATTGGGTCTATAAAATGTTTAAAAAATGGAAATATTTTTCCTGATTTTTAAAATTTGTCATAGTTGAAATTAAAATCTGAAGCACTTACACATTGAATCTTAAAAAAGTTCAGTAATATGAAATATAGTATTTTGAGTCTAGTTTTCAAATATGTAATTTATTCTAATACCCAGATGATACAAAATATTTTTTAATACACATGTATAAAAACCACTTTTTAAAAGTCACTTTTTTAGGACCATACCATGCATGTGTATAGACACCATAATTTGACATAAATAAAAGTATTTTTTTAATTCCTTTTAGGGAAAGATGTATATTATAATGAAGATTGATGACGATATTTTTTAATGATTTTTTTGATAATATTTTTTATCTATTAATTTTTTATTGGTCCTAATTTCTAGTTTTTAAAACCCTTGTGTACAGACACCATAACTTGACCTAAACTTATCATTTTTTGAATTTTCTTTTTTTCATAAGTGTAAAGAATTGTTTGTAGATTGATGTCATATAATTTTTTTAACAATAAAATTTTATAAAAAAAGTTATTAAAAAAAATGAAAACTTGACATTTGGAGTTTATGGACTCGTTTCCTTATAAATTAATTGAAAAATAGAAAATATAATCAAATCGTTAAAAATTTTACATTTTTGAAAACTAGACATTTTCATATATAATGGGTTTTAATTTCATAAAACAATTTTTTTTTAAACCTAATTTTCTATATTGCCAAAATTAGTTTTTTCTCTTGAAATTGCCATGACCTTGTACTTGCAAGTCTAAGCCTAAGTGTTGGGTTACCATGCATTTTTTGAGCCTCAATCCAAATGAGAAATATGTCTTATGAGTCTCAAAACTTTTGGAACAAGTACCCACTTCAAAATGAGTACCTATTCTAAAAAATGAATGGGTATTTGTTTTAAAGTTGAAAAATGACGCTTCCCCTAAATGTGGACCCAACTTCTTGCACTTACCCCAAGAGATAACTATGCAATTCTCATTATGCCTCCTAAGATCAAACAAGTTTATAAACCCAAAGAGAAAGTGGTTGACCAACCCTCGATGGTTCCTTATATTCCTCCCTTGTGGGAAGACAAGAAACCTATGGTTGATAAACCTGCTCCTACACAACCACAATTTGAAAACCGTGCAAAAAGAAACAGGAATGTTAAAGAGTGAAGGCGTAGGCGTCGTATTATTGCTCGTAAGTTAAAAGAAGAGAACAAAGAAGCAACCCATATCAAAATTAACTCAAGGAAAGCATGATGATTCTCTACCTTCACCACAACAACTTGAAACCTCTATGGACATTATCATTAGTCCTCTTGTTGTGATTAACTTGGATGATGATAATGATGAGATTGATAAGATTAATGAGGAAGTGCATAATGAGTTGAATTTGTTATTTTCCTCTTCCATGAGCTTAGTCAAGAACAACAGTGATAATGCTCCTAACAAGAGTACATCACCACATGTTGAACTTGGTGATTTTCCTAATACGACACTCGTTGTTGCCCCTTTGGCTAGTTATATGCATTTCACATATGAAGAACAAGATTGGGATACAAACGACTTGCTTTAGGTTGGCTTGCATGTGTCATACTAGTTTTATGTTCTTTGTGTGATTGCATGTGTGTAATGTGATCCCCCATACTATGTTGCTTGGTGTGTCTTTATGTTTGTGAGCCTACTTTGGATGACCCTTGTCACTCTATTGGTGCAAGGATACAAAGAAAGTGAAAGTCATGATATTTTTCTATTTGTATCTACTTTCTTCTATCTGTCGTAACCATTGTCTTTTTCATTTGTCTTGTGTTTTCCTTTTGGGAACGATGTAAAGCATTGAGACATTTAGGTCTCTTCCATGTTGACCCAAAAGACCTCTCTTTTGTTTTTTCTCTCTGTGTCATTCTTCCTTTGTGCTCATTCCATGAGTTATTTGGGGAATGGTGACGATTTCAAGCTCGATTATATCATCGTAGCAAAGACATATGCTGACCCCAAATCCATGGATCCCTTATGTGTCATTCTTCCTTTGTGCTCGTTCTTCTATGAGTTATTTAGGGAATGATGACGATTTCAAACTCAATTATATCATTGTAGCAAAGACATACATTACCCCAAATCCACGAATCCCTTACGTGTTCTCCTTTTAGGGACGATGTAAAGCGTTGAGACATTTAGGTCTCTTCCATGTTGACCCAAAAGGCTTCTCTATGTGTCATTCTTCCTTTGTGCTTGTTGTTCCATGAGTATTTGAGGAATGATGATGATTTCAAGCTCGATTATATCACTGTAGCAAAGACATGCACTGGCCTCAAATCCATGGATCCCTTATTTGTTATCTTAGGATTGCATATGGGGGGCAACCTCCTTTTCATGGCGTAGCTTCATTTGGAAATATATGCCTGGCATAAAGCTTTCCAAATAAGCTCTTGTGTCTCTTTTATCAATTATCATTTATCATCTACTTTAAAGTAATTTCTCACAACATGGTGTTTAGCAATTTCTTTAAAGTGGGGGGCATTATGCCTCCCGCTTGTTTCTTGCTTGATGACATGACCAAGGCAAACCCCTATTCACCCAAAAACAAACATTCTTCCCTCTCTTTGTGTGTGCAAATTTGCAGGTGAAGAAGGGCTGAAATTGGATCAAAAGAGAAATTCAAATGCAAAGTTGTCAAAGTTATCAAGCCACAAAAACTCACCTACAGATTTTATTTCTGACTTTATGATAGTGAAATCTAGAGAAATCAAGACCTAACATCCAAGATCAAAGGATTGTGAAATCATATTTTAGACCCCTATATAGAGACCCATTCGCCCTAGGGCGAATCTATCCTTGCAGAACACTTAGAACCCACTTTTGGAGTTTGGTACATATCACTCTGCCCTTCTCAAATCTGCTTAAAAGTTTTTGTTTTTGATTAGCGATCAACAAGCTTTATGGGGACCAGAAACCCCAAACAAACAAGGACAGCTGCAAAAGATAGGAACACGGACAATCAACAGACTACCACAAGATATTCAAGACATAATAGACTACAAGAAAACAACATTGAAGGGACTAAAGCCCCTATAGAACTAAGAAATCATATGGGCCTTAACCCCAGAACAACTAAAAACTGTTTGAATCTGCCAGGCACTAAACAACCATGGTTAGCAAGGAACCATGAACCAGAGACATGTTTTGAAGGGACCATGAACCCTTTACAATCAAGTTTTGGCAGGGATCTTAAACCCAATAGCATAGCAGGTTGAAAAGCAACATCTAGCTTGCAACTCCATCTGAATTGAACAGCCATCCCACACTCCACCTCCATAGGAAAGGGCCCCCCTCTATAGGAGACGAAGATGCAATAACTTGAACCACCAAAGAAACCCCAACCCTGCTCATACCAACTCCACCTCAACAAGAACAAGCAAGAGAGAAGAGAACTTTTCACTGGGCCACCAATGATCACCTCCAGCTCAATAGGAGATGGCTCTACCTCCATAAGAGAAAACTTCACCTCTAAAGAAGATATAATTAGAAGCACCCAACCAAAAGAAGCCACTCCAATAGAACGAGCACTCACAACAACCTTAGGCATCAAAAGAGGAGACAAGAAAGACACTGCCCAAAACCAAAGAAGACACTTAGACATAGCATCCACAGAAAGAGAAGGGGTAGCATAAAAAGCCCCACCAAAAGCAAACACAAGCCTCAAAAACCCCTGAACAAACCAGAACAGTAGCAACACCCAACAAGGGTACAACACCAAAACGAGAAGAGCCCCAAAAACCCAAACAGACAGCTCCAGCAACCACATCCCAAATAGGGGTGCATAAAAATTTCTCCCTAAGAGAAAAAAGAGCAAAGCAAGGAAGCAGACCTCCAAGCAACCCCAAAACACTCTTCTTCCCAGTAGCACAACAAAAAGAAACACAGTCCAGGAGACCACGAAAAGAAGAGTCTCAATCACAGGATGAACAGGAAAGGCCAAACCCCAGTAGGAACAGGGGGTCCCAAAAAGGGCAGTAAAGAGAAGACCCAGCAAGAGAGCACACCAAGCAACCCCAACACGTTGATCAAAGCCATAGAGAGGCCAAAACTCCACACATCCAACAAGAAGAAGACACCACCAGACCACAGAGGAAGGCCAAGGAAGACCCAAAACACCCTGACAACCAAAACCCCCAGAAGAAAACCACCGAACAAAGAGCAGGTAGAAATGATGAGAGACCAAAAGAGAGCAAGAGGAAGAACAAGTCGGCACGATAAGCCCCCAAGCCCTCCTACTACGTCGAGTAGGAGCAAAAAAAAGCCCAAACTTCATCTGCAAAGCCTCAGAACCACCAACGCACCACCACACCCTCTGAAGGGTCGACACCCAGAGAAACAAAGGAAAAGGCAACCAACACCCATCCTTGAACAAAGCCTCACCAGCAGGTAAAAAAATTGAGATCCAAGAGGCACCTCCCATGCCACAAACGCCACACAAATAAGCAACAACCACCAAAACAATGTCCTGCAAGAGCCCCTCACCGTTTGTAGAAGGCAGACAGCAAACAACCGAACCAACCGCACCCAATGCCTCACAGAGAAGGAACAACGCCAAGCCAAACACATCATCTTCATCGTCGAAGCCTCCTTCACCATCCTCACTCGCAACTTTCAAACTTCCCACTACACTGCTCTTCCTGCCTCTCACCTCCATATGACAAGAACTCTGCTTAAAAGTTTTTGTTTCTGTTTGTGTTATCCTTAATTTCTGCATTTCAAGTTTTGCAACACATAATTAAATTCATTAAGTATTTTATTTTTATCTCCCAAAAATGCATTTCAATCCTTTATAACTCTCGACATAATTAATGTTTACAAGTAACCAAATTAGGTTAATGAAATTGTAAGAAAATATATAGAATTAAAGTTTTTTGGAAACAGAAGATAAACCATTGTTTATTAAGTTTTCTTATAATTTTAGAATGAACGTTGAAGGAAGTAATTTGGAGGAAAACATTAAAGAAAAAAGGTTCATTGATGACTCTTAAGAATGTAGACTATATATTAGGTCATCTTCTTAATAACTAAAACTACATGTCTTTATTCATCTGGTAATAAATAAGATATATAATACTCTAGGCATCTAAAAATAAAGTGCTCCATTATAATTCCTTGTTCATATTAATATAAAAAATTTAAATACAAATTTAAAATTTAAGTTTAATATTTAACTTTAAATTTTAAGGAAATATTTTTTAACATTAAAAAATATCTATTTTATCTTTTCAAATTGTCAATTATACATTAAACTTTCAAGTGAATGAATACAAAAAAAATAATAATAATAATAAGTATTTTACAATTAAAAAATGTGTAAAGGGGTGTCACTTAATCTCTAATGGGAGGAAGAGCATTAAGGCACTTAGTATTCTTAATGATTCCACAAATACAATGTGAAACTTCTTCAAGTGCTTTTTTGCATTACTGAAGCACTCTACAAATACAATGTGAAACTTCTTCAAGTGCTTTTCTTCATTATTGAAGCACTTCTACATTGTATGCATCCTTATTTTCATGCTTAGAGATGGCATCTACATATATTCATTTTCCTCCAACAACCCACCTTATGTCGAAAGGCTCAACATGATAGAAGGTGGAGATAATTATGGTGTAAGTTTTCACCATAAATGCTAGTCCCACCAAACACCAAGTGGATTATGCATAATTCTCTAAAATGAATTGAAGCAAAGTAGCAATGGCTTTTTCTAAAGCTCTAGGAAATAAATCTCATAGATTGAACTCATCTTTGTTGAAAAACACTTGCAATCTCATGGCATCTATGAAATTTCACATACTTTTGGCCATCATATGTTTGACATTTTGTCAATAATGATTTATGAATGCATCATAGGACGTATGTTTCATTCTAGATGGGGGGTAACAAAAGTATAAGTAGAGGATATTATTGCATCAAAAGCATGAGGTATGGTATGCACTTATTGTTTCGAATGTAGTAGGAGCACGCAGGACAATTCTCAGTCATCAAAATTATTTGTAGGCCTTACTTGGGTTGTCCACAATGTTAGAAAATAAGAGATTGCCATTACATACAAATTGAAACATAGAAGAATGCTAGTAAAAGTAACTTGGTTTTTGAAATGCTTCATAGGCTAAGGCTAAGGCTTTGTTATAAATTGAGATAGATAGAGACAAGGAAAACAAATAAGGTTGGATTAATGCAAAAAAGCTTGAAAGACAAAAAAGAGTTGATTTGCATATTAATAAAGAAGAAAGAAACAGGAAAATTGTGTAGAATGAATGAGTGGATAATGTTTACGTGTTGGTGAAAAGCATAGGTAAGAAGTCAAAATATTTTTCAATCAAAAAAATGGACATATTTAATTAAATAAATTGGATTTTATTTTTGGTTTTCTTTTCTTTTTATCCATAATTCATGTTTTTTCTTGCATGATTTATGTAATGTATAATTTACCACTTTTGATGTACCTATAAATATCGACACATATTTAAGGGTGAAGTAAGAGTTTCTTATTATATTGGTTAACAATTGATTGTTGTACAATAAAGAAGAATTTTACTATTTATCCATACAAGTTTTTCCAAGTGTAATATCACATATTCTATTTTGTTTTCTATATATATACATATATATATGCTTCTGTTGGACAAACTTATCATGCTTATTATATATATACTTCTATTGGACAAACTTATCATGCTTTTTCTCTCTATAACAGAAAAATACATAACATAAAAGTGGACTACTTGAAAGTGGTGCAACTTTCAAATTGCATAAAGCATAGATTCATTTTAGAGAGTCGGGACTACAAGTACACCAATAAAGGCACTAGATTGGTATGAGGAAGATACAAAAAAGTAGTAATGTAGAAGTGATGACATTGAATGTTATATAGAGGGTTTATGAAGGATGATGTGGGTAGGGGGAAGCCAACAAGGCTAGAGCTATTGATGTGCCCTATTTATCTTGGGTAGGGAAGCTAGGTTGGGGGAGATATAAGTCTTCAATCAAGTTATATCACCATTCATTCACAAATAAAGATGATTTAATGCAATTCCTAGATTTCTATTGATAAAATAGGAGGTGTTGTCAATCATAGGATCACATTCCATAATTTAGCACTAGTATAGTTATCTTTAGAAAATTAGTGTAAAAGATGTAAAGCGATCTACCCTTATCGAGGCATCCATTTTTCAAAAAATCAATAGATAAATGGAAAAGGCTCCTTGAGAAGGATATGTCTTGGTGTCTTTTACATAAAAAACTAAAAACAAAAATGCTAGTATGGAATTATGAAATGTGATCCAAAATATTAATATTAAAAAATTCCTATGTAGTTAAATTCAAAAACACTCTCAATCAATTTATTTTTTGTTAATAAAAAATAGTCCAAAATAAATTGACAAAATTATGCATTGATAATTGTATGTATCATTTAAAGGTGTAAAGACTAATGGCATTTAGATTGTGCATGTTGGTCTGCTTTATTTTCACTATTAGTGAATAGAATTTGAACTACATATTTTATGAGACAATTTATAAGACAATTACCTATAATCTACTAAATATAAAACATATTGTTTATTTTGACTTTAGAATCAATTTGAAAATTTGGCTTTATTTTTCATTTACATGAGTAGTTATGTATAAAGGATAGGTCCCAATTGTCACCCATGTTCCAATAACCGTTCACTCCTTGCCCACCTAACCTCCCAATTACTAT
The DNA here is from genome assembly GCA_007258455.2 of Sequoia sempervirens. Lineage (NCBI taxonomy): Eukaryota > Viridiplantae > Streptophyta > Pinopsida > Cupressales > Cupressaceae > Sequoia > Sequoia sempervirens. The sequence goes on from VDFB02271358.1 coordinate 122,685,016, forward strand.
CTTTAAAAAAATTCAATACATGATAATTAAAAGCCCACTAAAATATTCCACGTATATCAATAGTTAAAACTTGAATATTTAATGTACGGCTACTAGAGCATTTGTGCATAGGTATTAGTAAAAACATTTATTACAAGAATATGTATTGGATCAATTGTGCAAATTTTTTTGGTGGTTTTAGTGCACAATTATTGGGGCGTCAATGAATAGGTATTGGGCATCACCTCTAGCCAAACACTTTTCAACCTTTGTGAACATAACGAATTCTCCCACATTCGTCATAAATGCCTAGAAGGTGAAACAATAGCTTTAAGTTCTTCATTCACATACAAAGAAAATAAAAATCATCAAAATTTGACATATTGTGTAATAGCTTGAGATGCACAAAGAAAGGGTGAACAGCTACTAAGACCTCTCCCCTACCTAAATTTATATGTGCAGTGGTATGATTTATGTGTGCAATCCATAGTCTAATTTGTTTTCAGCATGACAAGCTAAGTAACTATGCCGACTCTCTAATTCATCTAAGGGTTAACGAAACACTTTTATCTTGCAACCAAAAAGAACAAACTTAACGCCGACACATATAATAGACAAACCGAAAAGTTCCCTCCAAAATATACACGCAAAGAAGATTTCATAACCTAAATAAATGAAGGTGAAAGATTATTTTGCACTTACCCTTGATTATCAATGATCTCGCCATTGTACAAGGAAGCTTTATGGAGTGCCAACTTCCAGCTTTCAAGTTTTTCTGAGGCGTATCTGCTCAGGTGGAACAGCATGCAAGCGCAATAGAAAAAACTTACTCAACTCTCGTATATCACATTTGAAAAGGAGAAAATAATAATAATTTTTGATAATAATATATTTTTTAATTTTAATTAACTACTATTTACAGTCAAATGGGCATCTAGCAGAGAATACACGGAACAGTATTTGAGGTGTACCTGCCCTTCATTTCATGGTTGGAGAAGGCAGCTGCATAACTTCCTCTTCCTTCTTGCGCCCATCTTAGAGTAGACGGATCAACCTTATAGAAAATGGGGATAAGTTTTATCTTGCGTTTTTCCACTAGTTTCAGTACCATAAATGCCAGTTCAGCCAAACACCAAGGGGATTTGGCATAATTCTCAGAAAAAATGGCTATATGAAATGAAGCACTACGCATTGCTTCTTCTAGAGCTCTAGGGAAAAAATCTCCAAGCTCCAGCTCATTTTTGTCCAAAAAGGCTCTCAGTCCAGTAGCTTCTAACTCATTGTAGATAGTGTTAGCCACCGTCTGTTTAACATCTCCTCCATGATGATTTATGAAGACATCATAGGACAGTTGTCTCATTACGGAAGAGATTTCTGCAGGTGAGACCATTACTATGCCATCAAAAGCAGATTCAACAAAGGCAAGGGCGGATTCAACAGAGGCATAAGTGGGTGAGGCGATTACTATGTTATCAGAAGCAGTTATTGTGGTATGCCCTTGTTGGGCGGATTCAACTGAGGCATAAGTATGTGGGGCGATAACTATTTCATCAACAGCAGTTATCGTGGGATGCACTTGTTGGGCGGATTCAACAGAGGCATAAGTAGGTGGGGCGATTACTATGTCATCAAAAGCAGTTATTGTGGGATGCACTTGTTGGGGGGATTCAACAGAGGCATTAGTGCGTGGAGCGATTGTTAAGGCATCAAAAGCAATTCTTCTGAGGTACACTTGTTGGCCCGTTGCAACAGAAGCAGGCAGAGCGATTCTTAGGCCATCAAAATCACTTCGTAGGCCATACTCGGGTTGTTCAGTGGTGTTAGACTGAGCTGCCATTAGCGATACAAATAAAAACAGAGAAGAATTATGATAAAAGCGGCTTGGAATTTGAAATTCTTGATAGGCTAAACCGAGGCGAACAGAAACCAGAAAAATAGATAGATCTGGCTTAGGAGAAATACTTGAAAGACAAGATGCCAATTGCAGTGGTATGATGCAGCGAAGTAGGAATTTAATTGATAAAAATAAAGCAGCGAGCAAAACGAATGTGTAGATAGGAAGAAATGCACAAATATCTTTTGTCTTTTCACGACTTTGCCCGCTAAGCCATTGAAAGGACGGATAAGTGTAGAGAAATGAATGCTCAATGCAAGGTGAAAAGACTAGGTAGAGTAAACGTGTAGAATGGTAGACGCGCTTTAGGTACGAAATGAATGAATGAATGAAATATTTTAATGACGTCCACGAGGCCAAAGAAGCCTATGGGACCCAAGATCAGCACCGGAACAACCCACAGCACAGCCCTAGACACAATGGAGGTGCCGTTCGAGATCAGCTCTCCGAGAGTGAATTTTGATGATGAAGTTTGCAATTTTGTCGAGTCTTGAATCTTCAAACAAGGTATTTAAATTGTCAACCTGCACCGCATCCCCATAGCTGGCCCGGATGTCTTTATAAGCTGAGCATTCTATGATAAAGTGCCATTTTGTCTCCACCATACCTTCGTTACAAAAGCGGCATATTCTATTTTCCCACTCTTCTTTAGGAACCTCCCACCTACCCGTTTCACACCTAAGATGGTGTGAACTAGTCCGCAATTGGGCTATCAACATTTTTGCTTTCCATTTGATATTCGCTCCTATATAAGCCTTTTCTTCATGGTCCCTTGTGGGATTGAATTCTTTGATATAATAATCCTTTTTACGCCCTGTTTTTTTCGTCCATATACCATATTTAAATTTTTCTCACATAATTTTTTATTTCTCCATTTGTGTTTGGACACTCATGCATCACAATATCCCATTTCTTCATCCACTTGATATTAAGTTTCATCCATGTGTTCTTTCTTCTAGTTAGCTCCTCTTTCATAATTAGCTTAGGCCATCTATGATCCTCCATATTCTGGACCTTCTTTAAGTAGCTTAATAACCGGGTCATCGCTGAGGCCTCCAGAGGAAAAGTACCGGTCTCAGCCAATAAAATTTCATAAGGCACTGCAGTCTTAAGCTTGAGGCTGCATATAATTAGATGTTTTTGTATCCTTTCCACTTGTCTCCATTTCTGATCTGACATGCTGCTGCCCCAGATTTCACACCCATAGAGAATTACCGGAGTAACAAGAAGACCAAAAAGCGTTCTTTTAGTTTTCCAATCCCATAATTCGGCATTTCTACATCTATTTTGCAAAGAGTACAACGCTTTCCAGCCTCCTTGAATTCTTTTTGCTCTACATGTTTCCCAACTAAGCTTGTTGTGAAAATCAAGCCCAAGGTACTTATACTCGTCCACTATTTCCAGTGGCTTGCCTTCAAAGATAAATTCAATCTGCTGTTTTTTTCTTCGCAGTGAGAAGATCATTATTTTGGTTTTTGAAGTGTTCACTTGCATCCCGACCTCTTGACAAAACGTTTCAAGGGCCTTCAAATGTTTTCTCAAATCATGTGCAGTTTTAGCAATTAATATGAGGTCATCGGCATATAACAGTAATTTTATTACAAAGTTGGCCAAAAGGATGCCTTCCCCACCAACCTTGTCAATCCATTCTTCCAGCTTATCAATGTAAAGCCCAAATAGCGTTGGGGAGAGCGGGCAGCCTTGTTTGACACCAATGTCACTGCCAAAGCATTCTGACATACCATCATTGGTTCTGATTTTAGCTTTGACCTGCTCGTAGAGCCTATGAGCAGCCGCCCTAAGCTCATGCGGAACTCCCAAATCCTCCATTCTCTTCCATAGCTTGTTCCGAGGGACCGTGTCAAAGGCTTTTTTAAAATCAACAAAGCAGCAATAGGCTTCGTCTCCTTGAATGTCCCAAATTTTTTCAATCAAAAATCTAAGGGTAACCCCATGATCAATAGTGGAGTGCTTGGGCCTAAAACCAGCTTGACCTTTTGCTCTTTTCCCCTCTTTTTCAGCCCAGCTGCTAATCCTGCGTTCAATCATGCTTCCAAAAAGTTTCCCCATAAGAGGGTTAACCATAATAGTTCGGTAGTTTGATGGGTTATTTATGTCACCATTTTTGTGCAAGGGGATAACAACACTAGTGGTCCATCCTTCTGGGAAGCCTTCTTGATTGACCCTGTTGAAAATGCTCTTAATACAAGGTGCAAGGACCTCAACACCCCACTTTAAATGTTCTGCTTGCAGCCCATCAATATCTTGTGCTTTCCCTCCTGCCAACCTTCTTATGCCTTGACTGATATCCTCTACAGTGAAAAGTTCGGTGGCTGCCTTGATTATTGGGGGTCTATGTTTATCCTGCTCACGCTCATAAAGAAGTTTTGCATAGTCTAGCCATTGAGAGCTTGTAATATTATTTTCCATTTGTTTTCTTTTCTGTTGTAGCTCCTTCCAAAATTTTTTGGGGTTGTTCTTTCCAAGGGTAATCAGCTCCAATCTTCTATCCCTTACATACTTTTCCTTTTTACTTTGTATCATCCTTTCATACTCTTTCTTGTTTTCTATTGTCATTCCCCCCTCACGAAGCTTCCTTTTTGTTAACTTGCACTCCTCATCGAACCACGGGTTTGCCGGAAAAGTATTTGTACTGCCTCTCTTGGGTCTAGACCTCTTGCACTCACCCAAAGCTTTGTGCACTAGAGGAATCAAAGTATTCTTGTTTATTGAGTGCATCTTTATGTAAGCTGATTTTTTTTCCAATTCCTGAAAGAAATTTTTGAGGGCAGTCTTGAAGATTTTCTGATTTTCTTGATTCATGAGAATTTTACCCGGTGTGGGTGCTTTGTTCTTGCTGTTAAGAACTTGTTCCCCTTGCTGCTTGATTATGCGAATGTCAAGTTTTACATATATTGGATTATGATCCGATTTCAACTCCATTGGACATTTACCAATCACAAGCTCCATTATTCTTGCTGTATAATTACGAGATAAAATGACATAATCCACCACACTTTGACCATTATAGGTCTTGCAAGTGATGTTGCCCGATCCCGGCCATGATCTCATACCGTTACATATTACCAAGTTGAATAGACTGCATATTCCTAACAGTTCTGCCCCATAATGAGTAACGTTACATTTATTATCTTGAGAGGTTCGTTCCCATAATTGATGGTTCTCTTCTTCCAGCCATAGCGGATCATCTTTCTCTTTATCTTGGCTTTTCAAGTTAAGAGCTTGGTTGCTAGCTGTCCTAGCATTAAAATCACCTATTAATATGACTTCCCCCGATGTGCTAAACACCGAAATGTCCTTTTTTAGAGATGCAAAGGGGTCCTCACGATCTAGGCTCCTTTTCTTATATGATTTGGAGCCTTTTGGGGTGAAATAGCAAGCAGCCAATCTAATTGTAGTCTGATTTTCTGTTATTGTTAACCATATGTACTGTTTGTTTGGATCTTCTTTCTCCACTTTTATATTCTTTTCCCATGATTCTTTTATTAGGACTGCAACTCCACCATGTCCTTTGCCATTTTCTGTTCTCTCATTCCAAATTGAGGCCTTTCTTATACCTTCAAAATCAGGAATTTTACACCCTTCATGCTCATGAGTCTCGGTAAGAATAATAATGTCTTTTCCTGCTGCTATGGGCCCTAAACCAGGTCCTCTTCTCCAAGGATAACCTCTGCAGTTCCAACTTACTATAGATAAATATTCCTGGGGGGCCCCGAGTTCCTATTTTTGGTGTGTAACTCTGTCACTAACTTGGGCCTTACCATTTTGCAACCAAGCCCATTTACCTTCACTTCTTGCTGTTTTTACCTTTTCCCACTCTTTTCGCTTTCTTCTTGCTGTGTTATGGTTAGATCCTCATCAAGGTAAATTTGTGTACCTTTAAGAAACCTCTTGTTCCTTAGTAGCACGCTTTTGTCCTCAAGTTTCTCCAAAATAACTCTTACATGCCTATTTTTACCAACTTCTGTCCATTTTCCAATCCTGTTTGCTTGCTGAATAACCCCTGACCACTGAAGTTCGTCCTTAAAGAAATCCCTTGCCAACTCTTTAGTGGTTTCATTCTCACCATAATCTCTTAGCCCTTTAACAATGACATTCATAGTCCTATCATTTCTGTCCTTTTCTTCTCTTAACTGCCTCCTGACTTGCTTTTCTATATCGTCTCTTTGTGTATCCGATGATCCTCTTACTACTTGAGTCCAAGATTTGGCCTCTTCCAATTGTTCCCTTAGCTGCTCTTCTTTTATCTTCATGCTGTCCATTACTGATTGTATTTCCTTTAACTGCGAATTATTGCTTTCAGCTGCCTCTTTTGGCTTGCTTGTGCCTACTACGTCCATTTGAATTAAAACTTGCCTTAACGATAGTAATTCTTGCTCCCCTTTTGCCATGGAAATTTGCAGTTTGTTTATCTGTTCTTTGAGCAAATTGTTCTCCCTTGTTAACTGCCAATTGACTTCTATGACCTCTTTCACTTTGGTGTCTTCATGCGCGTACATAAGCATCTTCGCCATGTGAAAGCCCTTTTCAAAAATTAAAGCACAGTTATGGCGATAATCCTGATCTCACCAACATTGACAGCACAAAATTGACTGATCATCGTAAGATTGACTGATCATCTTTCGATCCTTCATTATAGGAGAAAAATGAGAAAATTTCGTGGAAAATATCCCTCTTTAAATGTGAAGGAAGTAGGATTAAGTAGGGCACTGGCTATCCAGCCCCAGGAATGCACCGGGGCATGGATGCCATGCCATGCCTCCACCCATGTGTGCCGTGCAACAAACATCAAATCAACCGTAGCATGCGGGGCTTTGGAAACTGTCTATCGTACCTTCTGAGTTTATCCACTTTTCTGTCATTTAAAAGGTTAAAACCATTACTTTTAACGCGTTGAAAAGATTGTTTGGATTTTTTAATAGTAGTGTAGTTAAATGATTTTTATATTTATTTTAAATTATTTGTTTTATGTATTTATTTTATTCAATTTTTTAATATAAAATGCTAAATGATTTTTATATTTATTTTAAATTATTTATTTTATTCAAATTTTTGAATATAAAATTTAAAAGATAAAATTTTAAAATAAATTTAACATACTTATTTTAAATTAATAAAGTGTAAACTTTTTTTTTTTGAAAATCTATTTAAAATCTAGTTTATTATTTTCAAATAGTTAAATTTAAATATTTAAAATTAAATTGAAAAAAATTAGATTTTAAATTTTTAGTTTTAAAGTTTGAAACACTTTTTTCCATTAAAATTATATAGTAAATTAGTTAGTTTTTAATAAATTTTATTAAAACTAAATTAAAAATTAAATTTAAGTTAATTTAATGATTAATAAATAAATTTAAATTAACATTTTACTCTATAATTAGATTATATATAGTAAAGTGTAATTTTTTTAAAAAAAATTCATGAAAATTTAGTTTATTATTTTATCTCACATTATTAGAGTATTATTTCAACAAGAGGCTATTCAATATTAAATTACTTCAACTAATTCTCACATTATACTATTAGACTAAAATTATTATGTTTAATTTCATAATTTTAGAAATGTATTATGCAATAATTATGAAGTAGAATTATACTAGATTATGGATTTAAATAACTATTTTTATTTATTTAAAAGATGATCTAAGAAAATACTAGAAATGAAAGATATATTTATTCTTTAATGTAGGTATATGCATAATCTTTTAAATTATAAGGATATATTTATAATAGAATAAAGGTACTATCTATACTTCATGCAAAATAAATATAATAGATATTTAAAACTAGCAATCGCACCTTGGTGTGCAATTTGGTACGCCGAAGAGGTATGGAAGGTTAATTAGGAAGAAAATGATATCAAATTGGTTGGTCATTTAATAAATGATTTTGTTTGCATTTTTTGTAGAACAGCCTCTCTTTCAATTCCACTCACTTTGTAGCCACCAAAAGGAGGGTACATCAATTCTAGTCATTTTTATATTTAATTTATTATTTTAATCTATTCATTTGATATAATACATATAAAAGATAAAAGACGTAATATTTTTTCTTTTGATTTTACAAGCTTCATAAAAAAAATAAAAAAAAATATTTGAATTCAAATAATGGATATTTATGTTAATTGTAATTTTTTAAATGATTCTAATATTATATTTAAATATATTTAAATATTACAAATACTCTAGACCACTATGTTTAATATAGATTAATTTATTGAAATAGCTCTTACTTTTTTATTTACTTAAATAGAAACAAGTCCATTTAGTAGAAAATGATAGAGGTTATGAATGTAAATTCTAACAAATCATCAACTGAGTGGAGGTAGCTAATAATTCTATCACCTGTAATGGCCTTTTGTGGTGAATCCCATTTTAGCTTTATTTTCTAATGCCTTTACTGATGATGGCTTTTCAGTAAGGATATTTTTAAACTTAGTTTTCTTTTACTTTTTCTTATGTGTTGCAAACAAGAAAGCAAATATATTGTTTTACATTTTAAAATTGAAGAAGCTTGGTGGAGGAAGGGAGAGCCATAGCGTAGAACTTTTTGGTTACAGTTAGATCGTGGACTTTAGACTGTAGTGTTGGGTGTGACATTTCATTTGTCCTAGAAAGTTTATATGTTCTGTTGGAGTGTTGGGATGTGGTGTTGGGCATTTGCCTTCATTTGTTGATGAAATATGTAAAATCTTGGAATGGCGATTTGTAGTGAAATCTTGTTTGAATTTTGTAGGTGATTTGTTTATATATTGTAAAACTGGAAAAAATCCATAATATCAGTGGTTGTGATATCATTTTAACTATTATTGTGTTGGTTAGTATTTAAACTTTTGATGATGTTAAGTTTGAATGTTGAGTTGATGATAGATGTTATTCTACTGTTACAAAATGATTGTAGCAACTGGATTTTGTGGTGCTAAAGCCTAAACTTATCTTCTTTTTCTTCGTATGAGAGTCTATTTGAGCTTTGATTACGGACTTTCAGTAGTTGAGTTCACATCTTGTGTCTGTTTATTATGCAACACTTGTAAAAATGCAATGACAGAGATTTGGTATAGCGGATATGTTTTACCTTGATGTCAGAATTTCTCTATAAAAATAAATTCAAACTAGAGGACAATGCAAATTTTCTAAAAATCAGTTGAGTGATATTCTGGTTCCACCAAGAACCATACACTACCACTTCCCATTAGAAGGGTATAGAATATAACAAATTATGGTTCATTCAAGGCCCAAAAATCAAGGTGTCTGCTTTAGGATTTGTTGATACCGCTATGAAATTTTTTCTCTTGTCAAGTTTGTAGTCATTAATCATGCCATTCTTGTCATTAATTTTTTGCTCTGTTTTCTCTTCTTATCTGGAACATAGGGCCAGAACCTAACATCAGATGAGAAGAAACCGAAGTGAAAAATTGATTACATCTGCTTCATACTACTTCAACTGTCATAATGATATGTAACATCCCTGTCTACTTTTTGTGTTCATAGGTAAATATGCAAAATGCTTAGACCCCCCCAAACTTACGACTTATCCCTCCACATTGCAAATTCCACCTACCCAAGCGAAAGAGGGATGTAATCAACTGGATTGGCCCAAATTATCCCCAAAAATTAGCTAAAAATTAGCTAGAAAGGAAGCAAAGCCGTCTTCTTGTTAAAAAAGTAGTTTTTGTAGTAAGCATATGAACTCTTCTATATAATAGATTGAGATGATGATGTTTCGAAAGAGACGAAATTAATGGAAGTAGCTCTCTTTGGTATTCAAGAAAGCTCGATGACATATTGTACCATGAAATAGCTTGAAACTTTTGGGAAAATTTGTGATTGTGATTTAAGCATCATATGTTTCCCCTGTGGCCATGAAATACAAGACTAATAGATTATAGGTACAATCTTCAAGCTGCATTTTTATAAAACCTTTTAGATTAAAGGATCTTAGACCATTATTTTCAAACTCTCACGGGTGTGTGCAGAAATAAATGTCTTCTCCTTGTGGCTTATGTGATAAGTCTATCTCATGAGCTTTGATCATAACATTCTATGCCTATTTCTTTCTTATCAGGCCTATTTTTGTATTTAAACCAGGGAAAGCCTCCCAGGTTTTATGTTTTTGCATTCTCTTACCTTTTCCAGTCTTTTTGAAGTAGATGAGCCTTGATGGCAATCATAGATGGATAGTGTCTGTATTGGCTCATCCCTTATGTGAACATGAATCTTTACAATTATAGTTACACTACAGTTATAGTTTTATTCTTTTCCTTGAATGTGTTAAAAGTATATACCATCATTATGCCATGCATGATTTTTTGAAAATTGAAAAAAAAAGGTATGATTAAAAAGTATATCCTAATTATAGATTTTTGAAAAAAATATATAATTGTTCATGTTGCATCACTAAAGAGTGTTTTGTGATAAGTTACTTGGTGGGTACTAAAGCAAGTAGTTGCCATCTATCCTTACATTTAATGTATGCGCGGTTTTGTTATGATTTTCTCATTTTAATTAATTTTAGGGTTGGTAATATTTCTTTTCTATGGGCAGGAAGGAGGCATACAGAAGGGGATTGAACTGCAAACATTAGGAAAGAGGCATGCAACTCTTAAAATTTCTTCACACGAGACTCCAAAAATTTCTTCACCACTATCGCCCTACCTCACAAATTAGAATTCTTCCAAAAATTTTACAAATAAAAATAAAATCTACATCATTGCCTAATCAGTCCCCAATAAGCACAATTATCCACAATTTGTGCCTGTTAAATTCACACACTACCTATATACGAATACATACACGATATATATTTATACCCGCATGTATATATTATATGTATATGTCAGATGGGCTCGCCTGTATTTGGACACCAACTGTCCCCATTGTTGAGTACTTTCAACTATTTACGGCTGTGCCCTCTCATGCAGCAGTAAATATCACTTGGGATTTGTTTAGGAAACAGGGCAGTGTTACTCTGTAATAAGATAGCCAGCCAGGCAAAAACCCCCAAAAATAAAAAATAAAATAGACGAGCAAAACAGCTACATTTCTTGATAGAACCAGAATCCTCATCTGTGGTGTTTGGAAGGATTTTCCTGTGTCTGTTCTTCCACAGCCATGGCGGCCTATGGATTTGTCAATATCACTTATTTTAGCTTCGGTTGATGAGCTGAATAAAAGGTGTTTAGCGATGTCTAAATTTAGAGGAAAATTTAGCGGACAAGGGTTTGCATTTGGTGTTATTGAAGATAAAAATAGTGAGATATATTAAATCTAACACAGACATTGAACATACTGACATAAGGAATTATGATTTAGGAGACTTCAAAAAATTTGAAGCAGACAAAAAAGCTGATAAGGAAAAATTTAGAAATCTATTCTGCAGAAATTCATATTTCAAAAGACTGTTATTATAATTAAAAAAAAAACCTTACCTAATCAGATTTGCAAACCCCTATATTATTTCCTATGTGCAGACAGATTTCCCTGCGGTGCTATCAAACAAAATAAGCGTAAAAAACCTTCAATTAAAGACTTGAATAAAAATCTGAAGGAAATTGGCGATGGAAATAAGAAGAAAAGATGCATGGGTCTCCCAGTTTGCAGAACCGGTGATATCCGCAGTTTACATATGTTTTCATCATTATTCTCCCTGCAATCATACTTTTCTCGGCTTAATTGCAAGAGCAAACACTAACATAAAATCATACACTTAGTTATTAGAATTCATAATCCACTAAATTCCAGTGGTTGGTGATGGAAATAAGAAGAAAAAATGCATGGTCTCCCAGTTTGCAGACAACCATACTTTTCTCAACATAACTGGAAAAGAAAACACTAATATAAAATGGTACACTCAGTTATCAATGCTGGGAGAGAAAGAAACGCCGGCAATGTACTAAATTCCAGTGGTTGGTGATGGAAATAAGAAGAAAAAATGCATGGTCTCCCAGTTTGCAAACAACCGTACTTTTCTCAGCTTAACTGAGAAAGCAAACACTAACAAAAGATCGTACTTTTCTATGCTGGTAGAGAAAGAAACGCCGGCAATGTTTCTATGATGAAGGTCAAAAAGATGGGCGGGAAAGCAATCAACGACTGCTGATGATCACACTGTCAACCACCCTCTCTCATTGCTTTTAAGCCGTTGATGGACAAATTGAGTTCTAAAAGTTCAAACAGGGACATGCTTTCGGCGTAATTATACATATGCCTCTATAACCTATTTCTAGATAAATAGGATATCTTAGTTATTTTATTGCATTAGAGTACATAGAAGGTTAGAAATGAAAAATATCAAACCTCTTTTACATATTTTTTCTAAAATTAGATATATCTTAGTTTTAACCTTTACTTGAAAATTAATTAGATACACTCCAACATCCATGGATAATACATATAGTAATTATTACCTAAGAACTAATTTTAAATAAAATACATAATATAATTTTATATAATACAAAGTAAATTAATATATAATAAATATAATGCAATATATTATCCGTTATTATATATAGTAATTATGTATTGCATTAAATATATATTATTCTATATATTAATTTATATTATATTATATAACAATACATATTTTTAATTATAACAATTTTATATTTGTATCTAATAATTTTTTTTACTATAAAATATAATATATACTAATATATATTTTGTATTAATTATTTAAATTCTATTTTTATTTAATAATTTCTAATATAAATTATAATATAAAATAAATATAATAATAACATTTAAAAATTTTAATTTACATTATATAAAATATTAAAAATAATTTAACATTAAATAAATAAAACATATAATAAAAATTTAAATATTTAAAATTAAATTCAAAAATATTAGATTTTAAATTTTTGGTTTTTAGTTTGAAACATTTTTTTCATTAAATTTTTTTTAGTAAGTTAGTAAATTTTTAATAAATTTTATTAAAACTAAATTATAAATTAAATTTAAGTTAATTTAAAGATTAATAAATAAATCTAAATTAACATTTTACTATATAATTAGATTATGTATAGTAAAGTGTAAACTATTTTTTTTTTTGAAAATTCATTAAAATTTAGTTTATTATTTTCAACATCAACTTTATAATTAAATTTAAACATTTAATATTAAATTGAAAAAATATTAGATTATAAATTTTTAGTTTTAAAAGTTGATAAACATTTTTTCCATTAAAATTCTATATGTATTTATTATATATTATATTTTTTTTAATATTTTATATAATGTAAATTTAATTTATAAAATGTTATTATTATTATATTTATTATATATTATATTTTATATTAGAAATTATCAACTAAAAATATAATATAACATATAATTTTATACCTATCAAAAAATCAAAACAATGTTCTCAATAAATTTTAATGAATTTAAACAAAAAAAATTACACTTTACTATATATAATCTTAATTATATAGTAAAATGTTAATTTAAATTTATTTATTAATCATTAAATTAACTAAAATTTAATTTTAATAAAATTTATTAAAAACTAACTAATTTACTATATAATTTTAATGGAAAAAAATGTTTCAAATTTTTAAAATTTAAAATTCAAAATCTATTTTTTTTTAAAATTTAATTTTGAATATTTAAATTTAACTATAAATTTGATGTTGAAAATAATAAACCAAATTTTAATAAATTTTCAAAAATAAAGTTTACACTTTTAAAATAGGTATGTTAAATTTATTTTTAATTTTATATTAAAAATTTAAATAAAATAAATATAAAAATCATTTAACATTTTATATTAAAAAATTGAATAAAATAAATACATAAAATAATTTAAAATAAATGTAAAAATCATTTAACTACACTACTATTAAAAAATCCAAACAATCTTTTCAACGCGTTAAAAAAATGGTTTTAATACCTTTTAAATGACGGAAAAGTGAATAAACTTAGAAGGTACAATAGATAGTTTCCAAAGCCCCGCATGCTACGGTTGATTTGATGTTTGTTACACGACACACATGGGTGGAGGCATGGCATGGCATCCATGCCCCGGTGCGTTCCTGGGGTTGGATAGCCAGTGCCATTAAGTAGACCTCCCAAGGGCAACTTCTTTCATCCCAAACGTCAATCATAGTTGGATATAACAAAGTGACACCAAAGGTTTATTAAAGATGTTTGCAACCTGCTCTTTCGTAGGTAAATACTTTACAAGAGATTATTATGGATGAGTTGTCGAATTAAATGCATCTGTATATTGATGTGTTTTGTCTATTATGCTAAACACCATGCAATGTGAATAGCACTTTGGTTATCACACCAAAACAGTGTAAGACTAGATTAGGCGGTAGACCAAACTTTGTCATAATTTCTTGGAGCCACAAAACCTTTGCTGGAAACAAATGCACCTTGATACTCAATATTAGTGGATGATAATGTAATAGTGGTTTGCTTCTTGTAAGAACAAGCAATTAGATTGAAACTAAGGGAAAAAAATTCGAAGCCAATATCACTTGTCTAATTTGAGTCAATGAAGCCTACTCTCTTTGAAGCTCATGGTGTGTATTGAATGTTGAAATTTTTGGTGTAAATCGTGAATTTATCAAACTAGTTAGTTTTTAGTCTACCTAAAAGAGTCGTATTCACATTGCTTAAGTCTCCACTTAGGGACTTTTAGCTTTTTGTCTCACTTCATAGTATTGAGACATGTGTCCTCATCATTTGAGACACCTACTACATGCACACTTTACACTTGCTTGCACATTTGTCAAGTGAACTCAAAAGTGTTGCACATTTGGAAGGGTAGTTAGTCATTGTCTCCTACCTTCTCACCTCATCCACCTTGCTTGTATATGTAATGTTCCTCATTGTATTTACACACTCTTCATATTATATGATAGATATCCTATTATGTTTATTGTTTCACTTGTGAAAGGTTATCAATCTACGCTTTCAATTCTTGACATTCTCCAACATGGTATCAAAGTCATGTGAGCATGTTCCTTCTTGCATCAAGGTGACTACCACACATAGCTCTATCAACAGAACGTCGTGGAGCCAAACGAACACCATCATTGCATCCAAAAGGCCCAAAAAATGAAGAAATACTTTTCGTTTCGTTAAATTTGGTAATTTTCATTTTTTGCAATTTTTTTGCCATTGTACAAAAAGTTGTAATTTTATTTTTTTTGCAGGGGTTCAAAATCATCCTTTTCCCATCTACAAGTTTGGGTCAATATTTGTAATCTTGTAGAATGACCCATTTTGGCATATTCGGTCTATGCTCTCCAAGATTTTTTGGCCTATTAACCTAGTTCATGGTGTTTGGAGTTTCAATTAGATGTTAAATTTTGTAGTATTTCTGAGGTGAATGAAAGATATTTGCATTAGCATTGAGGTTTAAGGCATCACACCATATATTGTCTCCTCTAGTTTGTTGCAATGCTTGGTGGCTTTTTTGTCACCTCCACAATCAAGTTGCACCCATTCTCTTTAATGCCTCTATTGACTTACAACATTTGTCATTGATTTCAAGGCATTATTTTGGGGTATGTGCAAGAAGTTGGGTTCATAAAATGTTTTAAAAGTGGAAGTATTTTTCCTGATTTTCAAAATTTGTCATAGTTGGACTAAAAATTTGAAGCACTTACACATTGAATCTTAAATAAGTTTAGTAATATGAAATTTAGTATTTTGAGTCTAGCTTCCAAATGTGTAATTTATTATAATACCTAGATGATATAAATTTATTTTTAATAGGCATGTATAAAAAACACTTTTTAAAAATCATTTTTAGGACCATACCATGCACGTGTATAGACACCATAATTTGACCTCAATAAAAGTATTTTTCTAATTACTTTTGAGGAAAGATGTGTAATAAACCGAAGATTGATAAGGTTTTTTTATAATTTCTTTCTAAATATTTTTTATTATTTTTTTACTGTAATTGTTGTTTTTGAAAACCCTCGTGCATGGACACCATAAATTGACCTAAAATAATCATCCTTTGAAAAAAAACCATTGTGTAAATAATTGATTTTAGATTGATGCCATATAATTTAGTTTACAAGAAAATTAACAAACTAAAAGTTATTAAAAAATTAAAAACCTAACATTTTAAGTTTATGGACAAGTTTACTTAAAAAATATTAAAAATAATCCAATCATAAAAAATAAATATTTGAAAACTAGGCATCGTGATCTAAAATGGATTTTAATTTACAAAATAATTCTAAAAAAAATCTCATCAACCATATTGTTAAAGTCAGTTATTTATCTTAACATTGCCATGACATTTTACTTGCAGGTCCAAGGCTAAGGGTTGGGTTACTAGGCCTTTCTCAAGCCTAAAACTAAATCAAAAAGTGGTTTAAAAATCTATTCTTTTAGAATGGGTACTAGTTCCTTAATTTCCTATTTGGAAAATGGAGCAGGTACCTATTCTTATTATATTTGTTATTTTCAAATTAGAAAAAAAAACGTACTACCACTTTATTTTTGCAACTTCCTCTTTTTGCAATATGGATCAACAATGACATTTTTTTGTATTTTTTTTATTTCATTATGTATTGTGCAAACTCTTAACAATTCATATTCTATTCAATTTTTGAAAGGATTCAATCACATGTTCACTATTATGAAGTGGAATGAAGTACATGAATTTTTCTCAAGAGGAATAAAGAAAGGGGGTTTTTAATATATTCACATTTATTTGTACTTCAGAATTTATAGAACAAGGGATCTACATTTAGTTGTATTTCAAAGTTTAAAGGAGGGAGCAATTTGAAAATAGATTAATTTATTTTTTTTAGCAAGAGGTTTGGTCATCATAGGATCAAAACAAAGACAAAGAAAAAAATATAAGAAGCTCACGACACTTGAAGAAATTGAAGAAAATAGAAAGATGGAGGAAAAACAACAAAGAGATAGAAGGACAAAGATTCAATAAGTGAAAAATATTGAAGTGTCTAGTTCCATGACCATTTAAGAGGAGACTGTGAAGGATGGGATGAATGTAGATGATACAAATGTGGAAATAGTGAATATAGAAGAAAATGTGGTTATAGAGACAAACCCAACTATGTCTTTAAATCCACTTTTCAATGATATGGAAATAGTGACTATACAAACAAGTCTAGGTATGTCTTCAAATCCACATTTCAATGATATGGAAAATGTGACTATACAAATAAATCCAAGTACATTGTCTTCAAACCTACATTTTTATGATATTGATATTAGTTGATTAAATGAAGCCAGATATACCAATAATGATATCAACTATACTATTCACAAAATGGAAACACAAAACGAGAATGAAATCCCTTATACATGGATGAAAATGATTTTAAAAAAAAATTGAAAGAAATATCTTAGACTTAACCTTCTTGGTAAAACTTCTAGGAGACAAATGAGAACCCATGCAAATAGATTATATAATTTTTTTTTATAGAAAAAGACTAGAATTTTATATTAACTCATGATGCAATTAATGAAAATGTGGAAAGTGCAAAAAGTGATGAAAAATTAGGCATTTTTTCAAAACCTAAAAATAAAGAGAGCATTTAATGAAACAAGTTATATCTAGCATTGCTAATTCTATTGATTCTATTGGAAAAAGGAGTCAATCTCAAGATAAGAATGTAGCATGAAGAGCTATAACAACTATTTTAGTTAATCAATCAACTTCAAATAAAATAAAGTTATATAATTTTAGTGAATTTATAAATGTGAATCTTAAAACTTTGATAAGAATAGTAAAGAGAAGAGAAAGTATTGAAAATATCCAATTAACCAATGCTAAAGTTTTAATGGTAGACTCCCAAGGTCTAATATGAAATTAAATAATGAAATCAAAACTTTAATCGAAAAATATTGACATGATAATACAAAGGTATCATCTAATGCTAGACATATTTTAAAAGTAAGAGTGGGGTCAAAAATTTGTGACCCTCATCCAAAACATTTATTAGATATATGACTCTAATTGAATTTTATAAAAAATAAAAATTAAAGATGATTCAATCTTACCAAATATTAGTATAAGTAAAAGATCATTTGAAAAATGTAAATATTGGTATGTGAAAATAAATAGACAACGAATCTCTTGATGTTGTAAAACTCGTGTAATTCTATTATTATTATGATATTTATATATATATATATATATATATATATATATATATGTTGTGCGTTTCATACTACAAAATTATGCAAGAATGTAGTATTAATATGTCATCTCAAACAATCAAGGAGTTTATAGTAGGTTTGTTTTTTGAGAAATATAATGGACACTTATTTTATTTAAACATGTGTATTTTTGGACAATTCAATAGATGTGGCAACCTTTCATTATTAGGAGAATGTATGCATGAAAGTAGTTCACGTGATTTTATACAACAATTAGTGGAAGTAAAAAGATTCAAAAATGATGAATATTATTTGGGTATGTGCAGGATCATGATGGGCCAAAAAGTGGCAATGGAAAAAAAATTACGTGTTTCATCAACCCAAAAATGCGAAAATGCTGAGTTGACTTTTTTGTGGCTTGGGTGTCAGTACACACTTCCAAAGCAAAGCCCAAACCTAGATTTCCATATCGGATATCCGATTTGTGTGACACA
>VDFB02271358.1:122703603-122736608 GCA_007258455.2 Sequoia sempervirens
TTTTGTAAATGATGAATAATATTCAATTGTAAGTGAAGTTAATAATAATTATATTTGTATTATGTTAATTTATAAATTTTTAATAAGTTTTATTTTATTTTTAATTTTTAATATAAAAAATATAATTATAATTTTAATATATTAATAGGCGAGGTCACAAAGAGGGGACTCATTCTCAACAATTACACTTCAATGGGATTTGTACTTTTCTCAACATTTACACCTCAATGGGATTTGAACTTTGATGACAAGAATAACACAACTTAACCATCACATTATACCACTATTGACAAGTAATTTTATTTGTTAATAATGAGTTTATTTTCAATTAATGTTAATATTGTTTGTAATATAGTAATTATATTTTTACTTAATAAATTTATTATTTATTATTGATTTTTAAAATCATTTGTTATTAATATTTGAATTTGGTATATTTTAAATTAGCATTTAGTTTATTATATTTTAATTTTTACTTTAGATTTAAGTTTAAATTTTATATTTTATATTTTTTTTATGAAATCATAAATAATAATTAAAAGTTATCACAATTAAAATTTAATTTATAATTATTTTTCTTATTAAAATTTTAATTATTGTAAAATAATTATATTTTGAATTTTTATTTTTATTTATATAATAAAATAAATTTCAAACTTAAAATCTAAATTAAAAGTAATATATATAAAGAGAGAGGGAGAGAGGGACTAACTTCTAATTAGGATAGCATGCCATTTGATTAAAAGTATGATAATTCATCGTTAAGACCTCTATAATGTACCCATTGCACACTTAAAGAGGAAAATAGATAGAGAGAGAAAGAGAGAAAGAGAGAGGAAGAGAAAAGAGAGATGGAGATATAAATAAAAAATAGAGGCAGACAGAGAGAAAAGAGAGAGAAAAGAAGATCTATATATAAAGAGAGAGAGAGAGGTATAGAGATAGGGAGATATATCTAGAGAGATGGAAAAAAAGGATAGCTCTTTATATCTATCTCCCTCTCTATCTCTATGTTTCTCATTATCTCTCAATCTCTCTTCCTCTCTTTCCCTTACGTCTCATTATATTTATCTTCCCTTATCTTCCTCTATCTTTATATTGTATCTCTCTCTCTCTCTCTCCCTTACTCTATTTTCTATCCCTATTTATCTCCCCCTCTTTATATAACTTCCCATACCTATCTTTTTATTCCTCCCTCTCCCCCTCTCTCATTTTCTTTCTTTGTCTCGCCCTCTTTTTATATCTATTTCTCCCTCTCTCCTTCCACATGTCCCTCTCTCTCCCTCTCTATATATTTATCTATATGTCCATCCCCATCTCCATATCCATCTCCATCTCTATCTTCCTCTCTATCTCTCTCCCCTATCTCTCTTTCTCTCTATATATATCACTCTCTATCTCTATCTCTATATCTCTTTCTCACTCAATAACTCCTTGTGTTTTCTTCCCTATCTCTATCTTTGTCTCTTCCCCTCTATATCTTTTTTCCTCTCCCTCTCTCTTTTACTTGTCTCTATCACCCCCTTTATCTCTTACTCTTGTGGGACCTTTATCTCACATTCCCTATTTCTCTATCTCTATTTTTATCTTTCTCCCTCTCTCTCTACACCTCTTTCTATTACTTGTCACTCTCACCTTCTTTCTCTCCCACTATCATACCCTCCATATATGTCTCCCTATATCTCATTATAGCCACCTCTATCTCTTCATCTCTCTTTATCTCTATCTATATATCACCTCCATCTCTACCTTTATGTATCTCTCCCTCTCTCTATATATCTCTTCCATATCTATCTAGATCCCCCCTCTCTCTTTATCTCTCCCCCTTCTTATCTCCATACCTCTCTCCTCCTTCTCCATATCCATCTACATCTCTATGTCTATCTTCCTCTCCATCTCTATATCCTTACCCCCTCTCTCTCTCACTCTTCCCTCGTCTATCTCTCCCTCTTTCTATCCCTAATTCTCCCTCTCTTTGTATTGTAAAACATAATATTAGTTTGTTGGTAATAAAGATTTATTATCTTCCCAATTCAAAGGTTTTGTTTCAAATCTATGTAAGTAGATGCATAGTTCATTTAAAGCTATCACTTCTCCATTGAGACCTTTGTTGTAAAAACAATAACATTTGCTAAATGACCTACCAATTTTCCTCACGCACTACAAAAATGTTAAAATTACCAACCAATTTGATATCATTTTCTCCCTAATTAACCTTCCATACCTCTTCGGCCTACCGAATTGCACACAAAGATGTGATTGCTAGTAAATATAATGCAATATATTATCCATGTATTATTTAGTAATTATGTATTGCATTAAATATATAATATTTATATATTAATTTATATTATATTATATAACAATATATGTTTTTTAATTATAACAATTTTATATTTGTATCTAATAATTTTTACTATAAAATATAATATATACTAATATATATTTTGTATTAATTATTTAAATTCTATTTTTATTTAATAATTTCTAATATAAATTATAATATAAAATAAATATAATAATAACATTTTAAAAATTTAATTTACATTATATAAAATATTAAAAAATAATTTAACATTAAATAAATAAAACATATAATAAAAATTTAAATATTTAAAATTAAATTCAAAAAATATTAGATTTTAAATTTTTAGTTTTTGAAGTTTGAAACATTTTTTTCATTAAATTTTTTTTAGTAAGTTAGTAAATTTTTAATAAATTTTATTAAAACTAAATTATAAATTAAATTTAAGTTAATTTAAAGATTAATAAATAAATCTAAATTAACATTTTACTATATAATTAGATTATGTATAGTAAAGTGTAAACTATTTTTTTTTTTGAAAATTCATTAAAATTTAGTTTATTATTTTCAACATCAACTTTATAATTAAATTTAAACATTTAATATTAAATTGAAAAAATATTAGATTATAAATTTTTAGTTTTAAAAGTTGATAAACATTTTTTCCATTAAAATTCTATATGTATTTATTATATATTATATTTTTTTTAATATTTTATATAATGTAAATTTAATTTATAAAATGTTATTATTATTATATTTATTATATATTATATTTTATATTAGAAATTATCAACTAAAAATATAATATAACATATAATTTTATACCTATCAAAAAATCAAAACAATGTTCTCAATAAATTTTAATGAATTTAAACAAAAAAAATTACACTTTACTATATATAATCTTAATTATATAGTAAAATGTTAATTTAAATTTATTTATTAATCATTAAATTAACTAAAATTTAATTTTAATAAAATTTATTAAAAACTAACTAATTTACTATATAATTTTAATGGAAAAAAATGTTTCAAATTTTTAAAACTAAAAGAAATTCAAAATCTAATTTTTTAAATTTAATTTTGAATATTTAGAATTAACTATAAATTTTATGTTGAAATAAATAAACCAGAGTTTAGCTTGAGTTTTCAAAACAAAGAAGAGTTTACATTTATTAATTTAAAATAGGTATGTTAAATTTATTTTTAATTTTATATTAAAAATTTAAATAAAATAAATATAAAAATCATTTAACATTTTATATTAAAAAATTGAATAAAATAAATACATAAAATAATTTAAAATAAATGTAAAAATCATTTAACTACACTACTATTAAAAAATCCAAACAATCTTTTCAACGCGTTAAAAAAATGGTTTTAATACCTTTTAAATGACGGAAAAGTGAATAAACTTAGAAGGTACAATAGATAGTTTCCAAAGCCCCGCATGCTACGGTTGATTTGATGTTTGTTACACGACACACATGGGTGGAGGCATGGCATGGCATCCATGCCCCGGTGCGTTCCTGGGGTTGGATAGCCAGTGCCATTAAGTAGACCTCCCAAGGGCAACTTCTTTCATCCCAAACGTCAATCATAGTTGGATATAACAAAGTGACACCAAAGGTTTATTAAAGATGTTTGCAACCTGCTCTTTCGTAGGTAAATACTTTACAAGAGATTATTATGGATGAGTTGTCGAATTAAATGCATCTGTATATTGATGTGTTTTGTCTATTATGCTAAACACCATGCAATGTGAATAGCACTTTGGTTATCACACCAAAACAGTGTAAGACTAGATTAGGCGGTAGACCAAACTTTGTCATAATTTCTTGGAGCCACAAAACCTTTGCTGGAAACAAATGCACCTTGATACTCAATATTAGTGGATGATAATGTAATAGTGGTTTGCTTCTTGTAAGAACAAGCAATTAGATTGAAACTAAGGGAAAAAAATTCGAAGCCAATATCACTTGTCTAATTTGAGTCAATGAAGCCTACTCTCTTTGAAGCTCATGGTGTGTATTGAATGTTGAAATTTTTGGTGTAAATCGTGAATTTATCAAACTAGTTAGTTTTTAGTCTACCTAAAAGAGTCGTATTCACATTGCTTAAGTCTCCACTTAGGTGTTGATTCTCAATTGTGATTGTCCTTGATGTCAAACTTCTCTTCAGTTGCAAATGATTCTCACAAGTTGATTCTATGAAAAGTTAAACTCTGAATGGTGATTACTTCTTTAGCAAAGTATCTTTATTAGATACCTTGGTCCTTGGCAAGATAAATTCTTTACTTCATTTTATGTGGACAGCTTGGACATTGGTTTTGCAGGATTGGATTTCATTCATTCTAAGGTCTTATGAGTGCTTTCGGCAAGACATCAGGTTTGTCACAACGATCAGGATTCACATGCAGGCATTTATCAGCATAACTTTTGCATAGTCTTGTCAACCCCGCTGTGGAGATTTCATCGGCGTAATTCTTTTTGTTTGCAGCAGGGTCTTGCCAAGTCTTTTGGAGTCTCATTGACCAGTGGTGGGAGGATACACTTCGGAAAGTGTTGTAGTCTTCGGCATAAGGTCACAACGATGATCATGTGTCACACCGACCCTGCTTGGTGGAAAGTCCATTGGTGGAAATTGAAGTCATCGCCATGAGGTCTCAGCGAAATTCAAATGTCTCACCAACCCTGTCAGTAGGAAAGATATCATCGGTAAGACTAAACAAAATCTACATAAGGTCTCCCCGATAGCAACTTGTTACGGCGACTCACATGAAAATGAAGGAAAGGTATCTTCGGTGTGGTCTCTGTGAATGCTCTTGGTCTTGCTGACTGGGTGAAAGGGTCACATCAATAGTCTTTTGTGGATAGTCTTCAAAATAACTCATCGGTATGAGTTAGGTTCTTCAGAGAAAGGTCACATTGAGTTTGAGGGTGTCTCATCGACCGGCACAAGATGTGAATACTTCGGCAAAACATTTGTAATCTTGGCATAGGGTCTTGGTGAGAAAAGTGGGTCTCGCCAAATACAACACATGAGATGTCGGTAAGTTGTAATATGCTCGATGAAAGGTCTTTCCGAGATCATTTTGGATACAGCGATAGTGAAACTTAAGGAACAAAGGGCTTTCGGTGAGACTTGATGTGATCTGCAAGAAGTCTTGCCAGCTTCTTTGAGTCTCAGCGATAGATGAACTCGTGACAACTCTTATGAAATAAAATGGCCTTTGGTGCCCTTGTCTTCATTGCTGCTCTCTAGCTGGTTATAACGGCTATCAGGTTGTCTAGGTCGGTATGGTTGCTATTCTTGGTACAATTTTCTGTCTAAAAGCTTGACTAAGGTAAAATAAAATAGTGGGGTTCTATCGGTTACAGTTTTGAATTCATCTTACTCATTGCAGAATTTATTATTTTTGATCATGGGTTTTCTGGAAATGAAGTTTATCTGACTGGGTATTCTGAAAATGAAATTTTATTTTGGGCATTTGGGTGCTCAACAAAACTATTTCAAAATGGATTTAAAAGCATTTGATTATGTTTTAGCAGAAGAATTTTGGTCGTTACCTAATTTGCTTGACAGAGCATTGATTCTTTTTAGTCAATGGTTTACTTTGTTCTGTCGTTACTTCTGCTGACACTTAATTTCCTGACTCTAAAAAAAAAAAGACAGGTTACGTGGCTCTACTCCTTGTCCATGAAGATTCTTGAAGACTTTGATACCAGAAACATTATATAAAATGATATAGAAAAACTCTTTTCTGTTCTGGTACTTCTATTGTAATTCTGAGAGTATCTAGGCAGTATGAAATGAATTGTAAACTCTTCATAAGCTATGTATACAAAAGGTAGATATGTTGTAAAAGGAGCTCTTCTCTATATAATATTTTAGGGATTCAATTTGTGGATTCTTAATGTATTCTGTAGACGAGAGAACATAGTTGTTTATGCTTTACTGAAAACAGAGTAATCCTCTGAGTTATCATTATTGTTCGAAAAACATAAGTTGAAGGGTTTTGTACTCCCTGAGATAGTTGTCTCTAAAATGAGGGGTTGGTGCTCCTTGAGTGGGTGCTCTAAAAATTTCCTACAAGGCATTGTGAACAGTGGTTTTTGATTAATCCTACAAGGCACTTGGAGTGGTTTTTCTTCCCTGACTCAAGGTTTTCCACTCGGCACAAATCTCTTGTGTATCTTTGTTTCTGTGTGATGGCTCTTCTATTTCATGCTACTGTTCTATTTATTTAAATTCTCAATTGTGCATGCAAAAGATTACATTCAATACATGAATGACTTAATCTTTATATTGAGATCAAAGTATAAATATGTTTTAACTTTCATTTTGAGCAATGAATATCATTTTTGGATTCACACTGATTCACCTCCCCCTCTCAGTGTCTCTTTTAACTCCAACAATTGGTATCAGAGCGTAGGGTCCTCTGATTGGTGTTATTCACCTTGGATTGATTTTGGTTTTGGAGTCTTTTAAATGGCATAGTCTAGAGACGGTGCCTCTGTAACCAGAGCTCCGTTATTCGATGGAATAGATTATGTGTTCTAAAAAATCAGAATGGAAGCTCTTCTTATTTCTTTTGATGTCGATGTTTGGAGCATAGTTTTAAATGCATACAATGTACCAGCCTCTATTCCCACTGATCCTGCTGAGAAAAAGAGGTATGAAACAAATGCCAGAGCTAAGCATGCCATCCTGTGTGGTCTAACTAAAGACGTGTTCATTAAATTCATGCATTGCAAATCTGCTCATGAAATCTGGGAAAAACTTGAAACTATATATCAAGGGAATGAGAAAGTCAAACTGTCAAAAATCATTACACTTAAACATCAGTTTGAGGAGATGAAAATGAAAGATGATGAAAAAGTGGCTGAATATTTCCTAAGAGTTGATGAAGTTGTCAATGCCATGAAAGGTTTAGGTCAAGAGGTTAATGAATTTGATGTGGTCACAAAGGTCATTAGAACCTTGCCACCGAAATTTGAATCTAAGGTTTCAGCCCTAGAAGAAAAGAAACACTTTGATCAGCTTACCTTAGACAACCTACAAGGAATACTTACTGCCTATGAAATGAGAACTAGCAAAAACACCTCAACTGGAAAAGAAACTACCTTTAACACTGAAAAGAAAGAAAAGGTCAAAGTTAGTGAATCAGAGTTGTCTGATTCTAAAGAATCTAATTTTGTTAGAAAACTCAAGAAGGGTTTAGGAAGATACAAGGGAAAACTTCCCTTTAAATGTTTCAACTGTGGAAAAATAGGTCACTTTGCTGCAAAGTGTCCCTATGATGATCAAATCTGTGACAACGAGACAACTGAAAAAAAACCTAAGAAGAAGGTTTTCAAACCTAAACGAAACTTTAATTTCAAAAAGAAGAAAATTCTGTTTAGTAAGGATGAATCTGACATTGAATCTGAAGATTCATCAGCTGAAGAAGATGAAACTTTGTTCATGGCTGAAATCACTCAGCAAAATGATTCTAATGCTATTGATATTGAAGAAGGTGTTGTAGACCTTGAAAGTGAACTGAAATGTGCTTTACAAGAGGTCAGAAAACTCAAAAAACAAGTTCTTGCACAAGAACATAAACCAGATCTAGATGTGGTCTCTCTGAAAACTCAGCTTGAAGAAGCCAAAAGAGTTGAAGACTGTCTTTGAGAGACTGTTAGCTGCAAAGATCAAGAAATTCAAAAACTAGAACAAGAAGTTGTCAGACTTAGGAAGGAAAATGAAAAATATGAAAGCACTCTAAAAATGAATGAGATGCTCAGCAAGCAGAAAATGCTTAATGATAAAAATGGTATTGGTTTTGAAAAGGGTGAGTGTTCAAGTGACAATGTAAAAAAAAAACCCTCTTTTGATGTCAAACGCTCAAGTTCAAGTCTCTCAAGTTCTAGTAAAAACCATGGTCAGATTTTAAGAGGTAATAGACCCTCTTGCAGCTTTAATTCTTTCTTCTATATGGTTATTGTTTTTTCTGCAAAAAAATTGGCCATAAGGCGAGCACATGCAGATTTATGAATTCTAGAACACCCAGGTTTGGTCTTAAACAACATTACGGTTTTGTTAGACATATCAGATGCTTTAAATGTAATACTTTGGGACATTCTGTCAAGCAGTGCAGAATTGATCTGCAATCTAAACAACATAATTTTAAAAATGTTTGGAAACCTAAGTTTGTCAACAATATTGAGCAATCTATGTTTATTCAGACTACTTTTCATTCCAAGAAAAAGGACTTATGGGTCCTGAACAGTGGATGTTTGAACCATATGACTGGCGACAAAGGTAAATTTATAAATCTTGAAGATTATGTAGGTGGGTATGTTAAGTTTGGTGATAACTCTGGTATTCAAATCAAAGGTAAGGGTTCACTTCTTTTGAATGAGGACACTCCTATCTACAATGTGTACCATGTGGAAGGTCTCAAGCACAATCTATTAAGCGTTAGTCAAATCTGTGATAGTGGTTATCATGTACTTTTCACTTCGCTGGGATGTGAGATTAAGAACAAGCTTGGAAAAGTTGTTGCAGTTGGAAGGAGGACAAAAGAAAATGTGTACAATCTTCTTGACACATCAAGCAATGACAATAATCAAGGTATGTGTTTAATGGGCCAAATTGAAGAGAGCTGGTTATGGCATAAAAGGCTAGGACACATAAAATTTGAAAATCTGGTTAGAATTAGTAAAAATCAGAATGTTAGAGGTTTACCAGTTCTTAGCAAGCCTAAAAACTCTGTGTACAAAGAGTGCTTAAGTGGTAAACAAACTAAAATCAGTTTTAAAACAAAAGAACATTCTTCTTCGAAACCTTTACAGCTTGTGCATATTGATTTATGTGGACCAACCAGAACTAGGTCTATTAATGGTGAAAGGTACTTTATGCTATTTGTGGATGATTATACAAGAATGGTTTGGGTCACTTTTCTTAAGCACAAATCAGAAGCTTTTGAAAGGTTTAAAATATTTCATAAATTGGTTGAGAAAGAATCAGATTTGAAACTTAAATGTTTGCGATATGACAAAGGAGGTGAGTTCACCTCTCAAGAATTTATAGATTATTGTGAACAGCACGACATTAAAAGATAGTATGCTGCAACTAAAACACCTCAACAAAACGGGGTTGTTGAACATAAGAATAGAACTGTAAAAGAAATGGCTAGAACCATGCTTGATGAAGCTAAATTGTCTGACATTTACTGGAAAGAAGCTGTTCATACAACTGTTTACATTTTGAATAGAGTGCAGCTTAGGGTGAAGTCTAAACACACTCCGTATGAATTATGGTATGGAAGAACTGCTTCTATCAAATACTTTAAAATTTTTGGAATTAAATGTTTTATTAAAAAGGATGATGATAATCTTGGCAGCTTTCAATCAAAGTCTAATGAAGGTATCTTTTTGGGATATTCAACTCACAACAAAGCTTATAAATGTCTTAACATAAGGCTTAACAAGATTGTTAAAGTTGTGAATGTTAAATTTGATGAAAGTTTGCATTTAGAAGCTGACACCTTGCAGGATAATGAGGAAGATCTACTTGAACCTGAATCAATTCCAGAAGAAGCTGAAACAGCAAAGCCTATTGCTGAATCAAAAAGCCCTAAAAATGATGATGCAAGTCCTGAGATGGTTGCATCAAAAGATCCTTCGAAGACTGTAGCTAAATATCATCCCAAAGATCAGATTATTGGGGATAAGAATGCAAGAGTTCAAACCAGAAGAAGGGCTGTAGAATCTGATGAAAAGGCACAAATTGCTTTCTATTTAGTTACTCAGTTTGAACCTAAAATTTTTAATGAAGCTCTCACAGATTTATGTTCGATTAATGCTATGCAGGAAGAAATTGATCAAATTGAGAAAAATCAGACTTGGGAGTTAGTCCCAAGACCAGATGACAAGAATGTCATTGGAGGTAAATGGATTTATAGAAATAAACTTGATGAAAATGGCAATGTTATTCGCAATAAAGCAAGATTTGTTTGCAAAGGCTATGCTCAACAAGAAGGTATTGACTTGGTGAAACCTTTGCACCTGTTGCTAGATTAGAGTCCATCAGAATATTCTTAGCTTATTCTATTTACAAAAACTTTACTGTTTATCAAATGGACGTCAAAACTGCTTTTCTGAATGGCTTTTTAGATGAAGAGGTATATGTTGAACAACCTGAAGGATTTATATGCAAAGATAAGCCTAATCATGTTTACAGGTTGAAAAAGGCTCTCTATGGCTTAAAACAAGCTCCTAGAGCTTGGTACTCAAGGCTGGACAGTCATTTAATTTCTAATGGCTTTGTTAGAGGAGGAGTAGAGAGTAATCTATATGTTAAAACTAAAGGTTCTGATATTTTGGTTGTTGAAATTTACGTTGATGACACTAACTTTGCCTGCAATAATGTTATTTTAAGTAAGAAGTTCTCACAACTATTGGAATCCGAGTTTGAAATGTCTATGTTAGGTGAATTAAACTTCTTTTTGGCTCTTCAAATCTCTCAATGTGAGAATGGAATATTTCTTTCTCAAACTAGATATGCTCGAGAGATGCTTAAGAAATTTAAAATGGATGAATGTCATACAGTTAGCACTCCAATGGCTACAGGATGCAAACTTACTAAAACAGATGATTCTCCTAATTCAAATCAAACAAAATATAGATCAATGATTGGCAATCTTTTATATTTAACTACCTCTAGACCTGACCTTATGCATGCATTTTGCATAGTTCCACATTTTTAGGCATCACCTAAAGAATCTCATGTTACTGCTGTTAAAAGGATCTTTAAATACATTCAAGGAACTCTTGACTATGGTCTTTGGTATCCTAGGAGAAATGATTTCACTTTGATTGCATATACTAATGCTGACTAGGCTGGTTTTCTGGATGATAGGAAAAGCACCAGTGGTGCTGCTTTCTTTCTTGGTGATCGTTTAGTGTCATGGCATAGCAAGAAACAAGAATTAGTTTCTCTTTCCACTGTTGAAGCTGAATGCATTATTGCCACTTCATGTTGTACACAAATACTGTGGATGAGTCAGACTCTTTATGATATGGGTATTGTTATTTCTAAACCTGTTAACATTCTGTGTGATAACACTAGTGCAATAAATATTTCCAAAAATCCTGTTATGCACTCTCGCACTAAACA
The DNA here is from genome assembly GCA_007258455.2 of Sequoia sempervirens. NCBI lineage: Eukaryota > Viridiplantae > Streptophyta > Pinopsida > Cupressales > Cupressaceae > Sequoia > Sequoia sempervirens. The sequence continues at coordinate 122,715,074 of VDFB02271358.1, forward strand.
TATTGCTATCAAGTTTCACTTTCTTCGAGAAAAAGTTTTGGCTAATGAAGTCTCCTTATAGTTTGTTGGTTCACAAGATCAGGTGGCTGATATTTTTACTAAGCCGTTAGCTAAAGAGTTGTTTGAAAGGCTGAGGCTTCGATTGGGAGTTATCTCTCAATCTTTACTTCACTAATTTATCATGCTTTGTGACAGGGGGAGCAAGTTCTTTGATTTATTTACTTGCAGCTCTCCTCCATTCTTGATTGTTGCACTATTACTCTTTATTTGCAGCTGGTTCTCATGATATTCTTAGTTGGCTTCTCAGTTGTGTTTTCTTGGCATTGCACACTCCTCTGTTTCTTTCTTTGTCATTGTGGCAAAAAGGGGGAGAATCTTTTGTGTTTTGCCATCAAGGACAAAGGGGGAGTTTGTTGATTCTCAATTGTGATTGTCCTTGATGTCAAACTTCTCTTCAGTTGCAGATGATTCTCACAAGTTGATTCTATGACAAGTTAAAATCTGAATGGTGATTACTTCTTTGGCAAAGTATCTTTATTAGATACCTTGGTCCTTGGCAAGATAAATTCTTTACTTCATTTTATGTGGACAGCTTGGACATTGGTTTTGCAGGATTGGATTTCATTCATTCTAAGGTCTTATGAGTGCTTTTGGCAAGACATCAGGTTTTTCACAGAGATCGAGATTCACATGTAGGCATTTATTGGCATAAATTTTGCATAGTCTTGTCAACCCCGCTGTGGAGATTTCATCGGCGTACGTCTTTTTATTCGTGGCAGGGTCTTGCCAAGTCTTTTGGTGTCTCACCGACCAGTGGTGGGAGGATACACTTCGGCAAGTGTTGTAGTCTTTGGCATAAGGTCACAGCGATGATCATGTGTCACGCTGACCCCGCTTGGTGGAAAGTCCATCGGTGAAAATTGAAGTCATCACCATGAGGTCTTGGCAAAATTCAAATGTCTCACCGACCCCGTCAGTAGGAAAGATATCATTGGTAAGACTAAATGAAATCTACATAAGGTCTCCCCGATAGCAACTTGTTACGGTGACTCACATGAAAACAAAGGAAAGGTATCTTTGGTGTGGTCTTTGCGAATGATCTTGGTCTTGCCGACTGGGTGAAAGGGTCACATCAACGGTCTTTTGCAGGCGGTCTTCAAAATAACTCATCGATATGAGTTAGGTTCTTCGGAGAAAGGTCACAACGAGTTTGAGGGTGTCTCATCGACCAGTGCGGGATGTGAATACTTTGGAAAAACATTTGTAATCTCAGCATAGGGTCTTGGTGAGAAAAGTGGGTCTTGCCGAATACAACACATGAGATGTCGGTAAGTTGTAATATGCTCGATGAAAGGTCTTTCCGAGATCATTTTGGATACAGCAATAGTGAAACTTAAGGAACAAAGGGCTTTCGGTGAGACTTGATGTGATCTGCAAGAAGTCTTGCCGGCTTCTCTGAGTCTCAGCGACAAATGAACTCATGACAACTCTTATGAAATAAAATGGCCTTTGGTGCCCTTGTCTTCATTGCTGCTCTCTAGCTGGTTATAACGGCTATCAGGTTGTCTGGGTTGGTATGGTTTCTATTCTTGGTACAATTTTTTGTCTGGAAGCTCGACTGAGGTAAAATGAAATAGTGGGGTTCTATCAGTTATAGTTTTGAATTCATCTTACTCATTGCAGAATTTATTATTTTTGATCATGGGTTTTCTGGAAATGAAGTTTATCTGATTGGGTATTTTGAAAATGAAATTTTATTTTGGGCATTTGGGTGCTCAGCAAAACCATTTCAAAATGGATTTAAAAGCATTTGATTATGTTTTATCAAAAGCATTTTGGTCATTACCTGATTTGCTCGACATAGCATTAATTATTTTTTAGTCAATGGTTTACTTTGTTCTTCCGTTACTTTTGATGACACTTAATTTCCTGACTCTAAAACAAAAAAATAGGTTACGTGGCTCTACTCCCTGTCCATGAAGATTCTTGAAGACTTTGATACCAGAAACATTGTATAAAATGATACAGAAAAACTCTTTTCTATTCTGGTACTTCTATTGTAATTCTGAGAGTATCTGGGCAGTATGAAATGAATTGTAAACTCTGCATAAGCTATGTATACAAAAGGTAGAGATGTTGTAAAAGGAGCTCTTCTCTATATAATATTTTAGGGATTCAATTTGTGGATTCTTAAGGTATTTTGTAGATGAGAGAACATAGTTGTTTATGCTTTACTAAAAACAGAGTAATCCTCTGAGTTATCATTATTGTTCGAAAAACATAAGTTGAAGGGTTTTGTACTCCTTGAGATAGTTGTCTCTAAAATGAGGGGTTGGTGTCCTTGAGTGGGTGCTCTAAAAATTTCCTACAAGGCACAATGGTTTTTGATTAATCCTACAAGGCACTTGGAGTTGTTTTTCTTCCTTGATTCAGGGTTTTCCACTCGACACAAATCTCTTGTGTATCTTTGTTTCTGTGTGATGGCTCTTCTATTTCATGTTGATGTTCTATTTATTTAAATTCTCAATTGTGCATGAAAAATATTACATTCAATACATGAATGACTTAATCTTTATATTGAGATCAAAGTATAAATATGTTTTAACTTTCATTTTGAGCAACGAATATCATTTTTGGATTCACACTGATTCACCCCCCCCTCTCAGAGGGACTTTTAGCTCCAACATTAGGGACTTTTAGCTTTTTGTCTCACTTCATAGTATTGAGACATGTGTCCTCATCATTTGAGACACCTACTACATGCACACTTTACACTTGCTTGCACATTTGTCAAGTGAACTCAAAAGTGTTGCACATTTGGAAGGGTAGTTAGTCATTGTCTCCTACCTTCTCACCTCATCCACCTTGCTTGTATATGTAATGTTCCTCATTGTATTTACACACTCTTCATATTATATGATAGATATCCTATTATGTTTATTGTTTCACTTGTGAAAGGTTATCAATCTACGCTTTCAATTCTTGACATTCTCCAACATGGTATCAAAGTCATGTGAGCATGTTCCTTCTTGCATCAAGGTGACTACCACACATAGCTCTATCAACAGAACGTCGTGGAGCCAAACGAACACCATCATTGCATCCAAAAGGCCCAAAAAATGAAGAAATACTTTTCGTTTCGTTAAATTTGGTAATTTTCATTTTTTGCAATTTTTTTGCCATTGTACAAAAAGTTGTAATTTTATTTTTTTTGCAGGGGTTCAAAATCATCCTTTTCCCATCTACAAGTTTGGGTCAATATTTGTAATCTTGTAGAATGACCCATTTTGGCATATTCGGTCTATGCTCTCCAAGATTTTTTGGCCTATTAACCTAGTTCATGGTGTTTGGAGTTTCAATTAGATGTTAAATTTTGTAGTATTTCTGAGGTGAATGAAAGATATTTGCATTAGCATTGAGGTTTAAGGCATCACACCATATATTGTCTCCTCTAGTTTGTTGCAATGCTTGGTGGCTTTTTTGTCACCTCCACAATCAAGTTGCACCCATTCTCTTTAATGCCTCTATTGACTTACAACATTTGTCATTGATTTCAAGGCATTATTTTGGGGTATGTGCAAGAAGTTGGGTTCATAAAATGTTTTAAAAGTGGAAGTATTTTTCCTGATTTTCAAAATTTGTCATAGTTGGACTAAAAATTTGAAGCACTTACACATTGAATCTTAAATAAGTTTAGTAATATGAAATTTAGTATTTTGAGTCTAGCTTCCAAATGTGTAATTTATTATAATACCTAGATGATATAAATTTATTTTTAATAGGCATGTATAAAAAACACTTTTTAAAAATCATTTTTAGGACCATACCATGCACGTGTATAGACACCATAATTTGACCTCAATAAAAGTATTTTTCTAATTACTTTTGAGGAAAGATGTGTAATAAACCGAAGATTGATAAGGTTTTTTTATAATTTCTTTCTAAATATTTTTTATTATTTTTTTACTGTAATTGTTGTTTTTGAAAACCCTCGTGCATGGACACCATAAATTGACCTAAAATAATCATCCTTTGAAAAAAAACCATTGTGTAAATAATTGATTTTAGATTGATGCCATATAATTTAGTTTACAAGAAAATTAACAAACTAAAAGTTATTAAAAAATTAAAAACCTAACATTTTAAGTTTATGGACAAGTTTACTTAAAAAATATTAAAAATAATCCAATCATAAAAAATAAATATTTGAAAACTAGGCATCGTGATCTAAAATGGATTTTAATTTACAAAATAATTCTAAAAAAAATCTCATCAACCATATTGTTAAAGTCAGTTATTTATCTTAACATTGCCATGACATTTTACTTGCAGGTCCAAGGCTAAGGGTTGGGTTACTAGGCCTTTCTCAAGCCTAAAACTAAATCAAAAAGTGGTTTAAAAATCTATTCTTTTAGAATGGGTACTAGTTCCTTAATTTCCTATTTGGAAAATGGAGCAGGTACCTATTCTTATTATATTTGTTATTTTCAAATTAGAAAAAAAAACGTACTACCACTTTATTTTTGCAACTTCCTCTTTTTGCAATATGGATCAACAATGACATTTTTTTGTATTTTTTTTATTTCATTATGTATTGTGCAAACTCTTAACAATTCATATTCTATTCAATTTTTGAAAGGATTCAATCACATGTTCACTATTATGAAGTGGAATGAAGTACATGAATTTTTCTCAAGAGGAATAAAGAAAGGGGGTTTTTAATATATTCACATTTATTTGTACTTCAGAATTTATAGAACAAGGGATCTACATTTAGTTGTATTTCAAAGTTTAAAGGAGGGAGCAATTTGAAAATAGATTAATTTATTTTTTTTAGCAAGAGGTTTGGTCATCATAGGATCAAAACAAAGACAAAGAAAAAAATATAAGAAGCTCACGACACTTGAAGAAATTGAAGAAAATAGAAAGATGGAGGAAAAACAACAAAGAGATAGAAGGACAAAGATTCAATAAGTGAAAAATATTGAAGTGTCTAGTTCCATGACCATTTAAGAGGAGACTGTGAAGGATGGGATGAATGTAGATGATACAAATGTGGAAATAGTGAATATAGAAGAAAATGTGGTTATAGAGACAAACCCAACTATGTCTTTAAATCCACTTTTCAATGATATGGAAATAGTGACTATACAAACAAGTCTAGGTATGTCTTCAAATCCACATTTCAATGATATGGAAAATGTGACTATACAAATAAATCCAAGTACATTGTCTTCAAACCTACATTTTTATGATATTGATATTAGTTGATTAAATGAAGCCAGATATACCAATAATGATATCAACTATACTATTCACAAAATGGAAACACAAAACGAGAATGAAATCCCTTATACATGGATGAAAATGATTTTAAAAAAAAATTGAAAGAAATATCTTAGACTTAACCTTCTTGGTAAAACTTCTAGGAGACAAATGAGAACCCATGCAAATAGATTATATAATTTTTTTTTATAGAAAAAGACTAGAATTTTATATTAACTCATGATGCAATTAATGAAAATGTGGAAAGTGCAAAAAGTGATGAAAAATTAGGCATTTTTTCAAAACCTAAAAATAAAGAGAGCATTTAATGAAACAAGTTATATCTAGCATTGCTAATTCTATTGATTCTATTGGAAAAAGGAGTCAATCTCAAGATAAGAATGTAGCATGAAGAGCTATAACAACTATTTTAGTTAATCAATCAACTTCAAATAAAATAAAGTTATATAATTTTAGTGAATTTATAAATGTGAATCTTAAAACTTTGATAAGAATAGTAAAGAGAAGAGAAAGTATTGAAAATATCCAATTAACCAATGCTAAAGTTTTAATGGTAGACTCCCAAGGTCTAATATGAAATTAAATAATGAAATCAAAACTTTAATCGAAAAATATTGACATGATAATACAAAGGTATCATCTAATGCTAGACATATTTTAAAAGTAAGAGTGGGGTCAAAAATTTGTGACCCTCATCCAAAACATTTATTAGATATATGACTCTAATTGAATTTTATAAAAAATAAAAATTAAAGATGATTCAATCTTACCAAATATTAGTATAAGTAAAAGATCATTTGAAAAATGTAAATATTGGTATGTGAAAATAAATAGACAACGAATCTCTTGATGTTGTAAAACTCGTGTAATTCTATTATTATTATGATATTTATATATATATATATATATATATATATATATATATGTTGTGCGTTTCATACTACAAAATTATGCAAGAATGTAGTATTAATATGTCATCTCAAACAATCAAGGAGTTTATAGTAGGTTTGTTTTTTGAGAAATATAATGGACACTTATTTTATTTAAACATGTGTATTTTTGGACAATTCAATAGATGTGGCAACCTTTCATTATTAGGAGAATGTATGCATGAAAGTAGTTCACGTGATTTTATACAACAATTAGTGGAAGTAAAAAGATTCAAAAATGATGAATATTATTTGGGTATGTGCAGGATCATGATGGGCCAAAAAGTGGCAATGGAAAAAAAATTACGTGTTTCATCAACCCAAAAATGCGAAAATGCTGAGTTGACTTTTTTGTGGCTTGGGTGTCAGTACACACTTCCAAAGCAAAGCCCAAACCTAGATTTCCATATCGGATATCCGATTTGTGACACACACACACACACACACACACACACACACACACACACACACACACACACACACACACACACACACACACACACACACACACACACACACACACACACACACACACACACACACACACATATATATATATATATATATATATATATATATCTTTTTGGGACTGATTAAACTCATTTAACTTTTTTTAAGTGCGGGCGCACAGTGAGCAGGTTTGTCCGCAAAATAGATATCCAATTTCACGCAAATCCATTTTGAAAGGTTAGATTCTTGGTTTTTCTTTGCTCTAATCAAATTTTCAATTAGATTTGTGTAATTTTAGTTAATTTTTTATAGATTTTTTTCAAAATAGGGTTTTTGATTGATTTTTTATGAAAAATTTGAGTTTAGTATGGATTTTGATGAAAATTGAATGTTTGTAATGGATTTTGATTTAAAAATAGTGTTGTTTATGTATTTGGATTAAAAATTAGAGAATTTTATAGATTTTTGTTAAAAACTAGGGTTTTTGTTGGATTTTTTTAAAAAACTAGGGTATTCTTATAATCTTTTCATTTATATTGTCTAATTTTAATTAGATTAATTAGTTTTTAACTTTAATCAGGCATTATGGCTGTTGAGAATGAAAATGCACAAATTCCAAACACTCCACCACCTCCGTAGCCATCAATTGAAGAATTAATTGGTGAAAAATTACAACAATTAAGGGGCATTTCTAAAGTTTATACGAGAATCCCTCAATTATCTGAGATGTCAAACACAATGAAGGAAATAATTAAAAACATAGAAACCCTCTCCTCACAACATAATGCCTTTCATTCATGGCGAGAAGACATGAGGGAATATTATGCATGTGGATTATCCTATGATGATGTGAAAGATCTTGGAATAACCAAATCCCAAATAGCCTCTTTATTTGTTAACCCCCGCACCGGTTTGTCTATTAATGTTAATAAACCAAAACTTTCTATAAAATGGTGCATGCATAGAGACATTTGAGATAACTTTTGGGATCGTTGGTGTATGGTTTTTTTGAAACCACTGAACAATAATTGTGATATACCATTTTACTTTATAAAAAAATTATATGCTGAGTTTGTGTTAGGGCATCATGTCAATTACTTTGACATTAAACCCTTCTAGGACGTTGGTGGAGGTATGCCCCAGGATAGACCAGGGGCAGTTAGAGTACTAACACGCCCATATGTTCCCCCTCCTCCCCTTCCTCCGCCAACTCCAGTAAATCATCTAGATATTATGTAGGATGTGGCCACACAGACTATCCATTCTATTCACTCTTTGAGTGGTATTTTGGTTTCACATGCTTCTATAGTAGCTTAGCCACATTCTGGTGATGTTGGTGATGGATCGAGTGTTGTTGCATCATCCTCGTCAAGTCCACATATTTGTGTGCCACATACTTGCTCCATGTACCACCAGATATGCTTGGGTCCTCTTGTACAGCCTATCGAGCATCCCTTGGACACTTGTAATTATGGCTTCCATGATGTGGACATTATAGATCAGACGTAGTGGAGTGGAGCACACCGTACAAATTCCTCTCCTGCTAGAGAGGGGGACATTAGAATAGTGACACAGGTAAAATTTAAGTTGTGAATTCATAACTTGCATTTGTTTTTAAATGAATATTAATAAGAGATAGTATAATGTACTAATATTTATTTACATGGTCTATTTAACAGTTGATGTATGAAGAGGAGCTGACACAAGTGATGGATAGCACCCTGAGGTCCATTTCTTTTGGCCTCGACACACACATAGTGTTAGAATCCAAGATCACCTGCATGCAAATGAATACCTGTCACATGCAAAAGACATGAAGAACCAAAAAAATGTTCTCTGTAAAACCTCTCAGTAAAAATGCATTAAGAGAATCAATCATTACAAAGTGATCAATCCTTATGAAGGAGATCAAGAAACCCTAAATGAAACCCTAGTGTGCACACTTAATAATTAATAATTAATTATTAATGTGCCTAAGTTTAGCTTAAGTAATAAAAGGAATAAGTGACTAATTAATTAATAATGTGATGTAATTAATTAAGCATAATAACTTATTACTCTAACACCCCCCCTTAAGATGAACTTAGGAAGAAGCTAAAACACTAGAATAAGATGCATGAAAGCAAAGATGGGTCCCAGAAACAAGGCCTGATCAGGTACCCATTTACAAATGCAATAATGAGTAAGAGAAGGAAAAACCCAGTGGGACAAAACCCCCCTTACAATGAGATAACATGCTGCAAAGAAGCTCTGGAAGAACTCTGTAGAGTAACACTGGAACTTGATATAGACAAGCAAGGAAATATTCTTCTGTATACTACTGAAATCGGATGAGAGTCACTGATTGACTCAAGGAATCATGATTAAAGCAACATAAAACCTGATGCCACGGAACACTCAAAAACTCTAAACTGGAACAACTCTAGAATCTATGAAGCAGCAAGCAATTATTGAATGATGTATTACTGAAAACGAAGTGCAAAGATGCAAGATGCACTCTCCCAACTGCCAAAATATCCAAGTAATCGCTAAACAACCCATCGGGCCAAATCTGGACTAACTGATAAACCTAGGATAGATATAGAAAAAGTACATGGACAACAACCTAGAGCTCCTCAATACCTTTCTGATGCTTCAAACGAGGCGAAAAATGGAGATCGTGGAAAAAAGTTATGAGCTCGAAAGTCCAAAAACAACATCTAACTTCAAATAGCAATAAATGTAGGAAAACAGTAAAATACTAAAAAATAAACAGTACTACTAGAAAGTGCTCGGAACCAGCTTTTCGACGATATCTCGTTTGCCCAATTTCGATACCATATGCCCAAGTTATGGCCAAAAGAAAAAAAATGCTCTTTTAGGAAAAACTAGGGTTAGGAGGGCAAAGAGGGGCCGGCCGCACGGATGACGTCATCATGATGTCATGCTGACGTCAGCAAAATCTGAGCATAAATTTGACGGCCATCTGGCCGTCACCGCAAAAATTCGGCCCCCCCTGCAAAATGAAAAAAATTTTGGACCCTTGGTCCTGTGGGTGAACAGGGGCTGGCGGTCGGTGGGCTTGTGCGTAGGCGCTGGTCACCCATAGAACCTCGGCTGCAGATTTTGCAGCCCGTAGGGGCTGGCGAAGCAGGGCCCCGGTCCTCCATGTGACCGGGGGAAAGTGGCCGGAGCCGGTAAGGGCTGGACAGAGGCGGCGGATGAGCACTGCGTGGGGCGGCGGCGGCAGTATGGTGGCCGTGAGTGGCGGAACCATTATTACTAGAGGCGCCGGCACGAAGTTCGAGAAGGCCTTTTTTTGACATTTTCAATTTTTGTGCATCGATCTGCGTGTTGGGAGGGTACGGCCTGACATAAATTTTTTTGCCTCCCAGATCAACTTCTCAGAAATTGACGAAACGAAAGGCGTTTCTAGGGTTTTTGGCCGCTGCGAACTCGATGGCGGTGTCCGTTTGAGCCCAAAGTGAGCCAAAAGATACCCCCAGATCTTGCAGAAAGGATGCATGTGAAACCCTTGCACTTGAAACTCACAGAGAGGCCATATCTTCAAATCACGAACAAGCAGCTGCAGATCTAGAACTCTGATACCATGTTAGAATCCAAGATCACCTGCATGCAAATGAATACCTGTCACATGAAAAAGACATGAAGAACTAAAAAGATGTTCTTTGTAAACCTCTCAGTAAAAATGCATTAAGAGAATCAATCATTACAAAGTGATCAATCCTTATGAAGGAGATCAAGAAACCCTAAATGAAACCCTAGTGTGCACACTTAATAATTAATAATTAATTATTAATGTGCCTAAGTTTAGCTTAAGTAATAAAGAGGAATAAGTGACTTAATTAATTAATCAATGTGATGTAATTAATTAAGCATAATAACTTATTACTCTAACACATAGTATATATTTTCGCACTCACTCATTTACATTTATTTATTATATACTTTCTTGTCATTTGAATTGTCATTAATGAAATTATATAATAACTTATATGTTTATCTTATTTTCCTCTTGTAGGAAATACCTAGTGCGAGCGAGGTGTAGCCTTGTCTAGATTATGGAAGTGCAATGTTGGATAAGGGGAAGGTAATTGAACTCAAATTTGATTAAATTAATAATTTTAAGATCTTATATTGATAATACATACATCGACATAGATTGGTAGTTTCATATGTACTTGTCATTTTTATGTACAGACAATTATGAGCTATACTTCATTGTTGACAAGTGCCACAACGCCTGAAGGAGTACGTATTGGAACACTTGAAGGAGTAGGTGTTGAAACACTTTAAGGAGGAGGTGTCGAAACACTTAATGGAGATAAAGAAAAATATCAACCTAAAGAGGTACATGTATTCATTTTATTTTGTGTTTGGTATTTATATGTTCCTATTACCGACAATTGTATGCTAACTTGGATCAATTTTATGTTTTTGTTCACCTATATAGATTGACATTACAAAATTTGGTTTGGTTGGTTCTTTGAGAGGGGCATATTCTAGGACTCCTGACCCTTCGAAGAGACGAATATTTCAGGTAATCAAGATTACAATTTTAGAGTTCATTTATAATTTAATGTATATTGATTTTGATGTTAATTATTCAATTTTAAATTATATAGTATAACTAATCTCAATTGTGGTTTGACTTTTTCTTGTGCAGCTACCTTCAGAGGCAATGAGTGCTTCAAAGAGGCTCCATTTTGATGATCCACTAGTAGTTTAGGATGAGATAGATATTTTGGCATGTAAATATTGAATAGATATCGAGATGGCATATGCCACATATTGTAAAATTTTGTTTGAGTTGGCGTTGATGCCATTTTTGTATATGGACATACACTTGATTATTGGATAATTTGATATATAGAAGTTGACAATCAAATTTAATTTCCTCCTCATGTGCATAATTAAACTCTTTGAAAATTTAATCAAGTGAGAAATGGTTAAATATCTTGATGTACAATAGCATAAAAAGAATGGTTATATTATGTAGTTTATTCATATTGCTGATTACATTTCATTGCACATCTTTCAAACTCAAAGCATTACTTCACATTGCATAAGTAACAACTAGATGCTGATAGATGAAAAAATTTCAATTACAATATAGTTTTTACAAAGTCAACCTAAGCAGTTATGCATTTACTTCACATTACATAACTAATAATTAAAAATTTATTCATATTGTTGATTACATTGCATTGCACATCTTTCAAACTCAAAGCATTACTTCACATTGCATAAGTAACAACTAGATGCTGACAGATGAAAAGATTTCAATTACAGGCTCGTTGCCCCCTCATTCCACACGCTATGCAGCCATTTACTTACGGTGTAGGGGCCGAACAATGGAGAAAACATATAAAAATAGTATATATATGCAGCCTAGAAGCATGAATTAGGATTATAATATCACAAACATCATATAAACAAAAAACCACTATAAACTTGAATGTCATTTAAAACATGCACAATAAATATTCATCGTTGAAACTTGAATTATGGTAGCTTGATATATAGAGTCTATTGATGTCAGGGTTCAATTTGTATGATATTGAAAAAGAAGCCAACTGAGTAGAGTTATCAGTATTCTTTAGAAATCATAAGAAATTTTTTTGTACACTAGCCATTTTGATGTCTTCTTGCAGTCTCAAATGTTATTTTGTATCATTGTTACATTGGTCTTGAGAGTGGTAGCTTAATATAGGTCCACAATACCTTTTTGTAATATCAAGGATACTTTTTGAATCTTCCATGCATTGCTAATCTAAAAGGAAGGGTATTTTTCCTAATCAGTATGCAGCCATGCTTTTTTTACATTGTCAAAAAGAGCCAAACTTCCCTAATGATGCAAAGGCATGGCCAAGCAGTCTAGAAGCATGAATTATGATTATAATATCACATAACACCATATAAATAAAAAATCACCATAAACTTGAATGTCACTTAAAACATGCATGATAAATATTTATTGTTGAAACTTGAATTGTGCTAGCTTCATATACAGAGTCTATTGATGCTAGGGTTCAATTTGTATGATATTGAAAAAAGAATCCAACTAAGTAGAGTTATCAGTATTCTTCATAAATCATAAGAATTTTGTTTGTACACTAGCCATTTTGATGTCTTCTTGCAGTCTCAAAGGTTATTTTGTATCATTGTTACATTGCTTGTTTGCAAAACAAATGAATAAGAATGAAGTAGTTAAGGTGTTTGAAGTGATTTCAAGGTCACTTTAGGGTCTTCTTGTTCACACGAAGTGTATCAACACATACCTTTTTGTAATATCAAGGATGCTTTTTGAATCTTCCATGCATTGCTAATCTAAAAGGAAGGGTATTTTGCCTAATCTGTATGCATCCATGCTTTTGACATTGTCAAAAAGAGAAAAACTTCCCTAATGATGCAAAGGCATGGCCAAGCAGTCTAGAAGCATGAATTGGGATTATAATATCACATAACATCATATAAACAAAAAAAAAACCATGAACTTGAATGTCATTTAAAATATGCATGATAAATATTCATCATTGAAACTTGAATTGTGGTAGCTTGATATACATAGTCTATTGATGCCAGGGTTCAATTTGTATGATATTGAAAAAAGAAGCCAACTGAGTAGAGTTATCAGTATTCTTCAGAAATCATAAGAATTTTTTTTGTACACTAGCCATTTTGATGTTTTCTTGCAGTCTCAAACATTATTTTATATCATTGTTACATTGTTTGTTTGCAAAAAAAATGAATAAGAATGAGGTAGTTAAGGTGTTTGAAGTGATTTCAAGGTCGCTTTAGGATCTTCTTGTTCACGCGAAGTTATCAACACATACCTTTTTGTAATATCAAGGATACTTTTTGAATCTTCCATGCATTGTTAATCTAAAAGGAAGGGTATTTTTCCTAATCTGTATGCATCCATGCTTTTGACATTGTCAAAAAGAGAAAAACTTCCCTAATGATGCAAAGGAATGGCCAAGTAGTCTAGAAGCATGAATTAGGATTATAATATCACACAACATCATATAAACAAAAAAAACACCATAAACTTGAATGTCATTTAAAACATGCATGATAAATATTCATCATTGAAACTTGAATTGTGGTAGCTTGATATATAGAGTCTATTGATGTTAGGGTTCAATTTGTATGATATTGAAAAAAGAAGCCAACTGAGTAGAGTTATCAGTATTCTTCGGAAATCATAAGAATTTTTTTTGTACACTAGTCATTTTGATGTCTTCTTGCAGTCTCAAAGGTTATTTTGTATCATTGTTACATTGCTTGTTTGGAAAAAAAATGAATAAGAATGAGGTAGTTAAGGTGTTTGAAGTTATTTAGAGGTCACTTTTAGGGTGGAAGGCTTAAAACTCAATTTTAAATGCACTCAAACCCTTCAAACAGGGCTCATAGACTGACCTCCAATCAAAATGTCTCTCATTTTGCAACTTGTACAACCAAAAAAATTATTCCAACACATCTAGATGGGTACATTTATGTTAGGGATGGTCCTTTTTTGCACCCAAATACGCGAATCACTCCCAGCTACATTGGACTAGCGATTTCCCTTAAGAGTCCAAAGTGCTAAAAGGCAGCAATCTTTGAAGGGCTATTTCTCAGAGACCGTGAGGCATATAGACTCTTTGCCTGGGGCTATGGGATCGTGTTGGGACCATCTACAAAAACCTCTCTCAATTTTTGCTATGTCAGAGGTATTTTTCTATGGTGATGACTTTTCAGTGGAGGGAAAAGTTGTCAGATGCAAGCAGTGTAAAGTTGCAAAGTGGTGCAACTTTTATTCCGCAACTCATACGACCGAATAGACTATTCCAACACTTTTGAATGGGTATGTTTACGATAGGGATGGTCCTCTTTTGCACCCAAATATGCCAAATCACTTCGAGCTACATTGGACCGACGATTTCCCTTAAGAGTCCAAAGTGCTAAAAGGCAGCAATCTTTGAAGGGCTATTTCTCAGAGACCATGAGGCATAAAGACTCTTCATCCAATGCTATGGGATCGTGTTGGGACCATCTACAAAAAACTCTCTCATTTTTTGCTATCTCGGAGGCGTTTTCCTATGGTGATAACTTTTTAGTGGAGGGAAAAGTTGTCAGATGCAAGCAGTGTAAAGTTGCAAAGTGGTGCAACTTTCATTCCGCAACTCGTATGACCAAATAGACTATTCCAACACGTCTAGATGGGTACGTTTACACTAGGGTTGGTCCTCTTTTGCACCCAAATACGCCAAATCACTCTGAGCTACATTGGATCGATGATTTCCCTTAAGAGTCCAAAATGCTAAAAGACAACAATCTTTGAAGGGTCATTTCTCGGAGACTGTGAATCATACAAACTCTTCGTCTGAGGCTATGGGATCGTGTTGGGACTATCTATAGAAACCTCTCTCAGTTTTTGCTATCTCAGAGGTGTTTTCCTATGGTGATGACTTTTCAATGGAGGGAAAAGTTGTCAGATGCAAGCAAAGTAAAGTTGCAAAGTGGTACAACTTTCATTCTGCAACACGTACGACCAAATAGATTGTTCCAACATGTCCGGATGGGTACGTTTATGCTAGAGATGGTCCTCTTTTGCACCCAAATACGCCAAATCACTCTGAGCTACATTGGACTGACGATTTCCCTTAAGAGTCCAAAGTGCTAAAAGGAAGCAATCTTTGAAGGGCTATTTCTCAAAGACCGTGAGGCATACAAACTCTTTGTTCGAGGCTATGGGATCGTGTTGGGACCATCTACAAAACCCTCTCTCAGTTTTTTCTATCTTGGAGGTGTTTTCCTGTGGTGATGACTTTTCAGTGGAGGGAAAAGTTGCTAGATGCAAGCAGTGTAAAGTTGCAAAGTGGTGCAACTTTCATTTTGCAACACATACGACCAAACAGACTATTCCAACACGTCTGGATGGGTATGTTTATGCTAGGGGTGGTCCTCTTTTGCACCCGAATATGCCAAATCACTCTGAGCTACATTGGACCAACAATTTCCCTTAAGAGTCCAAAGTGCTAAAAGACAACAATCTTTGAAGGGCTATTTCTCAGATATCATGAGGTTACAGACTCTTCGTTTGAGGCTATGGGATCATATTGGGACCATCTACAAAAACCTCTCTTGATTTTTTCTATCTCAGAGGCATTTTCTTGTGGTGATGACTTTTCAGTGGAGGGAAAAGTTGCTAGATGCAAGCAGTGTAAAGTTGCAAATTGGTGCAACTTTCATTCTGCAACATGTACGACCAAACAGATTGTTCCAACATGTCCGAATGGGTATGTTTACACTAGAGGTGTTCCTCTTTTGCACCCAAATATTCCAAATCACTTCGAGCTACATTGGACTGATGATTTCCCTTAAGAGTCCAAAGTGCTAAAAGGCAACAATCTTTGAAGGGCTATTTCTCAGAGACCGTGAGGCATACAAACTCTCCGTCTTAGGCCATGGGATCGTGTTGGGACCATCTACAAAAACCTCTCTTGGTTTTTTCTATCTTGAAGGCGTTTTCCTATGGTGATGACTTTTCAGTGGAGGGAAAAGTTGCCAGATGCAAGTAGTGTAAAGTTGCAAAGTGGTGCAACTTTCATTCCGCAACTCGTACGACCAAACGGACTGTTCCAACACGCCCGGGTGGGTATGTTTACGTTAGGGGTGGTCCTCTTTTGCACCCAGATATGCCAAATCACTCTGAGCTACATTGGACTGATGATTTCCCTTAAGAGTCCAAAGTGTTAAAAGGAAGTAATCTTTGAAGGGCTATTTCTCAGAGATCGTGAGGCATACAGACTCTCCATCTGAGGCTATGGGATCGTGTTGGGACTATCTACAAAAACCTCTCTCAATTTTTTCTATCTCGGAGGTGTTTTCCTGTGGTGATGACTTTTCAGTGGAGGGAAAAGTTGCAAGATGCAAGCAGTGTAAAGTTGCAAAGTGATGCAACTTTCATTCTGCAACACGTACGACCAAACGAACTGTTCCAGCACGTCCGGATGGGTATGTTTACACTAAGGATGGTCCTCTTTTGCACCCAAATACACTGAATCTATTTGAGCTACATTGCATCGACGATTTCCCTTATGAGTCGAAAGTGCTAAAAGGTAGCAAGATTTAAGGTTGGATCAATCTTGTGCAAGTTATAACGTCATATTTAATTGTAATTGTGTTGTTTAAAGCCACCTGACTCATGCATCAAAAAATTCTTACTCAATCAACTTGAACATTATGCACACCCAAATACCTTGTTTCCACTTTGCTAGATAAAAGACTCAATTACATTGGAAATGACCTTCACATGACCTTTTTCCATTTTTTTGGGAAAAAGTGGCAAGCCATTGTAATTTATTATATATAAATAAGAGATATTACAAAACCTGGTTCAAACGAGCATACTGGTAGGAAAGAACCAAGAAGAAAACCTCTAGTTGTAGTTTGATTAATTACAATAAGTTATTATAGAATTGTCTCAATCATAGTAACAAAGCATACACCTGGATATAAATGATGCCCATATACAGTTATGAAATTTTTACATTGTTTCACATTTCAAAATTAAAATTTTATAAAATTTTCCTATTGGAGGCATTCAGGGCACAGTCTTCCACAAGAGTAGTATGTTCATGTTCTGGACTGACAAGCACCTGTACAAACCATCAAGCTAGCAGTTAAAATACATACAATAGAAAAGATTCTTAGAATAAAAGATGCTTAGAACAACCAATCTATATTACTATAATCTATTACATACCTCTCCGAAAGGATCAAAGCTAGTTATTGTTGCAGTAGGTCCATGATCAACCGTGCCAAAAATATCGCAAAAGTTGTCAAATGAGGAATCTATATTGTCACAATAGAAAAGATGCTTAGAATAACCAATCTATATTACTATAATCTGTCACATACCTCTCTGAAAGGATCAAAGTTGGCTATTGTTGCAGCAGGTCCATGATCAATCATGCCAAAAATATCGCAAAAGTTGTCAAATGAGAAATCTATATTGTCACAATAGAAAATATGCTTAGAATAAAAGACGCTTAGAATAACCAATCTATATTACTATAATCCGCCGCATACCTCTCTAAAAGGATCAAAGCTGGCTATTGTTGCAGCAGGTCCATGATCAATCGTGCCAAAAATATCACAAAATTTGTCAAATAAGAAATCTATATTGTCACAATAGAAAAGATGCTTAAAATAAAAGACGCTTAGAATAACCAATCTATATTACTATAATCTGTCACATACCTCTCCGAAAGGATCAAAGCTAGCTATTGTTGCAGCAGGTCCATGATCAATTGTGCCAAAAATATCACAAACTTTGTCAAATGAGAAATCTATATTGTCACAATATAAAATATGCTTAGAATTACCAATCTATATTAAATTATAAATGACCTAATTGATGATGCATAACGAACTTAATGAACTTAATGAACTTAACCATAATGAACCTAAGCATTGTACCTTCCATTCTTGAAAATGCTATTCAAGTGTGCTTGAAGGGTCATCTCTTTGCTTAAGAGTATCCAATATTGCTTCATGATCAACATTACTAAGTGTCCATAGTTGTTTTGTCTTTGGTCTGGCATGATGCTTCAACAACTTAACATTTGTTGCTATAAAAAGGTGTGAATACATGAGAATGGTTTTATGTTTCTTATAGTCTTCAAATGTAGGTGTGCCATTCTTTCTAACCATATATGTTCGCAACCAAGTTCCTGCAACCACAACTGAACCTATAGGATACATGAACCCATCATCATCTTCCATCGCTTGTGTTAGCTTATGCTTTACCTGCACACATCGAGCCAACCAATAGTCTGATCTCTCTTCATTCCCCTATGGTACAACAACTGCAAAAACATGTCCTGGCTGTAGTAGATCTAAAAGCCGGTCGTAATCAACTGAACTTTCCATTATGGCGTTTCTCATGGATATTGTTTGAGATAATGGAGTTAGATATTGTGGAACCCATGTATCCACCCACTCACTTGACTCACATTGATCCCACTCACACTGAATACAACTCTAACAAAAACAAGCCAAATCTCATGTCCAAATGGTCCATGTGCTTACATCTGAGCTTTGAAATGAATGCATCTTTGAAGAATCTTTGATTGTATGACAATCTAATCTACCTCCCACTGTACCCTCCTCAACCAACCAAAAGAATCTACGCACTGTTGAATCAAGTGTCCCTCCCTGTGACAATGTTGAACTACACCAATCAACAATAGAACATGCATCACTAAATTTTTCTCCTGAAATCTTCAATTGCTCCTTAACTAGAGCTCTCTTTACACATGCACCTGCTCCATCATGCTCCCCTTTCCCATGCCCAGCTTCAAAGACTCCAAATATGAGGTACACCCCTCTCTACATGCATTCTACTCAACCAATAAAACATACGAGCATTCTTGAATTGACCTGTGCAGTTATTTGACCAAATGAGATGTCAGCCTAGTGCTATATCATGCTACTACAAGAACTCAAAAAAATTCTCAAAACTATGTTGGACATACTCGGATGAGTGAGATCTATCATCACTCATATAAAAATGATACTCTTTGATTATATTTCGATCCTCCTTTGTACTATCAAGTGCATGTCTAAATGTTATGTGGACAAACATAGCAATTTGAATGGAATTGTAATACTGAGATTGCACATCATTTTGTGGTTGCAATGTGTAGTTTTCTGCAAAATCAACCACTAGTATAATAGTGCCAATCAAAAAAGAGTTCTTACACATTCTGAATTGTTGATCCAACCACTGAGACCTATGACTATGCCTTGCATACTTGTAGAAAAGATTGTCCTTAAAATCTGAAATAAAATCAGCAACATTGCTTTCTTTTGAAACCAACTCACATCTAGAACCTTCACCTCCACTCTGCAAAGTATATTTGACTATCTCATATCTCTTTTTCTCAACAAGCTTCTTTCCAAATTCATGTTCAGAACCCTCATGAAAACATTGAACAAACTTTGACAAGCCACCAAATTGTGAGCACTTTGCATTTAAACAATTATTTCCATAGAAAAAGCATCCATCATCTCTAGAACATAAAAAAAGATCTAGCAAGTCCCTTGATGATTTCAAAAGATGCATTGCACCACACTCCTGTAACATTTCATTAGTATGCAAAGTAGAATGGATATAGCATAATAGTTCATGGTACATTGAAAACTCCACATGGTATTTGCAACAACAAGTATTATGAATTTTAAGAGGCACACAATAAAATGGCTTCAAACCTTCAAAAGTCCTTTACGAGATTTCCATATTTGGATGTGTTTCAATAAATTTTTTGAACAACATTGTTTGGCTTGATTCCAAGAAATGTTTAGGATGTGGTGTATGGTCTCGATTAATTCTTAACTTTAAAACATCCTTTGCATTGGGTGATACTCTAGAGTTATCGTGCCAAAATTGTTGAATTACCTACTTTACATTATCATTAGCTTCTTATCAACACATGGAAGCCTCCTGGAAAAAGCCCATGTATCATTTTGAAGAGGATCATCTATTCTTTCTCTTCTTGCAAGTGCTCTATCCAAAGTTTTATGATTTATGTCAAAATCAATACAAGTTTGTCTCATAAAGTGAGCCTTTTTCAATTGATGGCTTACTAAGGCGGTTGTAATGACTCTCCGAGCAGCTCTCTTATCTTTTTCCTTGTTATTTTTTCCAGTAGACTTGAGAGCATTAAAAATATTTTTGACAATAATAGAATTTTTTTCGGTCTTCTTGTTCACACGAATCTTCAGTTTGGCAAGCAAAGGTCTCATCTTTTGCATCTTTATCAATTGTACAAAAATTTGGCATTGCTTGGTCAATATCTTATCACGAAAATATTGTATGAAAAGTCTTCTAGCCCACAACCGAATGGTTCGTGTTGACCTCTTTCCTTCAAAATTGTTTATAATGTTCTCATCAATTTCAATTAACCAATTAGGGATTTTTGAAGGTCTTGAGTTTGGAATATGTCTTTCTTCCACACAAGGTTCTTCATTTCTAATGTAATTTGGTGAAACATAATTTACACTTAGTTCAATATTATGTTCAACATCTTCAATTCCAACATTTTCACCTTCAATTTGAATAATTTCATTCCCAATTTCAGCACCATATTCAACATCTTCAATTCCAACATTTTCAGTATCAATTTGAACATTTTCATTCCCAATTTCAACATCATGTTCAACATTTTCACCTTGTACATATTCAATTTCCTCTTCACTAGAAAGACCAAAGAACTCAGATTCACCAATATTTAACATACCTTGTCTTCTCTTCCTATGACCTTCTTTATCTTTTTGTCTATATGCTTCAATTTGTTCATTTGTAAGGTTTCTCTTACGTTTATGCTTTCGACGACTACTGCTCCCCATTATACCTCATAAAAGATGCTGAAAAATCATAGATTATGACAAATTTGAGTAGAAGCTGCTCCAAAAATTTGATCTTTGTCCCTTCCTATCTGAAATCGTGCATTTGTCGCCTGCAAAAAGAATGTAGGGTCTATTGGAATGCAAAAAGGGGCCATATGGGGTTTTGGTATGGCCCACAAATTGGATATCTGAATAAATCTGATATCTGATACGTAAACCTTTGAAAATAAAACAATTTTATAATGTTCCCCAATGGTAGAATTTTAGTGCTTCAAATCGAATATCTGATTTGTGTTTGCATAACCTTACAATAATTAGGTGGAGGTTGGGAGAGAGAGAGAGAGAGAGAGAGAGAGAGAGAGAGAGGAGGGTGGAGGGAAAGGGAGAGACAAAGAGGGTAGAGAGTTTAAGGGTTAAGGGTAGAGGGCTAAGGTTAGAGTGGAGAGACATAGGAGTGAGTAAGAGGGAGA
>VDFB02271358.1:122736628-122940908 GCA_007258455.2 Sequoia sempervirens
TATATATTAACTAGAATATAGAAATAATATTCAAATATATTATACATAATAATATAATATATTATATATTATATAGTTTTGTAAGAGATTATATATTAAATTATAAACAATATTGTATATTCTAAACTAGATATATTAACATAAACTATAAATTATAAACTATGAACTATTTAAAAATCATATATAGCCCAAATTGTATATTCTAAACTAGATTTATTAAAATAAACTATAAACTACAAACGAGATATATTGCATATTCTAAATCATATGTTAGGGTATGTGCAGGATCATCATGGAAAAAACAAGCCCTTAAGTGGCAAAAAAATAAAAAAAAATCAGAGTTAGGCAACTTGACGCAAAAATTTGAATAAGTTATCTATATTATTTAAAAAATATGTAACAATAGAATATATAGAAAATTGAGTGTAGTTTCTAAACTATTAGGTTTTTTTTTTAAAAAAAAGAAATCTATTTGGTGAAAATTTGAAATTCAATGTAATAGTACTTAAATTTTAGGGAAAAAATAAAGTAGGTGTCTGTCACGACCACCTAACCACAATAAAATGATAATTTTTTATAAGATTTTTAGCTATAAGTAAGAGGACTCGTAATCACGATGTGATGCATATTTTTATAATTTTTTTCTAAATAAATAATTAATTATGAATTTTTATTTCAACTTTTTAAAAAATATAAAAACTTCGTGTCGACCACCTTAACTTGGTCAAAACTTCCTTGAAATTCAATTTTTATTTTTTTAATCCTATATTATGTGAATCATAGAATGTGACACGTCTTGGATTCAAAAAATATGATACCATTTGAAAGCTATAGATGATTTTCAATCAGTCTATCAATTAGGACTTTAGTCATAATTTGAATAGAAAATAAATAATAATTACTTATTAAATTCAAAGTAAAGCATAATTTATATTGGTGGAAAGTTGAGAATCTTCTTTAAAAACACTTTTCATTTCATCAATTTTGGGTAAAATAAATTTTTCAGCCACATACCCATCATATTGCCACTTTTTGGCCCACCATGATCCTGCACATACCCGTTATAAAGTCTAATATTTTTTTAAATGATATGTAAACAAATCGGATATCTGATATTTTTGACAAAAAAATCATTACCTTGGGAATAGCCTCAGGTTTGCTTTGGTATTTGGTTAGGAGATGCCAATCCTAAGAAGTCAACACAAAAAGTGTGTTTAACAACTTACCTTGTTTTTCTGGACTTCACCCATGTGGTCAATTTAACTTTTTTAGCCAAAATTGATGTTCTGAAAAGGGTTTGTAGAGGAGATTATCAGATTTTGCCAATATAAATTATGCTTTATTTTGAATTTAATAGATTATTATTATTTATTTTCTATTAGAATTATGACTAAAGTCCTGATTGATAGGTTGATTGTAAAACATCTATAACTTTCAAAGTATCACATTTTTTGAATCAAAACATACGTCACATTTCTATGGTTCAGATACTATAGGATTAAAAAAAGAAAAATCATGAAGTTTTGACCAAGTTAAGGTGGTCAGACATATGAGTTTTATATTTTTAAAAGTTGTAATAAAAATTCATAATTAATTATTTACTTAAAAAAAATTACAAAAAATATGTGTCACATCCTGACATGAGTCCTCTAATTATATCTAAAATATCATAAAAAAATATTATCATTTTATTATGGTTAGGGTGGTCGACAGAAACCTACTTCTTATTTTTTCCGAAATTTAAGTACTACTACATTAAAAATTTCAAATTTTCACCAAATAGATTTTATTTTTTAAAAATAAACTTAGTAGTTTATAAACTACATTCAATTTTCCACATATTCTATTCTTACATATTTTTGAAATAATATAGATAACTTATTCAAATTTTTACATCAAGTTGCCTAGCTCTGATTTTTTTGAATTTTCATTGCCACTTAAGGGCCTTTTTTTCCATGATGATCCTGCACATACTCATTTAAAGGATAGAAAATTTGGAAAATATTGTGAGTTAATCACATAAAAAATTAGTGTATCTGCATTTATTAGAGAATTTAAAGACGTGATTGTACCCAAATATGTAAAACACTCTCAATATGCTTGATCTCTTGATGGAAATTTTTGCACATGTAAAAACTCATTTCCAATTGAAACTATACTATAAGTGGTTGACTTTGAAAAAAACTATACTCTTGCTCCACATGAGGAAATCCAGTCTCAATATTATCATTCAATGTAGATGGCCATCTTTGTTCATATTGTATATAAACATGCAAATGATAATACAAAAGATAATTGAAATTTTTTGAGGGAGTACCATTTTTATTTGAGTGATAATTGGTTACACTCATGTTAGAGTTTGTCCAATATTATTTCAATAATTTTTATAAAAATTTAAAAGAAAGAGAAATCCAAATGGAAGAACATATCATTTAGTCAAATAATTGTACGGAAAAATTCAAGAATACTAGAATGTTTTATTGATTATGTAGGGCTCACAAGGAAAATAACATCCAACATATGTGGAGTTTTTTTTAAGTTGGACATGGTAAAAGAGAACGTGATGAAGTTGGAGCATGTGTTAAAAGAGCTCTTGCTTGAGAGAAACTAAAATTCAAGGATGCAAAAAATTTAGAGATGCACATGCAATTGTGGATTGGTATAATGCAAACTTCTCTACAAGATCAGGTGAGAACTCAATAATTCAACTTTTTTTTTGGTTAGTTGAAGAAGAGAATATTCTTACTTGACATGATCATAATACAACTAGTGGATCAACAAAATGGAATTCATATAAGAGTTCAAATGCAAACATGTGGACAATATGGACAAGGAAGCTTGCATGCTTTTGTCAATTTTGTACATGAAGAATACATAATGGGTTGAAGAATGGAAACAAAGAGTCTTAACACCTACACCAACACATGATTAACATGAAAAAAATTAAAGAATATAATCAAGTGTTTGTATCAAATTATTATGATAATGTTTCAAACCTTGTATGAGAAGGTATTTTAGTTTAATTTATTTTGTTTTATTATATCATTTTGTAATTTATAGTTTTATATGTATGCATGTTTATATGTGAATTATATGTCACTTTATTGAATTAAATAATTCTTTTTTAATATAGGGCATATGCATGTTGTTGTATTTGAGGGTAATGAAGAGGAAATAAAGTATTGGTTGGCTCGATGTGTTGAGAAAAAAAAATAAGTTGTTATATCCTAGAGTATCTATGATGATAATTATGAGTATCCAACTGGTTTTGTGATTATTGTTGGCACTTGGCTACAAAAATATCTAATAAAAAAGAATGGTTTACCTATAAATTTGAATATTATGAAAGACATAAGAATAGTATACACTACTCACATTTGGTTGTGGAAACCAATATAAAACTAGTTAGATATCAAGGGAAATCTACTAATAAATAGTTATGGACACTTTTTATGGAAGAAAATGAGACAATTGTAAATGCATTACAAAAAAAAAAGGATACAAATTATGGTAAAATGGAATTAATTGATAGTCAATATATAGTTAAAAATATCTCACATGATTTAGAGTCAAAGCTTGAATGTATCTCCCTTTAATCCATCCTCTTATGTTTCCTGTTAAGTCATGTCCTAATTATAGTTAATCATTTTTGTTTCAAGTCTCCCACAACTAGATGACATTGATAACCAGTACTTGTGCATTCAACAACTCATGGAAAAATATAATAGATTACTTTTCCTATTGCAGGTATTGTTGATGTGTTTTTTATAGACTTCTTAAAACAGGTGATGCATAGGTGCATCACCTCTCTTGAAAGACAATCTTTCACAATCAAATTGCAGAACACTATCCCAAGGTCTCTAATGCCAGGTCTTGACAATATTTGGAATACCTTAATTGATTTATGTGATTTGTTGGAATCACAAGGTAGACTTATGGATGAGTTACAAAGCATGAAAAGTTGGGTCTACAAATGAAGTTCTTAAGGTGTAGAAATTGTTGTGCAATTGTTGCAAGTTCAAAACAATAGTCTAGAACTCATATTCCATCATCAAATTTGGCTTTACAATGTGCAATGAACCTTGCTCAAAGTCACTATTAAAAGAAAATTCAAAAAAGTAGGGAAGAGAGGAAGTTCTTAGACTTAAAACTACGAATGAACATTGATCATGGAGGCTGCTACAGTAGAAAAACTTTCTAAATTGAGTTTTTCTTGGCCAAGAGGAACCTACAATTACACAAAACCAGTGCAATCTTTTAAGAACTACATATTTTTATATTACACACACATATCATGAATATGCAATTGAACTAAGTTGCAACAATGAAGTAAGGAAGTTTATACTAGCTTTACAAAGTGATTCATCATCAACAAACCACAAAAACATGAGTTGGAAATTCATCATTTGAATATTGTAACAACAATCACCATTATCACTTCTACTTAAGAAACTAACAATTAAAACTAACATGGAAGGTAGAACCATGCATGCATAATGAACAAATTCAAAAGGAACACCCATAAATCATGCAATGTGGCTTTCTATTGTTGCAGAATGCATTTACATCAATTCTCCAACCATTTACAAATGAAGGGGAAACTCCTATTTATAATTTTCCAAAGCCCAAATAAATGGCTAGGATTAATTCACAATGAGTTGCTCAAATTTGCTTTACATTAAGGTTTTACCTACCCCCATTATATAGCAATTTAAAATATAGCTTTTGTCTCATTCCTATTTGCTGTAGCAGTTTTGTCCTCTAGCTAATTGCCCTTTTACTACATGTATTCACAGCATTCCTCATTGGATCAAACAGGCCTTGATGATGACAGGCATCAATAGATTGGTTGCCCCTTACTTGATAAAATAACCTTGGATGGATTATGATCATTCAAGAAAGGTAAAAGAGCCTTTGGTCATCCCTGATTTTAGCAAACAGCCATTCGACTTCCCCAACAGTGATCTCCCTTGGAATATAGCCCTTTGTCCATTAATCCTCCTGACGAATTGACCGCTGCTCAAGTAAGCATTCTTTAGTTGGCACTCCTTGTCAGCCCCTGTTTATGTTCATAGATAATCACACAGAAGCAGATTCATGGGTAGGTCCATTATATGCGATCTCTCCCACAACGAGTTTCTTGGACTAACACCTTGCCAGTACTATAATCCTACATGCACCTCATATGTGAGAGTTCCCCCGGCTCTATTCTGCACATACTCCTTTTAATTCCGCACCTGCGAGCAATACAGTTTAATCAAGTTACTTCAAATCATAAGGATTTATAAAATGGGCCACCTTGCGGAATGCTTTTGGCACATTTCCCTTTTAAAGTCTTAACTTTAGTGTCATCTTCCCTTATCTTTTTATTCGGCGATCATATGAGATGGATTCTAAATAAATTTGAGATCATTATTATTGGCCACACAGACCGCTAGAACTCATCGTTTAACAAAGCTCGTGGAAGGAGGAAGGCTCTACTCTGTTGTCTAAATGGCGCTGAGAGCAGTGGGTCCCGCATGAAGAGAATTCGTTCTGGCCAGATCAAAACAACGCCCAAGATTGCCTTGGAGCCCGCATTCTTGCTCGTTGCGGGGCTCAACTTGCATTATCCCAATGTGCCCAGTCCATGGCTTCCTTACTCCTTCTGCGACCCGCCCTTGTTAAGGATTCAACATATGCAGGAAAATTTGCAATACCTCGTTGATCTGTTTATTAAACTTACGTTCCTGCCGCTGTGACAATTTAGCTATTGTGACAATTTAGCCAGATCCATACGCATTACCCCTTTGATGCTCAAGGGATCGGGTTACTCCACTAGACAGGACCGAGAGAAAGGAAAACATAATTTACGCTGAGGCTTTTGACAGAGTAACTTTGTAAAGAACAGATCGACGCGCTGGTGATTGAAACCCAAGTTTACTACTCCTCCCCCCTCTCTGATATTACCGCTTCCTTTTGTCCTTCTACGTCATTGAAACTCGCTTAACATCCTCCGCGAAAGTTCATAATTCGAAATCAACAAACAAGGTGGTATTCCTTCGAGTGACCCTATCCGATTATGCAAATGCTCTGTCGTTGCAATGATACTGATGCTTATCGGGGCTTCCACACTATCACCCAAATGGTGGAGGTGACAGCGATCGGATCAGTGGAGCCCGCATACACAGCCGCCGTGTGAAGGCGATGCGGAGCCGTATGGACGATCAACAGTGGGCAGGAGGATGCCACGCCCTGACTATAAAATGATGAATGACATCATTCAGGATGACGAAGTCCGTGACCTCCATAGGCATAATTACACCATATGGATTGTAGCCTTTTGACATTTTCCTTAGGACTCTAGTTGATATTCCATTGTTCGCTCATATTTTTCCTGTTTCGATCCATGTTGGTTTGATCTCCCTAGCAGATCTCAGATGCCGAGAGCGACGGGCCTATTTATCCCAATGTGCATCCGTCCCCAAACTCGTTACAGATCGTTGTTTGCTCATAACACGTGGAAGGAACTTTCGAAAGAGACGACCATGGGGAACATGGGCTTTACAGAGGAAGAAGCTACTGGATGGGAGAGTGCGGGCTGCAACCATAGAAAAGTCATTCAACAACGACCATCAACCATGGAAATCCCATGGTTGGAACCCGCAAGCACCACCGACATGGGGGAAACACTCATTGGCGCCTCTGCTAATGATGCGGGAAAAATAATGGGAGGGCCACTAGAAACGACATCATTGAGAACATAGATCCCCGCACACGAACCCCCATAGGCCCGCCTCCATAAATCATTTGATCGACAATGATTTTTTGCGCTTTCAGAATGACCGAGCTTTTAGATAGTCAATTCCTTGATCCAAGACCCGTGAGCCCCGGAGAGGAATGGTTTGCTGAAATATCTCGCTTCGACATCTTGGTAAGGCGTCCTACATTCGCTTGCTTGAATAAAGCAACATATGAACTTAGTTGACTTTTGGCGGACTCATCACAGGAATGGTGAGCAGTAACCACGACGCAAAGGGCTGTTGAACCGAGTCGACGAAAATGACAAGGTCGCACAGCTGCTCGACAAAGTTTTCGAACATAAGATGCACACAAGTGATGGACGTTAAATTGAATCCTGAATTTGAATAGAGAAACGAGCCCTCACTACCGAATGCTGTCCTTGTCAAAAGAAAGAAGTCGTTGAGGATATGAAGCATGCTTGCGAACAAATGGCCAATTAATGCTCACTGACCAAATCTTCTCTTTATCACGCATAACGCGATGGTAGCGAATCCAACGATCGTGCATAGGCCGAAGTCGAGGGCAAAGGCTATCCAGCCCCCAAAACGGATGGTAAGGGGCTCGCATCCATCCATGGCCATCAACGTCCGTGCAACTTCAGTACACCTGCAACAAATGGTAGAACTGTCAGCCCAGTAAATTTTTGATTTTAACGTCAGTTCGTAGCCTGCCGCCAGGGGAAAGTAAGTGGGCCCAGGTCATCCACCGCCAGCCTCCACCAAGTTGAGGTGGAAAATTTAATCGTCAACCAAGTTGCAGTATAATGTAAATTTGTACCCTTTTTTTTTCACCGCTAATGTAAACTCCATCCTGCACACTTGATACAGAGAAATTTATCGCTTGTACAAAAGGGGAATGTTTAAAAAAAATTACGCAAAACTCCGCTCCTCCAGTGCTAAATTTTAAAATGAGATAATGTTATGTAGGTAGGTATATTATAAATAAAGATAGTATTTATTTAAATAAAATCGTGAAATTTGTATATTTAAAATAATTGTTTTTATTGTTTTCAGATGAGTAATGATTAATTATTATTTTTTAAATAATTATGAAAATATAAAGAATACAATGTGTTTTATGTCTATATTTAATATTTTTTTGATAAGTATTTATTTTAAATATTTTTATTTATTAATAAATTATTAATTTTACAATATAAATATTTGGAAAAGGTAGTAATTTTTTTTGTTAAGTTAAAATGATTAAATAATTCTTTTATAAGATAAGTCATATAATTTGTAAAATGATGTTAAATTTTCAATTTTTAAATATTTAAAATGATTAGAAGTTATTATGTTCATATTTCAATGTGTATGTTTATTAAACATTAATATATAAAAACTATATTAAATAAATGATAATTGATGAATAAAGTTGGAAACCTAAAAATATGTTGATTGTATATCTCTACAAGTCTTATTTTTTATAATTCAATTTTAATTAAGAAACATATTTAGGAAGAATATAATTGGATGAAATATTTGTAATTAATTTTAACATTGTGTTATTATATAGAAAAAATGGAGACAAACTAAAAATGAAAAATATTATTTTGTTTCATACTTAGAGTAATTTTACATTACATTTATTAAAAAATAAGATTCATTGTTTTATTGGTCAAAATTAATTTTTACTTGTTAAATAATAAATTAGATTATATTTAAAAATAGTTAATAAAGAGTTGTTTTTTATGATTTTGAAATTGTCAAAAAATTAAAAAATAGATAGAAAAGAAAATATAAATAACAATTACTTAAACAATATATGATAATTGAAAAATCAATAAGTAAAACTAGAATTTTAATGATGTTAAAGTTCTACCTTAATACCAAGTTTATTTTCAAGATATTTTACCAATATAAGATTGTTCTTGTATCATTTTAACTTTTTTCCTTGATATGAGTTCTTTTTGTCTTGATATAATCTCTTTTTATTAGATAAATCACTATAAGTTCTTTATTATTCCATTCATATAGATTTATAATGCAATTAATTGTGCATTCATTTTTTTATGTTAGCCTTTTGTGCTCTCATAGTTACTATTATAGACAAACTTTCACAAACCCACTAAGATCAAATTGCTCTAATTGTGAAATTAATTTGTAAATCATTATAATTTTATAATTTAAGATCACAAAATTATTTTACTTATAATTACTTGGATAAAATGAATTTTAATAAAAGATAATGAAATATAGAACATAAAATATTAAAAAAAAACTTGTACAGTAATAGTCATGAAAACTCAAATAATTCATTATTTTATCCTAAAAATCTCGTGAGGGGAAAGCTAGACTATGTGGTAGTGGTAATTTCCCTAAACTACCTTTTTTCATTACATAGGAAAGTACTTGAATAGAGGTGAAATAGTGGTTTCCATCTAATTTTTGTTCATCTCCTTCAAATTAGTGAACAAGAAAATTTCCTCTCTTCAGTATAATCCTCCAATGAATCAAAGTCCTACTTTAACCTCTTTTACAGATTCATTAGGATGCAAGAATATTCTCTTTGGTCCTATGATTTCACACATTCATTAGGTGTGAAGAAAAGCTTTTTTATTTTATATTTCAAGTTTGTAAATGGGCCAATACCTTACTTTTAATGTTTGTTCACTAGATCCTTTCATATCAAACATCAAGAAAATTATTCACATCCTTTAATTTAGGTCTAACAAATAAATAAAAAATATTTTACTTTAGCATACATGATTCACTTAATCTCACCTGCATGTTAAAGTGGGGGTAAAATATAGAGATACAAAGTATAGGCCCTAATTATAGTATTTGTCATATATACATCTTAGTATCTTAATGTTCAAGAATTTATTATCTTAATTATATTCATAGTTGGGAAATTGTTTATTTGTATTCAAAATTACAAAGGTTTCTTACTTGAAAATGGGTTGTCAAAATTAACTAGGACCTCAACTTTGTGGCAATTTTACAAAAGGACACATAAACATTCTATGTAGCTTGGAGGACTATGATACTACATATAATTTTTAAATGACAAATATATATAGTGGTCAAAAATATTATCTAAAATGAACTTAATCGTTTTTAATTTTTTGTTGTTCCCATAAATTTGTAAATTGATTAGTGAGACATGCTATTATACCTTAGTTGATTGGAATAGAATAGAATTACAGTGTTTGTTAAAATGTGAGTAAAATACTTACCTATAAACAAATCGTACCACCTTAAAAATTCCACACATACGCTTTCATAATATTTTAGCTTTTACTTTATACTCACATGTTGATACTTGTAAGAAAATGATGTTTTACATTATTAGTATAATTAAAATAAATAAAAATAGTAGGTGGTAAATTATTAATAAATGAAATGATTAATAAGTGTTTCCTATAGAATAGTTTTTAATACAATCTAAAATAAAAGTTCTTTACATTTTTAATTTAGGTTGATTAAAATAAATAGAAATAGAAATAATTAATGAAATGATTAAACAATTTTCATGTTTGTAATATAATTGAAAATATAGTTGATATTAGTTAGTTAGAAGGTTAGTAAATATTGATTAATTTAGTAATTTATTTGTTTTAAAATTTATAATACAAGATTTTTAAAATTACTTATTGATTTAATAAAATATTTAAAAAATATATTGGTTAACTTTTATTTGTAAGATTTTGAGATCTTCTTGATAATTATTAAATTATGAGATGATGTATTATTTTCAACACAATTCGAGTAGTATATAGTTATTTGAATTTAAGTAATATATATATTTCATAAAAAAAAATATAAATATAATATTGTTAATATAATAAAACAATAAATCTTATTTTTTAATAAATGTAATGTAAAATTTATGAAACAAAATAATATTTTTCATTTTTAGTTTGTCTCCATTATATATATATATAACACAATGTTAAAATTAATTACAAATATTTCATCCAATTATATTATTTCTAGATATATTTCTTAATTAAAATGAATGAATGAATGAAATATTTTAATGACGTCCACGAGACTAAACAGTCTATGGGACCAAGACCCAAATTTAATTTTCTTTCATGCTTTTTTCTAAATCAGATCTCCTACTATTGATTTTGACTAGAAGGCTGGCCGTCTGGTTGATCTTATCCTCCTCGAATAACTGCTGCATATCATCCATACCCAAACTATTAGCATATTGTTTACGGATGTCTTCATAAGCTATGCATTCCAAGAAGAAGTGTCGCTCTGTCTCAACCACCCCCTTATTGCAGAATATGCAGGTTCTTTCTTCCCACGTTTCCTTAGGAGACTTCCATCTACCGGTCTCGCACCTAAGATGATGTGATCCTGTCCTCATCTGTGCTATTAACACCCTCACTTTCCCT
This sequence comes from Sequoia sempervirens, assembly GCA_007258455.2. Taxonomy (NCBI): domain Eukaryota; kingdom Viridiplantae; phylum Streptophyta; class Pinopsida; order Cupressales; family Cupressaceae; genus Sequoia; species Sequoia sempervirens. Next base: position 122,747,760 of record VDFB02271358.1, read on the forward strand.
TTAATAGCAGCCCCTAAATACATTTTTTCACCATGATCCTTTGTCGGGTTAAACTCTTTGATGTAGTATGCTTTTTTTCGCCCAATCTGATTTGACCACATGGCAGTCCTAAATAAACATATTTTTAGGTTTCCAACTTTATTCACCAATTATCATTTATTTAATGTAGTTTTTATATATTAATGTTTAATAAACATACACATTGAAATATGAACATAATAACTTCTAATCATTTTACAAATTTAAAAATTGAAAATTTGACGTCATTTTACAAATTATATGACTTATCTTATAAAAGAATTGTTTAACCATTTTAACTTAACAAAAAAATTTACTACCTTTTCCAAATGTTTATATTGTAAAATTAATAATTTATTAATAAATAAAAATATTTAAAATAAATACTTACTAAAAAAATATTAAATATAGACATAAAACACATTGTATTCTTTATATTTTCATAATTATTTAAAAAATAATAATTAATAATCATTACTCATTTGAAAACAATAGAAACAATTATTTCAAATATACAAATTTCATGATTTTATTAAAAATAAATAATATCTTTATTTATAATATACCTACCTACATAACATTATCTCATTTTAAAATTTAGCACTGCAGAAGCAAGTTTTGCGTAATTTTTTTAAACATTCCCCTTTTGTACAAGCGGTAAATTTCTCCGCATAATCAAGTGTGCAGATGGAGTTTACATTAGTGGTGAAAAAAAAATGTACAAATTTACATTATACTGCAAGTGGTGCAGCGGGAAATTTAGGCGTATGTAGCGGGAAACTGTGAAAATGGTTGACAATTAGATTTTCCACCTCAAATTGGTGTAGGCTGGCGGTGGATGACCTGGGCCCACTTAATTTTGGGCGGCAGGCTACGAACGGGCGTTAAAATCAAAACTTACTGGGCTGACAGTTCTACCGTTTGTTGCAGGTATATTGAAGTTGCACGGACGTTGATGGCCATGGATGGATGCGAGCCCCTTACCATCCGTTTTGGGGGCTGGATAGCCTTTGCCGAAGTGGAGCGACGAGGTCTATGTTGGTGGATCCCGCACGAAGGAAAGCCTACAGACGTAGGAGAGTGGAGCCCTGGGGCGGAGAGGCCGCTGGGAAATGATGTAAAGCAAGTGGAGGCCCGCAAAGTGGGTCCCGCATAGATGATAGCCACGAGAACTTGGATGACGCCGGTCTAAATCATCGCTGAATGTAATCAATCTATAATTTAATTTAATTTATGAATCCCGACCTCCTAGTAAGTCGGGCTTAAGTGTCACACACTAAGCTCTGACCGGTCAAACTTTTTGCCCTTTTCTGATTTTTCGTTGGTTACGATGTGTTTGCCCTGCCGTCCTCACAAATGTACCGCTGCTCATCCATGCATTCCCCATGCCACATGCATTCCATAACTCGAAAAAATGTCAACTCACTGCAATTTGTACGATAATGCGAGGATATTTTGCAGGTCTGTTGTAGAGTTTATTTTTATTTTTATATTTGTAATGGGATTTGATTCAATATATAAATAAGAACAGCTGCTATGATTTTTTCTTGGAATGAATTAAAAAAAGTATTTAATTAACTTTTATTAGTGGTTTCACATCAAAATTGAATATGAACTTTTGTTCTTATAAATTTGATTGGGGATTAATAATATTTTTATTAATAAATTTACTGTAGTTTCTATATAATATTTAACACAGAAATCTGTATAATAAACAGGTAGTTATTATTAAAAGTAAAAATAAAATACATTGTATATCTATATTATCATTAAAAAAAATGTTTTATCATGCAACTCTCTTAAATTAGGTAACTATAGATTTCATTTTCAAACTGACCTTTTGAAATTAATAATTTATAATTGATATTATAAGTAATATAAAGAATTGAGATTATTATAAGTAAAATAATTATATTATTATCAAACAAGGAACTACCCAATAATATTTATTTAAGATGTATATGTATATTATAAATAATTGACAAAAATATGTTAAAATAAAGCCTTGGAATTGTAGTTTTTATTTAATAAATATACTTAATTTACCAATCATATATCAAATATTTATAATGATTTGAAACTACAAATATATGACCATAACATATACCTATGAAATATGCATAAATTATTAAATCTCAATTCAATATAGGATATATAATTACTTAAATCAAGCCACATTCTAAATTATATAATATATTGATGCACTTACTACATCAATGAAAATATGATTTGTAACTAATAATAATAGGAAAAATTACCTAATAAATAAACCTATTTTGTTAACAAATAAAATATTATATTATATATATAATATTGTCTACATTATATTATAAATTATCTATATATCTACATCAAATTATAATATGATTAATAATATAAATAAATTGAATATATAACTTAATCATAATCATATATATGGTAATATTATAATTATTATAACCATAATGGATAAATATATATATTATAGATAATTAGTTATCTATAATATATTATTATAATACAAAATAGTTATAATTATTATGACACAGTAATGCATTAAATATATTATAATAATATAATGTAATAATATATAGGTCATACCTATATATTAATATTATAATCACATATTAATAAATATATGATAAACCTATATATTATAAATATATTAAAATCATTAACTATATAACCTATAATAATATCATATATTATAGATTATATAAATTATATAATTATATAAAACGATTAATCTATATATAATTTAGAATAATTATATAATTATAAAATATGTTTAATATTATATAATATATAATTATATAGGTAATATATAAGTAAAATATGCTATATTATGATAATTAGGTAATATTATGATATTATAGGTCAAATATTACCTATACTATAATAACTATATAGGTTAATCATATATATATTATATAAATGTAATCTATATAGATAAAATATATAGGTTATGCTATTAATATAGGCTAATATATAACCTATAATTATAATCTATATATAGATTGACCTATATATTATAAATATATGTTAAATATAAATATATTAATATAGATTTTTATTATTATATATAAATATTAATATCAACCTATATTAAATAATAATATAGGTTTATAATTAAATAAATATAATATATTTATTATTATTATTTTATATATAGGTTATAACCTATAATATATGATATTATTATAGGTTATATTGTTAATTTATATATAGGTTATAACCTATAATAATCAAATCTCACCTCTACCTCATCATTCTTTCATTAATAACAATTAGGTGTCACCTTTACCTCATCATTCCTTCCTTAATAGCAATTTGGTGCCACCTCTACCTCCTCAAAGGCCACCACTGTATCTAATTATTAACTTCTTTCTTGCTTAAAGTAATTGCATATTTTACCCTACATTCGGATCAGTAGCCGCCCGGCTGAGGGTTCGTGAGTACCGCCGGTTCTAGTGGGCGCTCCCCCATTAGAGCCGTGATTACCATTCCGCCGCCACAAAGAAGTTCGGTGTTACAATCAGGCGGAGTCCGTATCAGCTGGAAGAGTCTGTCCACATCGGGCGATTCAAGTAAGTTGAACGCGGTGCCGCGCGAGGTTAAAAGTGTGCTCTCAGGAGTGCAAAAAGTTAGCCCCGTGACAGTTGGTTATAACCTATAATATGTAGATTAATCATATATATTTATTAATATATTATTATAACATTAATGGTATAATCTATATATTATTATAATATATTTATCACATTAATGTGTCATAATAATAAATAACTATTCTCTATTATAATAATATATTATAGGAAAATTTAATACATATAATATATATTTATCTATTATGATTATAATAACTACATTACCATACATATGATTATGTTTAAGTTATATATTTGATTTATTTACATTATTAATCATATTAAAATGTGATATTAGATATATAGATAATTTATAATATAATGGGCAATATAATGTAAATAATATTATATATAATATATAATATTTTATGTATTAATAAAATAGGTTTATTTATTGGGTAATTTTCCTTATTATTATTATTAGTTACAAATCATATTATCATTGATGTAGTGAGAGCATCAATATATTATATAATCTATAATGTGACCTGATTAAATAATTATATATCCTATACTCAATTGAGATTGATTTAATAATTTATGCATATTTCATAAGTATATGTTATGGTCATATATTTGTAGTTTCAAATCATCATAAATATTTGATATATAATTGGTAAAATATCTAATATCTATTAGGTAAATTAAGTATATTTATTAAATAAAAACTACAATTTAAGACTTTATTATAACATATTTTTGTCAATTATTTATAATATACTTATAGATCTTAAATAAATATTATTGGGTAACATTGTTTGATAGTAATATAATTATTTTACTTATAATAATCTCAATTCTTTATATAAAATAATTTATATTACTTATAATACCAATTATAAATGATTAATTTAAAAAGGTCAACATGAGAATGAAACCTATAATTACCTAATTTAATACAATTGCATGATAACACATTTTTTTTAATGATAATATATACAGTGTATTTGATTTTTACCTTTAATAATAACTACCTGTTTATCATACAATTTATGTGTCAAATATTATATACAAACTAGTACATTTATTAATAAAAACATTATTAATCCCCAATCAAATTTAAAATTATAAGGACAATTTGATGTGAAATCACTAATAACAATTAATTAAATACTCTTTTTATCCATTCCAAAAAAAAAAAAAAAATCATATATGTTGAATCAAATATAAAAATAAAACTACTTAAACTCAACAACAGACCTGCAAAATGTCCTCACTTTATCGTACAAATTGCAGTGAGTTGACATTTTTTTCCGTATTGTACAGTTATGGAATGCATGCGGCATGGAGAATGCATCAGCGGTACATTTGTCGGGACGGCAGGGCAAACACAACGGAAAACGAAAAAAGGCCAAAAGGTTTGACTAGTCCGAGCTTAGTGTGTGACACTTAAGCCGGGCCCTCCTAGTAGGGCTCGAGAACGCCCATAGCCAACAAGGGTGGCACAACGAAATTTACCACCTCCTTATATCGGCTGACTCGAACCTATGCTCTCCTTGGCAACATTAATCAGTAAACTAAATCATGTGGTCCACTAGCACATTCTCCTCATTCCTCTATGCCCGCATTATCGATATTTGGAAGTTGATTTTTGCATCGAATTTTTATCATTAAATCGCTCGATCATTCACTTGGACGTGAAGGTCCAACTGTGTTGGCTACGACGGTCATGCAAGGAAAGGTTACGATAGTACTATGGGGAAGGCCTCGATTAAGACGGTTGTGGGTAGGCGGCAACCCGTGTAGCGGGTCCTGCATAGATGATTTTCGTCGGGGTCACAAAGAGAGGAAAGCGGGATGCTGGGTTTAGAATGCCATAGAGATTATGGTGAAGCAATAACAACTTCTCGCATTATGATCCCCACAATGCGATCGTCCGTCGCCCATGTCAAATTTAGATTTCAACAAATGCCTTACCCAAGAGTGGTTGTGTCTTGAGTGCCATCAATAGGGACCAACTGCAAGATCGCCTTTAATCATTGAGTGTTCGATGCGGCCTTTCAAAGGCCTTCCGTTGTTTGCGGGCCAAGGGTGTCGAAGGGTCATTGGGAAATACTGTCATGAAACGGCTGAAGGAGATGTGAGCCCCGCAAGCGTGAATGCAGGCAGAGGTAAGCTTGCGGGAAGAAGCTTGAGGAACGTTGTTGAGATGGCAGTGTGGGACAGACGAAGACCCACATTGCGAGTTCCGTATGGATGATGATCGTCAGCGCCAGATTTAAATGTCATCGTTGCAATGTGATAAGGGAGGGAAGCTTGAGTGAAAGGCTTTAACACATTGTGCTACTTTGGACATAATTTCAAATTTTGCTTGTGAGCTCCACTTAGACCCTGCTTGCAGACATTTTCCTTGTTGTTTCGAAATCATGAATTTATAATCATCAATTTCGCAATATTTCTAACCTCCTTTTGTTGCAAGAGAAATACATAAACATCCCGTGCAGGCTAATGATAGAAGAGGGCAAGGTGTCACCAAGAGATTAACTCGTTGATAGGGTTACAACGATGGAGCTGTGACGGGACGACGAGACCAAGCATGGAACCCGCCATGCGGGCGGCAATCAAGTGTTGGGCATTGCCAAGGTGGCGAAATGGGGGCGGAGACTCGCATAGGGTGACGCACAATGGCGAGTCCGCAAAGGTTGAAGGACCCAACGACAGGGACGGGTGCAGAGTCCGCACATCGGGTGGACGTCAAGGCTTAGTTGTTGGCAAATGACATAGCGCAACAGAAAACAACTCAAGGAAACTTGCATCCATGGGCTCGCAAGGGCGCAGAGTCCGCACATCGGGTGGACGTCAAGGCTTTGGTTGTTGGCAAATGACATAGCGCAACGGAAAACAACTTAAGGAAACTCGTGTCCATGGGCTCGCAAGGGCCAACGAACGCTGAGGCAAAGAGTAAGCGGAAGCCCATAGGGCTAAACTCGCAGAGGCAAATGACTTGGTGAAACTCAGTTGGGTGAGATGGGCCAATATGAAGTTGATCATTTTTAAAGCTTATGGCCGATTTAGGTTTGGAAATGGGGGGGCACGCAATGCAAAGTAGGGAAAATAGCCCGTCAAAAGCGTAAAGAGGGGGTCCCTGCCTTCGGTAGGGCGTGTGTACAAAACATGCACAATAGGTATCACTTGAACTTGTAAGGAATTTCTAAGACCCAATTTTCTAACTTTATTTAAATTATAATTTTCTTACGCGACTTGGAGTTATGACTCATAAAATATATAGTTAATTTACTTACATTCATTGTTTTTGTAATTCCCCTACTAGTAGATCCACCATGATTGTCACTATAATTTTTCATTATAGATACATTACAATAAAAGAGGATGCAACTAGTACAATAGAATTTGAATAAATATAGATAAATATAGTTCTATGTATTTAATTGACTTGGAGTTATGACTCATAAAATATATAGTTAATTTACTTACATTCATTGTTTTTGTAATTCCCCTACTAGTAGATCCACCATGATTGTCACTATAATTTTTCATTATAGATACATTACAATAAAAGAGGATGCAACTAGTACAATAGAATTTGAATAAATATAGATAAGTATATAGTTCTATGTATTTAATTGACATTTAATATATAGTTAATTAATTTATTGTTATTTTATAAAAAAGTATAGAAGTTATTGCATGTCCCCTTAAGTCATCCTCTAAGCTCCCCTTAAGCCATCCTCTTACCTTTCCTTTTAAGCCATCTCCTAATTATAGAACTAAGTTTCTCACATTACAAATACTTTGAGTCAATACTCTTGCATCTCCCCTTAAGTGATCATCTTAGTACCCCTTAATTCATCCTTGTACATCCCCTTAATTCATCCTCTTACCCCCCTCTTAATTCATCTCCTAATTAGAGCTAAATTTCTCACATGATTTATAGTCAAGGCTTGAATGTATCTCCCCTTAATCCATCCTCTTATGTTGTCATAAGTTATGTTTGGAATTATATAATTAATCATTTTTATTTCAGGTCTTCCACAACTAGATGTCATTGGTGACCACTACTTGTGCATTCAACAACTCATGAAAAAATATAGAAAACAATTTTTTCTATTGTATCACTTGAATTTGTAAGGAATTTCTAAGATCCAATTTTCTAACTTTATTTAAATTGTAATTTCATCGCATGAATTGGAGTTATGACTCATAAAATGTATAGTTAATTTACTTACATTCATTATTTTTGCAATTCCCCTACCAGTATATCCACCATAATTGTCACTAAAAACTTTTATCATAGATGCATTACAAAAAGGAGAGGATGTAGATGGTACAATAAAATTTGAATAAATATAAATAAGTATATAGTTCTAGATATTTATTTGATAATCAAAATATAGTTAATTAATTTATTTTCATTTTATTAAAAAAAAATAGAAGTGATTGCATGTCCCCTTAATTCATCCCCTTAGCTCCCCTTAAGCCATCCTCTTACCTACTCTTTTAGCCATTTCTTAATTATAGAACTAATTTTCTCACTTGACAAATACTTTGAGTCAAAGTTCTTGTATCTCCCTTTAAGCCATCCTATTAGGACCCCCTAATTCATCCTCTTGGCTACCCTTAATCCATCCCCTTAAGTTATCTTCTTAACTCCCCTTAAGCCATCTTCTTACCCCCTTCTTAATTCATCTACTAATTATAGATAAATTTCTCACATGATGTAGAGTCAAGGATTGAATGTATCTCCTCTTAATCCATCCTCTTATACTACCTTAATTCATCTAGATGACATTTAAATTGTATTTTTTTTGCATGATTTGGAGTTATGAATCATAATATATATAGTTAATTTACTTGCATTCATTATTTTTGCAAGTTCCCTACAAGTAGATCCACCATGATTGTCACCGTAATGATTCTTCATCATTAAATTATGTTAGATTAATTTTGTATTCTTGAACTAAAATTGGATAAGCTAATTGTAGTTATATACACATATATTTCGTCATGTTTTAGTTGTATTAAAGATCAATGGTAAATTTGTCTTCGATGTATGACCTTCCATTCTTATAAATCACTTTTTATATTGTTTCAATTTTATCTTATATAAATTGTGTCTTTGATATATATTGTTTCATTCTTACTTGGTCTTCTATATATATTTTTTTTATCGTATAAATTGTGTCTTCAATATATATTCCTTCATTCTCATTTCACCTTCTATATTTTCTCTTATAAATTGTCTTCAGTATATATTCTTTCATTCTAATTTCACCTTCTATAAATTATCTCTTATCTTCTAATTAGTTGAACATCATACCTAACCTTGGTTTGAGGTCAATATTTCCTTTGTTAATTGCATTAGAGTTGGATTCAACTAAGTGACACAAGGATTATGAGGTCAATCCTTAAGCTAAATCTATAATTGATAAAAGTCACCTTATCACCTTAAATAAGTATTTACATTAATGTAAAATGTGTCTTCAATGAATGATGTTCTATTCTTATAAATCACCTTTTATAGTGTTCCAATTTTATCTTTGATATATTGTTTCATTCTTATTTGACTTTCTATATTATTTCTTTTATCTTATAAAGTATGTCTTCAATATATATTCTTTCATTCTCATTTCACCTTCTATATTTTCTCTTATAAATTATGTCTTCAATATAAAGTTTGGTTGAGTAATAAATTAATTTCAATATTCTAAATGGCTCATTTTATGTCTTTTTTTCACATGAGACCCGCTTCTAGGATCTATTTCTATCTTTTTTATACATTAGATGTACTCACAAATTTTAATGTTGTTGAATAATTGTGGTTAATGAAATCATAGTTTAAATAAAATTATTGAAAACTTCATTCAACAATGGCATCTAAATATTGGAATTTAATTAGACATGAATTTATATAGTGCATACTAAAATGTCTAAAATTTAAGTGAGTGTACAATCAACATAATGTCTACATCTTGTAGTCCACACGAAAAGCTATATCTAGAGCTAGTCTATAAAAAATATGCTAAAATGTGTAGATACAAACATATTATGTAGAACTCATAAAAGGTACTAAAATATGTCTATCCACATGAAATAGCAGGTACAATGTACATAGTCATAGTCAGGTGGCACATATAAATAAATTATGTATACACATGTGTACATATAGTCCCTAAAATAGATCTATCATATGTCAAGATCATCAATAAAATCAAGAGTCATTTTTGTTCCACATGAATTAGATGGGCATGTATCATGATGTACAAGAGTTAAAAAAACTTGAAATTAGATCAAGTTAAAAAAAATTATATGTGCACAATATGATGATTTAAATTTTATTTAATTTAACTTATAAAATCATGAAAACCAATTTTTAAATCTAGACTATAAATCATGCATAAATTACCATATGATCATGTGAATCTACTCCCACATTTAGTTCAATACGTGGTATAGTTTTTGATTCAGGACCAAACATCTCAATTGTTAATTCCTAGATATTCAAATTAAGAAAACAATAGGTTAAAAAATATTTACCAAAACATGAATTTCACCATATATATTTAAAATATCTAGAAATTGTATAGAAAAATTACTAAAGTTTAGGACCTAAAATGATATGGATGACTTGTGAAATTGACCTTGATCAGTAGCTTGACTAGCACCTATGATTATAGTTCTATCATCCTTCATATGTATATATATGAAACACACACACACACACACACACACACACACACACACACACACATATAATTTTATTTTAAAATTTTAAAATAATAGTATATCTAGTGAATTCAAAGTATAAATTTCTAACTTAAATAATTTTTTAATTCACACACCAAAAAGGCTCATACATAATAGTTGATGATGGAGGAGCACTCACCACACCTTGTAGTTGATTGGACATGGAAATTACATGACCTCCCTACATCTACAATAATGTTTCACATGTACAGTTGAATTAAATTATGGAAAAATTAAAATATATAAATAAATAATTAAATGATGCAAGTTCAAATTAAAATTATCTATACATATCTAGTTTTAGGGTTAATATTTTAGTTTACTTGAGTTTAAGGTGTGTCGACTTGTATAGCTCCCAATGCAAAACAAAGTTAATCTATTTGAGATGATGTCCTGAAGCCACCCATCTACACCAAATAGTTCAAATTAATATATATAATTTCATGTTATTAAACATAAATTTTGATACATGTGCATGTTACACACTATAGTGTCGAAAAATATCGTTGGTAACATTTTCACACTTGTTTCGGCCCTCCTTGTTAAATTGAGCTTAATGTCGCCTTGACTTAGTGTTGTAATGTGATTAACACACTCACATTAGGTATTGGGCCCTTGTGAACTAAATAAACCTAATCCTAACTTATTTAGAGTGTTGTAACACACTTTCACACTTTTCTAGGGTTGTCATTAATAATTGGGCTTCTTTATGCTTCAATTGGCCTTTTTTGCATCCACAAGCCTCATTTAATGCATCTTTTTGAGGATGATCCTGACACAAAGCAACATCCAATCATAATTTAGGTGTTTTTAGGTTGTGTGGCCTAGATTTGGTCATATGAGTCTCACTTAGGGTTTTGGGTCCCTATCCTAATTTTACACCTTTCTAAGCATTTTTGAATTTGTTCCCATAAATTATGCCTAATGGGACTCATATGCCACCTTGGGCATATGAGTCCCGTGTGGCCCAAAATTAAAATTAATTCAAATTCTTGGTGGGATTTTATCCTCCTAGATCTGATGTCGGCCTGTAGTGTTGTAATTTCTAGAATTTTTGCATAATTAAGTATAAATACAAGTTTCTTTCACTCATTTTACACCTAGCAAGTTGAATGAGCATTCTTATAGAAAATTGGAGTTCATAAGAAAATTCAAGTGTTTACAAGAGAATTCAAGGGTAGATTATCAAGTATTTTAGAGCATCATTCAAGCATCAAGCATCATGTCAAAGTCTTCATGCATCATGTTTGTTTTGGAGCTAACAATTGTGATGTAGGGTTTTATGATTCAAGCTAGCATTTCATTCAAGATCTACCCTATTCAAGCAAGAGTCAAGATCTAGATCCATTGGAGCCACTTCATACATGTTTGTAGCCTCTTATTGCTAGGGTGTGGTGAGTTGTAACATCTTATTTTGTTCATTCATCATTCTCCATTCCTATTTCATTTTGTTTCAAGGTTTGATTACCAAAATAGGGTTTGACCAGGGAAAACCCCTATCCACTAACAAAACAACATTTTCCCCTCTCTTTAGTGTGTGATTTGTAGTTTTAGATTGAAGGGGCATTGAGCAATTAGTTTGGATAAATTTGTCAAAGTTGTCACCTTGCATTGGAGATACTTGGAAGACTTCTACATGTTGCAAATCAGAGTTTCAAATCCGAAAATCAATTAGGAAGTGTAGAATAGACCTTGAAAACTAGAATCAAATTTTGAAGCTTCAAAAAACCCTAACTAGACTGATACGCTAGTTCTAGTGTATGAGTCCCAATTTAGGTCATTTTTTAGGTTTTTGTAGATTCAAACACCCATTTGCCAAATTCTTGTTCTTGTATAGAAACCCAGATCTAGGACTGATTCGCCTAGCCTAGTGTATGAGTCTCAATCAACATTAAAGTCATTGTTTTTAGCAATTCAGACCTCCATTAAGTCCTCTTCAGATTACCAAGTACACACATTTCATCTTACAACTTATTATTTTGTTTTTCATGTTTTTTAGGTCATTTAGTGAAGGATTGCATCATATTAGGGTTTAAGCATTACAACTTGCATTCCATTTATCTTTCCAATCCCTAGCTTGGTGGTGAACCCCTCATTAGTTTACAATCAATCCCTAGAACAACCCTATTGCAAGATCTCTTTCTCCTTTGCATACTCAAGGTTGAGATCTCTAGGGTTTTTCTTGAATTAAGTGTTGGAGTTTTGTTTTTCTATCTCCCTATCATAGAGAAGAGCACCAAAATTCTTCCTTTCACACACCTAAAAGAAATTAAAATGTGACAATGTGTACCTATGTAGGATGATCATCAGAACATAGTAAATCCATATATGATCCCATCTTTGATGTAGGTGCATCTGAAGTGGATGTAGGAGTAGGGCCATAACATGGATGATTATAGTTTTGACCAAAATGTGGTGTCTAAACATGGGATTTCCTAAGAGAAAACTTAATGTTCCTAATGTCAAAACTACCACCTGATGTTGAAATGGTGCAAGAATACTAGGATAAGGAGAAGCAATGATGGGTGGAATAGGAACAAGTCAATTAGGATCAACATGTGCCCCTTCTTTATGATGTGGCATGCCACTACAAACTCCCTAGAATGATCTCATATCAAAATAGTTAGATTTTAAACCCATCTCAAATTATGCCCATAATTTCCTCAAAAATACAGTGGTGCCTAACAATTAGCGTGTGGTGCATTATCAAAGACCATCCACCATGGCTCCTAAATATGTGGCAATCTAAGGATTACTACACCATCTAATTGAAATTCTTTTTTTTGAGGTATTGGTTGATTGGTTGTAGGATCAACGAAATATGGGGCTATTGTTTGTTTGGTTATATGAAGATCAAGAATCTCTCTATAAGAGAGTCCATCTGCATTGAACTACCTCCTCTCCTCCTTCCAATCATGGCAACTATCAAAATCTGCATTGATAGAGCGAACTGAATCAACAACAGTTTGCATTGAATATGCATATGAGGCTCATTTTTTATCTATTTTTTTTCTTGAATTATGTTTATACTTTCATTAAATTTTCTTTCAATCGATCCTCATCAAGTGGAGGGGTGGGAGGTTTTGACATGGGGGGTTATGATGTGGGGGGATTTGAGATGGAGAGTTTTGAGGTGGGGGCTTTTGATGTTGAGGGTTTTGTAAAATATCATCTATTAAAAATTTATCAAGTGAAGGTATTCACTCCATTGTGCTACTTGCATGTTAAACAATTAGAATAATTTAAATATCAACAAACTAATTACATAATGAAGCATTATGCACTAAATTTTTAAATAAAATATATTTTTGATAAGTTCAAGATCTATAATTAATGCAATGTGTTAAAGATCACATTGAAGACACATTTAATTTACATCAAAGACACATTTGAATATGATAAATGTAGAACATGAATCCTAATTTATAATTTTTTATACATTGATTAAATATATAAAATTAGAAACTATATGCATACATGATAAAATTTAAAACACTTGAAGAGAAGGAAATAAATAAATTTCAACTTATGTATACATAATTTAGAAATTTATATACTATAGTGGTTCAACATGCATGATGATAATCCTACAAGTATTCTAATTTATTTGGTAGAGTGCAATTTATTTTATAGATTTAATTTTTTTTACCATGCTTAAACTAAACATGTGGATGTATAATATATCAATTTATTAAGGAGATGGGTGAATTAAGGAAAGTAAAAATTGAGGTTATACTAACACTTAAGTAAATGCTACTATTTCTTTAAGAAATTTTTGATGAATACTACTTGATGTTTTTACATGGTACAAAGATGAGATGGGTTTACCTCTAGATTATACATGAGGTTAACTTCTTGGGATATTATAATTTCTCCTACTTGATGGATAGCAAGAGAGATATAATCTTATAAATTTGGTGTTTTATTTAACCTTGGAAAGTTCTTAATGTGTTTCATAATAGTGGAAGGTTCATATCATATTAAATTACCACCTAAGATAGAATTGATATCAACATCTCTCCTACAAAACTAGGCTCATCTCATGTGTTGAAATATTGTCTATGATATACCAATAAAATTATTGTCATCTATTAGGACCATATTATTTTAAAACCCTAATACTTCATTATTTATAATCACACTTAAATACTTAAAAAACCCTTTGATTTTGGTTTAAATACCCAAAATGTTACACTTTTTTATTGTTTCAATATTGACTTGGTATTGTACATTGTCAGTCAATTATTTTAAATCCTTTTCATTATATATTTACTAGTAATTAACCAACATAAAACATCCTTTAAAGTGACAAATTTATTTAATTGTTTATATTTCACTTACCATTCATTCATAACCACATATTAAGCTATGAATATATTAATTTACTCACTTTAATCATGTCTTAAATATAGCATTAATACTTTGTGTTGTAATATGAGGTCAACTAGTCATTCAAAAATCTCACACTATTTCTATATTCTCTTTGGACTTAAGGTTACATATTAATCAATGTGTGCAAAGTTTTTTTCTTAGCACTAAGTTTAATCTCTTAGTCACTAGTCCACTAGCCACTCCCACTAATCTTCTATTAATCCTTTTTAATTATATCTAACTAATTAAAACTATTCTCTTAACATTTCTTAATACCTTGAATTCTAAAATCAATGTTGATTGATTGGTGGTAGTTGTTAGCTTCCAAGTTGCACATTTTTTATTATAGGCTACTCAATAATGAGGTATTGTATCTAGTATTCTTCACAACAAGAAGTAATTCAAAGGCTTGGGATTTTCAAAATAGTGAGTGATTTCCTTTCTTAGGTTTTTAATTACTGTGATGTGGCATATTATTGATTTATTTGATGTTTTAAGATAAATGGTCTAGTTTTAACATTCATTAAATATTTAATCACTGTAAATTTCTTGGTAAATTATCGACCTTGCATATGGATAAATCCAATCATGAGAACCATATAATTTTAGGTGTAATTTATTCATAAAATTACATTAAAGTAGATAATATATCTCATTTATTTGAATTTCTCAACATGGTTTGTATTTAGGTCACATATTAGCCAAAGAATAGAATAGGATATCACTAGTAAAATAATTCTTCCTAAGAAGGTGGACACAATTTCAAAATTGTTCCTAAATTAATCTAACATCAATAGAGAATATTTCATGATGGAATCATTCTAAATATTGCATTTAATAACATACCTTATTGAAGAATCTTTATCATATGTATGTGTACACTTTAGGTTCATATATTCCATCTATTTTTATGGCTTTTACATTTGAGGTTTCCTATTTATCTAGTTAGGTTTTGGTTTCTATATCTTTTAGGAGTTATGTTATTCTCTACAAATTTATTGTATCTATTATTTTGATGACATATATTTAGAATTTGGGTTTTAACCTAAATTCCATAGCACACCAAAAAACCTTATCTCAACCTAGTTTCTACCTACTTACAAGAAAACTAAACCCATCTAACAAATAAATTATATAAATATAATAGGAACACATATAAATCATGAGGGGAAGGGCATTAAACCTCCCAAGGATGTGTTTATGAAATTAAAACATGTAAGGAGGAAGACATTATGTCTCTTAGTGTAATGATATGTAAAAGTAAGGTTAATGTGTCATGGGGGAAGTCATCATGCTTCCCCAAAAAATTATGTGTTGCTATAGAAGTGGAATATGGAAATGTAGGATCAAGAGGTATGGCTCTAGAATCATGATATAGGAAAGGAAATGCAACAAGTAACTCTAGGGAGTAATATGTATTTGATATATAGGCTCAATGTATATAGCTTTAGGAAGAAATATGTGTCAATTTGAGACTAGAATACATTCTCTAACTATTGTAGAATGGTGTATAAAAGCAGAAATCATATGTAAGCTCTAGTAAGTGTGATATATAACAATATGAAATCAATAAATTTTAGTATCTAGGAAACTCAATGTAATAATATAGAATCAATGGGTCATGTGTATATGTGTAACATGGAAACAAAGGTAATGTAAACATAGGAAAAGGATAGAGATAAACTAAGAAAGACCTATTGTGGATTCTACATGGATCTTCATAGTTGAGGTAAAATAGTTATGGTTTTCCTTAATTTGAAATATTTGAACAAAAGTGAGAGGATCACTTTTATTTACCTAGGGTGTCTGTTGCAAGAGCATCTCAAGTGTAAGAGAAATCTTATATCAACCAAAAATATTTGTTTATATTTTCATTTTTATTTTATTTTAACATCATTTTATTATTTCCACATAGACATTTATTAACATATTCTAGTAGACAATAACTCTATTATATGTTATTGCTAATTCATCATAATGCATTAAAATTGATATTGAAGTATCTTATTGGGTGTACTTAACATGTCCATATCTTTGTTCAAGAATTTATTGTGGATTAAGGCAATGACTTGTTACACCTACTTAAGGAAGGGTTATCTTATGTATGCACAACATATTTAATTCTTGTTGTATATGAGATTATTGATCCCATATATATTTTTTGTTGACCCCTCAAGGATTTTCAAAACTTACATCTTGTTGCACACTTTAAAGAGAGGTCATCTACATGTTTCATGAGAAACCAACTAATTTGGGGAGTTTCATGAGAAACCAACTAATTTGGGGAGTAATTCAAGAATAATTCATTTAATATTAGACCCATTATCATTGTCACATGTGCATATAGAAATATACTATTATTTTAGTTGGCACAAGAATACTACATCACAATCTTTATACAATATTAGTAGTTCAACATTGAAGAGGTAGAAGTCGCTAGTTACGACTAGCCAAGAGAGAGTTTAAAAGATTAGAGAGAGTGCTAAATTTTGGATCATCTCATTGTTTAGTGTTTTAAAAATTCATGTACTTATTTATTCTTAAATTTAATTGTAATTAAATATTAGGCCTAATTATGAATTACAAACCCTAGCATAAAAAAATATTGATTTAATTTCAGACTCTAAATGATCAATCTATTCTATATATTTCTTATATGGTATGAACTTTGTGTGAGTATTTAAATTAGTGTGATATAGGTTGAATATCAATTAGTAAATTCAAGAACAACTACATTTATGAACTACATGTTGTAACCTAGGTCTAGTCAAGTCCTAGTAAACTTTACATGTTTTTGAAATAAATGATTAATATGAAATATTTAGGAGCTATAAAATTCATCCTCATTATGGAGATTAAAATGACCTAAAATATGGGGTAGTGGGCCTAGCTTGATTGGATAAAGCATCCTGCTGTAGGAAAGAGGTCACGAGGTCTAGTCTCCCCACTA
Organism: Sequoia sempervirens; assembly: GCA_007258455.2. Lineage (NCBI taxonomy): Eukaryota > Viridiplantae > Streptophyta > Pinopsida > Cupressales > Cupressaceae > Sequoia > Sequoia sempervirens. The sequence goes on from VDFB02271358.1 coordinate 122,765,430, forward strand.
TCCCCATGGTACTGGATGGGGTGTCATGCTAGTGTCACTGGTCAGATGAAAAAAGTTTACCAGGTGCACTATAGTTTATAGGGGGAAGCTACCCAATTCTGATTACTGTAGTCTAAAAATATGACCTAAAGTATAAACCCTAATTTTAAACTATAAATGTTAAATATATAGCCAAAATATAAACCCTAATTTTAAACTACAAATTTTAAATATATAGCTAAAAAACATAAGAAAACCTAAAATCCTAACCTAGAGGTCACAAAGCTTGCAATGTTGACAAGAGGAGGTAGCAAGCACTATTTGGCAATTCAAATACCTCCAAAAATGGCTACTTGTTTTTCTTGGTCATTGTTCAATCATATAAGTTGGGAAAAAAGGACTGATAGTCATTTTTTAAAATAAATAGCTTTAAGAAATGGGTACTCATTTAGAAAATGGGTACTCATTCCATAATGGGTACCCATTTTGTAACATGATCTCAAAGCATAACATGTACCCATTTTGATCTTAGGATCGAGATCCTATTGCTAAACGGGTTAAAATGGGTACTTGTTCCTGTTAGCATTTTTCTCTTGCCTGAAACTTCCCCTCTTTATGGAACCATCTTCTTTATCTATAGCAGAGGTGGAATACATCACAACAACATCTTGTTGCACACATGTTCTCTAGAATGAAACAAACATTGAAGGATATTAAGGTTGAGTATGAGCATCCCATCTCCATATTCAATGACAATACAAGTGCAATCAACATCTCTCTGAACCTAGTTATGCACTCTACCTAATAAAACACATTCCAATCAAATATCATTACTTAAGAGAGAAAGTAGTTGATCAACAAATGAAGTTTGGGGTACATTACTACATAGGAACTAATTATGGATATTTTTGCAAAGCCCCTTCCAAAAGAGACTTTTGAGTACTTGAGGGAGAAATTGGGAGTGGCATCACTCTCATCTAGTCAAATTACTTTAGAAGAAACATGTGTTCAAGAGGAGCTATTTATTTTCTTATCTTTTATCGCCAGAAATCCTTTGTCATTGATGTCAAAGGGGGAGGACTAGAGTAAGGGAGAGTATTTCAGTCAAGGGGGAAGTTTATCTTTGTTGCATTCCAAGATTATTTCTTTGCAAGGTTGTCATCAATTACAAAGGGGGAGATTGTTGGAAAATAGTTGTCATTGATGTCAAAGGTCAAGGAAGGTGTCTATGGTTAAAATTTGGTGGCCACGCTTTGTATTTAAATATAAAATGAAATAAATATTTGTGTCCCCCCGTGGTTGGTGCCCTTCTTGGAGAAATAAAAGAAATAAATTAAAAATTATAAAATATTTTGTTTGTTTATGAGGTTGACCCTCCTCATGTTGGCGCCCATTTTTTGGGATTTAAAAATTGAAATTAAATTTAATGTTTTTTGTTTTGGACCAAACCTATCTAGCCACCCAAATTTGAAGATGAATAGATGCATTTAAAATGAGGGGATGCATTCATTTTGACATTATATGTTGATTCAAAAAGTTGCCTCCCTTGGTGAGAATATTTAAAGAGGTTGTGAAGATCATTTGAAGGAAAACAATTCATTGAATATCATTTGAATAAAGAGAATATTTAAAAGCCATATAAGTGTTTTTTTTTAAGATATAATAGCAGAGTTATGAGAGATACTTGAAAAGATCTATAAACAAATTTATGGTAGAGTTTGTAAGTAATTTAAAGTAAATTTTTATGACTTCATGAGTAGATCCATGAGAAATAATTGAGAAAATCTATGAGAAAATTTATGGAATTTTAAAAAAAGATATTTACAGAATATTTGTGAGAAAGTTTTTGAGCAACGTATTGGAACAGATTCAAGAAGTTTCACATAATTATCATATTGTTCATTTGGAGATCAGGTGGTTGGTGCCTCTCATTAAAAGAGATTGTTGTCTCTTCCTAAGTTGGTGCTTAGTTGTGGAGATTGGTGTCTCCTATGGGTTGGTTCCTACAAAAGAAGTTTTGTTAATGAAGTAGGTCGATTCCTACAAGGAGATCTATATATGTAATATTTTCCCGTGGTTTTTTATCATAAAGGTTTCTTCATAAATCATGTGTTTGTTTTATGTTCCTTATTGCTAGATTGTGCATGTGTTTTATTGCTATGGATCATTAATTTTTTTGAAGTACTATTTTTGTGGTTAATTAAGTATTTAAAAATGTAAAATATTTTTATATTAATTCACCCCCCCCTCTCAGCATAATTGAGTACTCTTGAATATTATTTATAATGAAAAAAACCTTTGTATATATAGAAAAGGGTGAAACCTAGAACAACATAGCTTTATGATGAGTTTTAATCATATCACTTCATGCACAAAAGTAAAATGCTTTGAACTTAATTAGAGTGGTGTGAACAGGTTCTAGAAGGAAATTGGTTAGGTAGACAACCCCATTCACACCAACATATGTATATTTATATGTATAATGTGTGTGTATATATATGCAAAACCATTTGAACTTTGAAATACTTGCAACAATAATCATAAACTTGATTTAAGCATGAACAATACCCAAGTCATATGCAAGATAGTCATTCCCTAATATTATATAACAAGGATATCATGAAACATTCAATACCTTGATGATAAATCATATGTATATCTATCAAATACCCCATAGATAATGAAGAAATCGCCTTATCTTTAAGTACTTGAAACATAGTGTTGGTTATAATTGAGTTCATAGCATAACATCTTATTCTATTTTATAGTCATAACATGAATATCACTATGAGTGAGCTATATAATCATATAACATATCTCAATGTATTGTTTCCATGTAATAATCATAATGAAAGGACAAAAAACTATTTAATTTTCTAAAACAAATAACAATATTTAAACATTGAACTACTCATGGTTTTTAGTAATAGTATCATGCCCATGATCAATCATTACATATGTTTTAATATGAAGAACATTCAATTACATAATCTAAACTATTTATGCTAGAGTCACATGTACTTGCAACATTTTTAAGGAGAAATTTAATATAATGGAATTTTTTCTTGACATACACATCTATTTGCATATTATTATCGACATGCATAGTGATATCATGTGTTCCATAGTTTATCCAAGTGAAAATATGAATATTTTTGTTTATATATAGTAATATTATACATATCACATTTCATATTTATCATAAGTTCTTATGGCCTAATAACACCTATGGAGTATATATGGAGTATATGGTAAAGGAATATATGGAGTATCTTGTCTATTAAAAAGATAGACCAGTAGATGAAGCTTCTTGAATGTAAGGTTCTCAATTGGTTAAGTATGGGATACCCATTCCCAACTTACCTAAATATTCATGAGTTGTACACTCATGGAATATTTTTCTTATTGGGCATGTCTAATGCAAGAGCATCTAGGTGAACAATCGATCCGACATCACCCAAAAAATATAAATCTTTAATGCCTTCAATTTAATTGTTTGTTTCTTCTTGTAGGTTGATGTTTGGAAACTTCCAGTTGTAAAATTTTCCAACTTGATATGGGTTATCTAATGATTTTATCTTGAATAGGAGCTTAATGGGCTTTCATCTTTCATTTTGGTGAGTTTTTGATGAAAAAATGCTAAGTTATTTCCATGCAAGGATTGGTGTTCCATCCAAACTTGGAATGGGTTCCATCTAAATGCAGAGTTCCAATGACCATCTAGATTGATTATCTAGTTCAAACTTGTTTTCCCACAACAAGATTTTACAAAGATTTGGATATCATTGAGATGCAAGGTCTGAGTGGTCATGTGGACCAGCTTAATTTGAGCCAAAATTGGTTGGGAAAATTTGAACTTCATCTCAATGCAACATTATGGTGATAATTTGGATACAGTTTTCTAACGGTCATCTAGATGTAAGATTCTAGGGGTCATTTGGATGCAAGTTTCCATTGCTCATCTAGATGTGGGATTTTAGTGGTCATCTAGATGTGGGATTTTAGTGGTCATCTAGATTTGGGTTTCTAATGATCATCTAGATGCGAGATTTTAGTGCTCATATGGATGCAAGAATTTATTTCCATCAAGGCATGTGGGTCAAACCAAGTGAACTAAACTTTATGATTTAACCATCTAGTTCAAATGAAAAGCTTCAATGATGATGTCAGTATGTGATGATGTTGACGTGATGTGATGATGACCTCATCATAGAGAAATTATTGAAAATAAGGTAAAACTATTGTCACTTGAAATTGCACCCTATTGAATACGAAATTCAACGATTCCAGTGTAACATGGGAAGACCTCTCAAAGTGTGGGCTTTGATAAGTAGAGGTCAACCATCAGAGAAAGTTGGCTTCCTTGTTTGTGTATCTCCTAAAACTTCTAATTTTTTGAAGGAAAGGGGAGAAGGATAATGCTTAAAAGTAAAACTAATTAAATCTAACTCTACGGTGATACACCAAATTGGATTTGAACATAAATCCTAGATTATAAACACTTTGCTAAAATGATTGAAAATAAACTTGCACAACTCATTCATGTAATTCTTTTCATAAGTATTTCATAACAAGGTCTTGATGCTCAAACTTCTAGAAGGAAGGTGACTTCACAACTATAAGCCATTCAAAAAATTTGACATAGATTATGACATGCAAAAAAAACTAACTCTTGCATAAAGGTACTGAATACGAGACAAGACTATAAGGAAATAACAATACCTCACAGATAGCCTGATCAAATCGTCTGAATGTACACAATGAAGCAAGGAAAGAGGGGGAAAAACTTCAAAATCTTTGATAACCAAGGTTTTTCTATTATTTCATATCCAAAAAATGAGTTATAAAAGTATGCCAATCTGAGAAAGGACTATAGAAGTCACTGTCTTCAAAAAATTGCATAAAGAAGAACTACCCTTTTTGGTCTTGAAATCCTTCTTTATAGGAATAGAAGGAGCAACAAGCATCGAACCAGAAGGGGACACACATCACTTGCCCATTGGACCACCCCATGGCACTTAAAGCCTTAAAACTATTACAACCACCACCATTAATCCACAACCCCTCGTCCTTGACCCCGAGACTGCTTCAGAGTCGGTTGCGTGCTTAGAATGCATGGTTGCCTATGTCGGTTCTACCTTGGCCAGAGGAGTCTTGTCCACCATTAAGTCTCGCGAGCCACCTCAACACCGCCTCTAGAGTTGCCTTGAATGCTTGTTAGTCGATCAAACACCTATGTCAATCAGATCAGGCCGAGTGGGTGATCCGCCATTAAGACTTGCCTCACGCACTACGTGAATAGACCAAACTTGACCTGATCTAGATTTTAAATATCAGTCGTTGATCCCTCATTATCGAACAACTTCCCTTTAAAAATTTTGACGCAACTGCCATTAGATCGCTAGGGGCCATCATACTCCACCACCGAGGTCCTTCAACCAGTGAGTTGGTGGGGAACCATCGATCTTTGTCATCATCCATCTGGGAGCCATAGAGCCTCACCCGATTTACTTGACTCAGTCACCCACCCTAATGATTAAGCATTGAGAACCCTTTCTTCAGAGATTATAACATCACCATTGATTTAAAGCATGTGCTCCTCTTGACCGCCTTTAGTGACACGACATTTAAAATGCTTCTTGTGCTCCTCACGGTAGTTAAAGACCATGCACCTTAATCTGGTGAGCTGGCGGGGAACGACTACGATGAATGGTCCGACTCAAATAGATCCGTTGATCTTTTAGTAACAAATGTCGAGAGTAGGCTCATCGATCAGGGCCCACTGGACATGTGGCAACCTCTTGTGCAGTTCCGGAGCATCAAGATGGAATCTACAATATTTGCAACAAGTCTCCCAAAAAATACTTAAATATTGAACTCCCAACTGCCAAGTAGTCCCCACATCTGTCGGCCTGTCGCCTAGTTGAAGAAACCACAAACTTTACAAACTATAGTCAGAGGTTAGGAAACTCCAAGACATCGTGACAACAAAGGAGATCAGCCCACTAGGAAGTTAAGAAACTTCTGAATACCATGAAAAGGTTCAAAGGTTAGAGAAGTCAGTGATCCATCGACCAACAGACTACCATGAAAGTGAAAATAAGAAAAGAAAAGCCACTGAAACTAGAAACAAAACTGGAACTTGAAATAAGTTCCAAAGTTCGGTTTCTGTCCGCGCTCTGCCTCCGAAAGAATGAAAAAGAAAAGGGCTGAAGGAAGAAAAAATAGAAAGGGGGAAAGCAAGGCATAACCATAAGATGAAGACCCTCCCATAAAAATATTGAATACTAGCACATTGGGCTCAACCCTTGTGGGAGCCACATTTAATCCATGTGTTGACTTTAAAACATAATTTTCTATAGTTGCATAAGGAGAAAACAAGTCAGAAAAAATGTGTACCTTGATGCAATGTTCCTCAATTTTGGACTTCATGAACACTTGAAACATGGTTGCTCCGCCCGATTGAGCCCATAGGTGAAAATTGGGTAACATCTTTGGCAACCTCAGCTGGATGTTTGCCTGCTAAACACATAGACTAGTAGCCTAGGCATATCCATTGGGCATGGAGTCACTAGGAAAACTCAGAAATAGACCTAGAGCAGTCTTGTACATAGTTGCAACTCACTTGTAACTCATCATAAAAGATTACGCCACCTTTCAAATTTATGAAGGCCCAATACTGCCAAACAAAAACTATCTAACTATGCAAAACAACACTTAGGGAAAAGAAAGCTGCATCAGAAATGAAACTACCCTACCTACTCTAACCAGCCAAGAAGCTGGTCAAACAAAACCATTGATAGGTTGGGTGAAATAACTACCTTTTCTAAAGAATTTGCAATGTTTTCCATGTTGGAGAACAACTATAAAAAGAGGGAACATGAATAGAACCTTAGCAAACAGTTGCAATATCTCTTGAAGAACATATACAAGCCTACTAACCTTTACATATGGGATGTAAACATTCACGTTATGAGGTGGAAAGGTAACTTGAGTGTGCTCCTCCTTAGTTGTGCTCTCATGCTTGGGTGTAAGCAAGGTGTCAATATCTTTATTGGCCTCCATTCTAGCTAGATGCCTAATCAGGCATCCTCTGGAAATGTGAATCCAGAACTTGTCATGCTGGTTTTCTATAACTCCAAATCATGTCGTTGTTCCTAATCCTATTCCTGAACTCTTGCTTCAAAAGATGTTGGTTCAACAGCCAAAATTAGGCAAAAAGAGGCTTCTTCATGAGCCAAAACTGACTATAGATCATCCCAAAATGAAAATACTTCATGAGCCAAAACTTCTCTCTCATATTGATTTTCATAACCCAGTGACTCATCGCACAGTTGAACATCTAGTAGCTGTCCCAAATCATGCGTTATCACATGCATACCTTCTTCACTTTGTTCAACAAACGAAGGAAGCCCATCATACCAAAACATATCAGCCTCTTTTTCACCTAGCTCCTCATGTTCACTTGTCTCCTCCTGCTGGTTGGGACAACATAGTTCATCTCTATGAGCTATTTCATTGATCTCATCTTGTTGATTGGAATCATCTGATTCTCGAGATGCAGGATAAAACATGACTGTTTCTTCCACAAAACTAGGGAGCTCGCCAAACAAATCAATAAGAGATTGATGCTCAAGCTCTATTTCATTTTTCATACTACTAGAAGACTGTTTATTATCCAAGCTTGAAATGAAAACTTCCAAATCATCCCAAAACAACTCCTCATAAGCTTGCTCAGTATCTTTAATGATAAGAGGATTATCATTCTCCTCAAGACAACATTGTTGAGGGAAGAGAAGACCCTCTTCCTTTGAATCTATCTATTGCTCTGCAATTACAAGTTTCGTGATCAGAATCCGATCTGACTGGTTATTCACCTATGTACATGAAAACTCATCAGCTACATGACCAATGACTTGGGGAATATATTCAATCTATTTTCCCACCATCTCGGCCTCCTCCTGCTTGAGATTTTTCTACTGTAGTCGGTAACATGCTACAACTAAATGCATTGGATTTACTTTGTTGATCCTATTCATGAGAAGTAAGTCGTCTGGGTCAATGGGCTGCTCTTGAGGGATAATGGATTGAACTTGTACAAGAACTACACTCTTGAATTGGATTGAATTCTTTAAAACTTGGAATTTCCAAATGAGAAGACTTACTAGGGGATTATAGAGGCTTATCTTGCCTAAAGCTTGCCAACTTGTACTTGGGAACTTCTTGTGTGGAAAATTTTAGCTGCATTTCTGCATCCTTTGCAACAAGCTATTGGGAAAGATTCTCCTCAAATTTCCTCCTTTCGGCCTCCCATTCATGTTCATCAATTGCTTGTAACAACCCCAATTTTTCATTTTGAATTTGTTGATATTGCTGATTGGTTAGAATAATCGAGGATTCTTATGAACAAGTGTCTTCTTGCTGCTCAATCAATCCTTTGTTGTTGCAATTGATAACACCTTATAGCTAGATGTAAAGGATTTTCCTCTTTAATCCTTTCCCAAAGGAGCAAGTTGTTTGGTCAATGGGTTGCTCTTCCTCTACTTTCCTTTCAACAAAAGATTCATTATGTTGAAAGCATAATACATTGAACCCTAGAAAGTGGAGACCTTCCTCAAAGAAAGGATTTGGAAAGGTAGCAGGTGATTGGGGTACTTGAGACAACTGCTCTTTAGGAGAGTTGGATTGACTTTGTTCAAATATTACATCCTCTTGCACTGAATAGGACCCTCTCTATGCCTCCACCTCATATTGTTGCTTTTGTGCCAGCAGTTGTTGTTCATGAAAATGGGCATTGTAAGCCAACTCCTCTTGCTATAAAGTATGTTCCTGCTGCCTCTCTATCTCAGCCAGTTTCTTGGTCCATTCAAGCACAATGATCTTGACCTTTGCAAACCCAGTTTGCTCATTACTTTGGAACTGATAAAAATGAGGCTGACAAGATGACTGTGCAGGGGTGGGTGGGTAGAAAATATGCTGAAACTATTAGTTACTCCAAAATGGAGGGTGATAAGACATATCTCCATGAAACATGGAGATGTCTTATTCATTTGAGACATAAAAACTAGGACAAGACATATTTTCTTGTTGAAAAACTTGAAACATATAAGCACTTGAACTGCCGAAACCAGAAATTTTTCACTTGGAGTCACGAGATGTGTGAAGAAACCACCTCAAAAAGGCTAGAATTATTGTTGTACACATCAAATAGCAGTAACATAAGGACTAGAATGAATTGAAACTCAACTCACCGTCCCAAAGTAGGGAGTCACCAGGTATGTGAAAAAACATCTCTTGAAGACTGAAAATGTTGTTGCACACACCGAACAACAATATAAAACTTCTAACTTCTGACTTAGGACTGAGAATTAGTTCTCAGGTCCCACCGAGCGTGCCAAAAATTGTTGTCACTTGAAATTGCACCCTGTTGAATACGAAATTCAACATTTCCAGTGTAACATGGGAAGACCTCTCAAAGTGTGGGCTTTGATAAGTAGAGGTCAACGTCCGGAGAAGGTCGACTTCCTCATTTGTGTATCTCCTAAAACTATTGATTTTTTGAAGGAAAGGGGAGAAGGAGAATGCTTAAAAGTAAAAATAATTAAATCTAACTCTACGGTGATACACCAAACTAGATTTGAACATAAATCCTAGATTATAAACACTTTGCTAAAATGATTGAAAATAAACTTACACAACTCATTCATGTAATTCTTTGCATAAGTATTTCATAACAAGGTATTGATGCTCAAACTTCTAGAAGGAAGGTGACTTCACAACTATAATCCATTCACAAAATTTGACACAGATTATGACGTGCAAAAAAAACTAACTCTTGCATAAAGGTATTGAATACGAGACAAGACTATAAGGAAATAACAATACCTCATAGATAGCCTGATCAAATTGTCTGAATGTACACAATGAAGTAAGGACAGAGAGGGAAAAAAATTCAAAATCATTGCTAACCAAGGTTTTTCTATTATTTCATATCCCAAAAATGAGTTACAAAAGTATGCCAATTTGAGAAAGGACTGTAGAAGTCATTGCCTTCAAAAAATTGCATAAAGAAGAATTGCCCTTTCTGGTCTTGAAATCCTTCTCTATAGGAACAAAAGGAGCAACAAGCATCAGACCAGAAGGGGACACACGTCACCTACCCATTGGACTGCCCCATGGCACTTAAAGCTTTAAAAATGTTACAATGACCACCATTAATCTGCAACCCCTCGTCCTTGACCCCGAGATTGCTTCAGAGTCGGTTGCTTGCTCAAAATGCATGGTTGCCTATGTCAGTTCTAACTTGGCCAGAGGAGTCTCATCCACCATTAAGTCTCGTGAGCCACCTCGACACCACCTCTAAGGTTTCCTTGAATGCTTGTCAGTCGATCAAACACCTATGTCGATCAAATTGGACTGGGTGGGTGATCCACCATTAAGACTTGCCTCGCGCATTGCACGAACAGACCAAACCTGACTTGATCTAGATTTTAAATATCAGTCGTTGATCCCTCATGATTGAACGACTGCCCTTTAAACTTGTGAAAGCAACCACCATTAGATCACTAGGGTCCATCATACTCCACTGTCAAGGAAAATCCACATGTCAAATTCTCGTGCTCCTCGTGAGAATTATCGAGTGAGTGCCTTCAACCAGCTAGCTGGCAAGGAACCATCGATCTTTGTCATCATCCATCTGGGAGCCATAGATCCTCACCCGATTTACTTGACTCAGTCGCCCGCCCTAATGATTAAGTGTTGAGCACCCTTTCCTTAGAGATTATAACATTGCCATTGATTTAAAGCACGTGCTCCTCTTGACCACCTTTAGTGACCTGACATTTAAAATGCTTCTCTCACTCCTCATGGTAGTTTAAGACCCTGCACCTTAATCTGGTGAGCTGGAGGGGAACGACTGCGATGAATGGTCTGGCTCAAACAAATCTGTTGATCTTTTAGTAACAAATGCCAAGAGTAGGCTCATCGACCGGGGCCCACTGGACATGTGGCAACCTCTTGTGCAGTTCTAGAGCATCAAGATGGAATCTACAATATTCACAACAAGGCTCCCAGAAAATATTTAAATATTGAACTCCCAACCACCAAGTGTTCCCCACATCCATCGGCTTGTCGCCCAGTCGGAGAAACCATAAACTTTACAAACTCCAGTCAGAGGTTAGGAAACTCCAAGATGCCACAACAACAAAGGGAGATTGGCCCGCTGGGAAGTTAAGAAACTTCCGAACACTGCGACAAGGTTCAAAGGTTAGATAAGTGAGCGATCCCTCGACCAACAGACTACTGTGAAAGAAAAAAGAAGAAAAGAAAATCCAGCAGAACTGGAACTAGAACCGGAACTGGAAATAGAACTGGAACTTGAAATAAGTTCCAAAGTTTGGTTTCTGTTAGTGCTCCACCTCCAACAGAATGAAAAAGAAAAGGTTCGAAGGAAGAACAAATAGAAAGGGGGAAAGCAAGGCATAACCATAAGATGAAGACCCTCCCATCAAAATACTGAATACTAGCACACTGGGCTCAACCCTTGTGGGAGCCACATTTAATCCATGTGCCAACTTTAAAACATAATTTTCTACAACTACACAAGGAGCAAACAAGTCAGAAAAAAATGTGTGCCTTGATGCAATGTTCCTCAATTTTGGCCTTCATGAACACTTGAAACATGGTTGCTCTGCCCGATTGAGCCCGTAGGTGAAAATTGGGTAACATAAACTAAGATGCAATATTAACTTATGTATGTGAATTCAATTATGAAAATAAGATTACCAAATCTAATTATATGTATGTGATTGCACATTCACCAAAATAGAAAAATCAACAAATAAATATGACACCATATTTACTTAGAGAAACCCTTTTGAGAAAAAACTCCACACGAGAAAAGAGGGAAATTATATAATTTATTTTCACAATAGAGATACACCACAATACACTTCCTTTTTGTTCTCCTATAGTTTGTATGCTTCCATACACCTGCAAATAACATAAGATGATACTACCATCTCAAGGCTCCAATTTATAAAACTTGTGGGAGGAAAACCCACAATGGTAAACCACTTGAAAAAACCCATGCCCCATCCTTGGAAAACTAAGTCCTGATAATTAACTAATTAAATATGCAAAATTCTTCAACAGGGGTGCCTAACCGATAACCCCTTAAAATTTTGGCATTCAGGATGCTTCAGTGACTATCCATCTTCCAGGTGGAACACCAATGATGCTTGTTTCCCTCCAAACTTGGATCCCCACTCAAGAATCTTCATATTCCTAATGTGCACACCTAGGAGAGATTATTTTGTCCTCTAGTTATGTGTAACCTCCACTAACATTAAATTCCCTCTTGAAAATGCAATTACAATATTATCAAAATTAAATACATTTTATGTCCCCTAGGACACTTTCCAAGAAATAAGGAGAAATAAAAATGGCATAGGATTGCAAGTTTAATGTCACCTAACCTAACATTATCCCTCTTGACATTATGCATTGCTATTACATCCAAGAGATACAAATAATAAATTAAGTTCGGTGATCAAGGCCCATGGTCTTCCTGCACCAAGAGAACTAATGCATGGTCATTGGCTTCGTGGGAGAATCTACAACATTATCCAAAGTATCAACTTTACCAATCATCTTTCACACAAAGTGATACTAAACATCAACATGCTTAACATGAGCATGATGTTTAACATATGTTTTCATTGATGTCAAAGGTGTGATGGAAAAGGTGTGAGTGTGATGTCTAAAGGGTTAGTAGATCATTGAGAATTAAATGTAATTGCTTCTGACATAACATGTGTAAGAATTTGAGTTCCAGAAAAACTATGAAAAATTGTGATACATGTTTTAGTATGATTATAATATCATCTTATATATATTATAGTTGTTGAAGGTGCTCTAGAAGTATTTGCAGTAGCGTTCAATAGTTTGTTGCTCAGAAGCCAAACATGCATTGTACTAAATTATCATTATTTTTGATACCACATTCTACCGCCATTGAATATTATTGGCTATAGTTTGGAACTAAAGTATAACTAATCATGAAATGTCATATTTTATAGTTTCAACAAATTTGAGTTACATACTTGCAATTTTGAAGTGATAGAGTACAAGTATGTGTTTGTTGGTTATGTGTGAAAGGAACTGTCATTTTTTTTGATAGTGCATTCTACCATAATTCATAATTATATCTTGTGGTTTGGAAGTTAAGTAAGGCTACACATAAAGTATCTTAATCTACAATTTCAACGGGTTTGAATTATAGAGCTGCAAGATAGAAGTGATAGAGTGAAGTCTATGTTTGAAGGTTGAGAAAGAATAATGTTTGAGTATTTATGCCAAAGAAGGGAAGTGTGTGCTAGCTTTAGGAAGTGTGTGAGGATAAAATAGGACCAGTTTAAATCAATGAAAGGAAGCATATGATGTTATCTTATACTAGCATTAACTCATTCTATTTAGGACTAAGCCAACTACACATTTCATATAATTTTGAATTAAGGTTTATCCCTAGCTGACATGGATAATTGTGGATGGTGTTAAAGGGCTCTAGGCCAACATGAGATGTTGTTAATATGTTGATGGATATATATTGTAAATAATTTTATGAAAACTTGTGAGACCTTGGAACCTAATGTATGGATGTGGTTGCAAGTGAAATGTATATGTAAAATAATATGCATGTAGAAAAGAGCAATCAAAGATGTTGAGAGAAACTAAGATATCATTAGAGGATGTGTTCACCTATTGATGTAGAGCAAGTTGAGTGAAAGTAGATATATATTTCTTTTTATAATTTGAGTTGTAGGGGATTGGTGTCTCTTGTAGGTTGGTGCTTTCAAATCAAAATTGAAGGGGATCAATGTCTCCCTTTAATGTTGCAATTCTTGAGGGTTGATGCTTGCAAAATAATTGCAAGTTTTATATTATTTTTGTGAGTTTGGATTTGGATAGCAGCTCCAAGAATCTTCTATCACCATGGTTTTTCTTGTCAGAGGGAAAAATAACCAAGTAAGCAATGTGAATAATATATAATAAAGATCATAACAAAAGAACAAACTAAGTTATACCTTCCTCTCCATGGATAGAGCTCAAGATGCACCCAAGTCTTGATGGATTTTCTCTCAATGATATGTGGATTGCTCACTCAAAACACTAGCATAATATGTCTAATGTCAACTCAAGATGTCCAAATGAGGGGAGAAGACTTGAATTTGTAGACGTGAGATGAGAGGAATGGAGGGTTGGGATTGATTGACTTAATCAAGGGTGGAGATTGAGTGGTGATGAGTATCAAGAGCACTGTGGCATGTGTCATAGGGGGGAAAAGGAGAAGGGATGAGGTGTACTCACACATGTGTGAGCACACCTTGGGAAGAGAGGTAGTGGATTTATGTAAGATGGTGTAAGACATAGTGGTGGTAGGTGGGATCTCACACATATGTGAGAGGAGGGTAGAGAGTAGGATAGGACACTTGTCACCATGTTGCAAGCTTAAGGAGAGGCGAGAATTTAAAATTAAAGGAAAATGGTAATGATAATTAGTAAGAAGGATTAAATATTAATTAATTTGATGGGTTTGGTTGATTTAATAAACCAAGGGTTTATTTAACTTGAGTGGAGTTAAATGTTGGAGGATGGGCTAATGATGGTTAAGGGATGAATAAAGATAATCAAAGATTAATTAACTTAAGTGGGATCAAAAGAAATGGGAATAATGGTAGGATTAATTAAATAGCTCAAATATTTAATTGATTGGAAGAAACCTTAGGATATAAATTGATATAATTAATTAAATAATTAGATACTTAATTAACTATAAGAAGAAAGTGGAATAATTAATTAAATAATAAAAATTTAATTAATTAGGCCAAGATGTTGCAAGTATGAAGGTGTTGTCATTGATTTCAATAGGAAGTCTATTGATTGGTGTTGTCATTGATCTCAACTATGTGTTAAGTAAGTTGTTGCATGATGAAAATATCGAGGATATTGAGAAATTTTTGAAAAAGAGAAGAACAAGCTATTGCAAGTTGTGCATGTGTAGTTGAGATATTGAGGAAGTTTTGTGAGTACACATAGCTATCTTATTTGTTGCAGTGTCTAGAGATGATTTGGAATGAAGTAATGAGCTGAGATGATGTCTTTGGTACTTGGTTTCCAAGTGCTTTTGAGAAAATTTGATAAACAGAGAAAATATTGTTGTGCAAGTGCTCAAAATGTGCTTCAAATTGTTGTTTGCATTTCTTATGTGTTGATGCTATGCCTACACAAATTTGGTATGTTGTTCAAAGTTTTTAAAGGTTTCTATATTCATAATTATGGATTCTGAATCGTTGGTAAGAGGAAGTTGTGTTCACCAGTATGTGAATTGGTTTTGTAGTGTTGTACAAAGGTGTCAAGGAGAAATTTATTTACTCCACATTTCTCCATAGTTGCTTTTCAGGACTTGTGTCTTTGAAGGAGATTTGATGGTGTTGTTTTATTGCTTGTGTTGAGAGGATTTGTGGTTAGGTGTATCAAAAGCTTCAAAAGAATGCACTTAATGTTTAATGTGTTTTCATGGGTAACGGTTGACCTAGTGTATACACTACATTCATAAATATTCAATTATTAATGGAGGTATAGTGTGGCATTTGAGACATAATTTTGGGTCTCAATTAAGTTTTTTTTGGTCCCCTTTCATTCCTATCCACCACAGGAATGTTTAGGTGTCGACCTAATTTGAATTTGTAAAGTATAATGGATAGTTGTTGACCTTGGAGAAGGTGTTAGAGGTTGAGGTTGATATAAATAAGAGTGGATTTGTTGTGAGTTGCAAGAAAGAATCAAGAGAGAAGCAAGATGGATGCGAGATTGATGCCAGTGATTTGTGTGATGTAAATTTGAGCAGAGAAGTGCAAATTTCAAGTGTTTGGATTCATGAAAGCAGTGAGTTGAAGGTTTCCACAATCTTTCAAAAAAGGTTGTGAAAGTGTTGGAGAATTTTTGGTGGATTCCTTTTTGCATTGAGAAAGTGTTCTCTATGTAACATTTCTCTTATATCTTCCTGTATTTCTTTTTGTGGCTATGATCCTTTTTGGATAATGTGTCATATTTTGGTAGTGAGCCCTTGTACCAATTTTGCAATTACTTATATTATGAGCTAAACCTCGCCGTGGTTTTTCCCTTATTGGGTTTTCCACGTAAATTTGGTGTTCTCTTGTGTATGGTGTTGCTATTTTTGTTTTTTTTATCTGCATTTCATGTTTAATCACATTAACAGAATAAGGGTTTAATGAATGCATGTTGATCTAATTACTATTGAGGGTTTAATTTAATAAAAGTGATTCACCGCCCTCTCAATTTTCTTGTTCATTCAATAACTGGTATCAAAGAAAGGTTCCTTGGAGAAGAGATTAACCGCTTGAGGTAGATCTAGGATGGCAAAAAAGGTTCCTTTGGAATGCCCTATATTTGATGGCATGGATTATGCATTCTGGAAGAAAAAGATGGAAGGACATCTGGTAGGTCAGGGATTTGAGGTTGAAAAGGCTTATCAGAATGCATATAGTCCACCTCAAAATGGTCCAAGTACAAATGCAGAGATCAAGGTGCTTGAGATCAATGCTAAGGAAAGATTTATTATTGTGAATAGTCTTTCAAATACTAAATTAGTAAAAGTTATGAGTTTCAAGACTGCTAAAGAGGTTTGGGATAAGCTAGAAAGCATTTATGAAGGAGATGAAAAAGTAAAACAAGCAAAGATGCAGAATTTGAAGGCACAATTTGAGACCTTGCATGTGTTTGAAGATGAAACAATCAAAATCTACATGCAAAGAGTTGATAAGCTAGTGAGCACAATGAGAGGTCTTGGCACACAATTCAAAGAATCTAAAGTGGTAAAGAAAGTTATTAGATCTCTTCCCGATTCTTATAGTGAAAAGGTATATGCTATTGAGGAAATTGAAAATCTTAATACTTATTCTAGAGATTAGATGATTGTTACACTAACTTCATTTGAAATGAGAAAAAGGGGCTTGAAAAATGGTATAAATGTAGAGACTGTTTTCAAGGTTGGAGTATTAGAAAAGGTTAAAGATTCAAATAAGGAAGGTATTGATGATGTAGAAGCTAACTTTGTAAGAAGAATGAAAAATGGCACCGAAAGGTAAACTACCTTTCAAATGTTTTAGCTGTGGTGATATAGGCCATTATGCTTCAAGATATCCAAAAAGAGCTATAAACAATAAGAGTAAGGAGAATAAAGGAAAGATGATCAAGAAAGCTTACTATGTTAGAGAAGATGTTGGTATTTCTAATGATGAATTTGATTATGGAGACTTTGATGACAATGAATGCTTCTTCTTGGCTATAAAAGATGAATTTAGTTATGCTAACTTTGAAATTTGTGTAAAGGAAAGTGTTCCGGAGAAGAAGGATAAGATTGAAGGTACTTTGGTATCTACTTTTCATGTTAAAGAAGATAATAATTACTAGGTTTTTGATAGTGGCTGCTCTAATCAAATGACTAGAGAAAAAAGTAAGTTTGTTAAACTTGAAAAATATGATGGAGGAGTAGTTAAATTTGGAGATGATTCAGGAGCTAAGATTTGTGGAATAGGTTCAATTAGTTTTGATGTTAAGCATAACACTAATAATGTTTACTATGTTAAAGGTTTAAGGCACAACCTTTTGAGTTTTGGAAAAATGTGTAGTAAGGGATATAATCTTGTGTTTAAGGATGAAACATGTGAGATAAAAAAGGGTCCTAAAACTATGATTACTATTGGTAAGAGAACATATGGAAACATCTATTAGCTTAAGGGTGCTAATGGTCATTGCTTTGTCTCAAATTAGTGACAGTTGGTTATGGCACAAGAGGATGTGTCATGAATTTTTATAATTTGGTGAGAATTAGTTCAGTTCATGCAATGAGAGACCTACCAAGAATCACAAAGCCTATCAATGTTGTCTACCGGGATTGTCAGTTTGGAAAGCAAGTAAGGAGTAGTTTCAAGGGAAAAGAACAATCTACTACCAGACTACTGGAATTAATTCATATAGATCTTTGTGGTCCTACAAGGGTGAGAAGTCTACAAGGTGGCATGTATTTTATGCTTTTGATTAATGATTATTCTAGAATGACATAGGTTACTTTTCTTAGAGAGAAATCTAAGGCATTAGACAAATTCAAAGGTATTTAAAGCTATGGTTGAGAATGAAATGGATCTAAAAATTAAATGTTTGGGGTCTGAAACAGGTGGTGAATTCACCTCCAATGAGTTTAACATGTTTTGTGAAGTTCATAGCATAAAGAGGCACTTGTCTACCCTGAAAAATCCTCAACAGAATGAAGTAGTTTGTGACACCCCTCCGTTTTGTTATGTTTTTCTTGTCAGCTCAGATACTTTCTTAGACTATGTTTTATGTTATTGTTATTCTATTGCTGCCAGTGGAGCAATGATACACTATATTGATGTGATGACACATTTATGCTTGGTGATTATATTTGACATGTTTTGTGTAGCATAGATGTTTAGTTGAGATGACATTGATATATTTGTTTCATGTTGCTTAATTGATATTTTATCATGTCAATTCTTGGGTGACTATATTGGTGAAGGAGATAGAATTACATCACTCACATGCGAGCGCCTTGTAATATTTGTGATTCTCTCTTCATGGTGTGTATATTTTATTATCTGGATACATGTATGACGTTTGTTTGTTTGCAGGGTTGCATGTACAGGGCATTAGCTTCACTTGGTTTCATAGGTCTGAGCGTGTCCACTACTCAATAGTAATATTGGGAGATAGTAACGGGTTACCTAGTCATACCTTTACCCTAGTACAGTGTGTTGTCAATTGAGTCTTGGTCATATGCCTTGTCTTTGTTGTTTTGGGTATTTTATTATTGTGCAATTTAATTTTATAGATTAAATGTATATGTTTGATTAAATATTTAATTATAAAATTATTGGTTGTTTTAAATATTTAATTTAGGGAATTATTGTGGTGAAGACTTTAGAATAAATTAATAAATTAATTTAATTTAGATACGTTGTTAGTAATTTTTATTTTAAAAATAAGTGGTTAATTAAATAAATAAGATAATTTAATTTGGATTGCAATTAGTAAATTGTTTATTTTATTTAAATGCATGTGGATGAAAATATCTTGGGGGTTGTTGAAGGAAATGAGATTTGGTGGGATAACCGTGAGTTAAAATTTGTTAATTGTTGGTTGAAGATTCATTCTCAGAGGAAATATTTGGGAAAAGTAAAAGAAAGTTTTTTTCACGAGAGTTTTTGTTGTGGGTGGTTGAAATTGAAGAGGAAATTGTGGATCTCTCTCAGAATTAGTTTTAGAATTTTTGCTGTAGAATTGTTGGCTATATATTGTTGTGTTTTCTGGAAGGAGGCAATTGAATTGAAGGAAGCTTTGGCTACATTGGAAAATTGAAGCTACAGAGAAGCTCGACAACATTTCTTGAGGCAACTTTCTTCTCGAATAGGTTCCTTTACTATTTTTTAAAATTTACAAATTGAAAAGTTGTTTATTTTATTGTAATACAGTTTGGAAAATGATAGGAAAGGATTTTCAATACTGTAGAAGTTCTTGTTCCTTTCTGTTTTAAAAGATTGCCTAAAGAAGGAACCTCTATAGAAAATAATTAAGAAATTCTCTGTGCAATTCATTCCTTTGAGAATTTGTTTGATACAAAGAGAATTATAGATCTCTGTAGGAAATTATTATTCTGTTGGTTTTCCTATCTTTTTAAATTATTGGGGAAAAAGAAATCTTTGGGTTTTCTGTAGAAAACTTCTTTTGTGAAATTTATTTGCTCAACTTGAACCAATAAATGGATTAATTTTATATAAATATATATATACATATATATTGTAATATATTTGCACATATATATATATATATATATATATTATATAAGTTATGGTAATTAACCCAGTATAGAAAATTTCCTGAAGAAATTTATTTTATTTAAAGGAAATTGTAATTGCTGTACGATGAATTTAAATTCATTGGGGAATTTTTTTTTAATGGAAAACGAAGTTATTAGAGGGGACGATGGGAATAAATTCCCATCACCACCTATACAATATAGGTGGGGAAGCCTGCTATGGCAGCGCCTCCCACATGTATGTGGGGAAGGAGCTGACATAGCCAGCATCTCCCACCACTGTACTGCGCAATACATGTGTACACTGCCATTTCGTGCATGGCTCTCATTTCGTACGTGACTCTGCTTGTTTAATTTTATATAAATATAATATATATTTATGTATATATAATATACATATAATATATAATATACATATTATTGTAATATGTATTTTATGTATTATGTGCATATATATATATAAATATATATAAATATATATATTTTTTAATTTCAGAATTGCATTATATTTAGTTTTAAATGGAGTTTGGAAAATTTTAATTAATTTTATAATTTAAAAGTATATTAATATGTATATATATATATTAAATATATTTATTTAATGAGTAAGTTATGCAATAATTTTTTTATGAGAGTGTTTACATAAAATTAAAATGATTAATTGTTTAGTGGTGAATTTGAAATAATTTTTTGATTAATTGAGAACTGGAGGTAAATATTTAGTTTAATTCATGTTGATCAAAAATATCAGAACAATGTTAAATGGTGTATTTTGAATGTGCAAAAGTGAATGTAATGGATTTAGGAAATCCAAATTATAGTGTTCTTAACTACTTGAGGTTGATTTTATAAAAGCAATTATTATAGTAATCGTGTATTGGGGGGAAAGTATTGGTCATTATGAGAATTTAAGTCTTCCAAAGTTGTAATTTTTGTGAGAAGGGGGTTGTTGTAACTATAAATTATTTTTTTTGATATTTCTTGGGTAGTGCACGTTTTGGATTCAGTATTGGACATCCACAGTGATGTGTTACCTATTGAGGTGTATTGGTTATTGTTGTCAGTTCTTAGTGCATCGTCTACCCTTGGCTTGTAGTTGTGTTATGTGTTGTTGATAGGGGAGTGGATTTCCATGAGGGTCGGGACACAAAGTGGTCCTAGGACAACTCGTGTGGGAGTCAGTTAAACCAATGGAAATTAAATAACCTATTTTAGGGGAATGGGTAGCTTAATACATTAATAGTGTAATTTAGCCTCGCTCATTGGATCAAGGGCTTGTGTTAGACTTGAGATGAGTTGGGAAGGCCTGTAATGGCATGATCGTTATCTTGTCTTCTCGAAAAATAATCAATTTCGCTTTGGTGTGCATGTGGGGCCGAAGTTTGTAAGAGGTTACCAGGATAACCCTAGAGGGGGGTCGGGACCTAGGAAGTTCTCCTTTGGATAACCAATGCAACCTTTGTGATGAAACTCTCCTATGACAATAGTCGATATATCTTTTTAGTGATTCTACTTGATTTTGTGATTCTGGAAGCAACGTGACCATTGTTCTTGTTTATTTGTACTATGAAGTAGTTTGTGTATTGCCTGTGTCTAGAGGTATTAGGGTTGTCTTGGTTACCTTTTACTATCTCCTAGCATGAGGGTTGGGCCTACGGGTACCATATGGTTGGGTGGCGTGCTTCTTCACTGGAGTTCTCTTCTTGTTCGTGGTGACGAGATCTTCTTGTTCGAGGAGCTCATGTGGTTCTTTGGAGTTACTCTTCTCTTTCTTCATTGTAACTGTTGATCATTATGTATAAATGTAATACCTCATTTGTAACGAGGTGAACCTTTGGCATGTAATTGTAATAATAATTTGTGATCTATTCATTATTTAATTTTAATGATGTAATGGTTGTAATGTGTTGTTGTATCTATGGAAATATATTTAATACATTTCTTTGAGTTAGAATTATCTTGTAATGTTTATTGCTTTGATGTATGGTGCATCTTGAGTTTAAGATTTTTATGCTATGAATGGTTAAAATATGTAAATAATGTTATGCATATGTAGATGCATTGCATGGCCTAGAGGATGTATGTGGTTAGAGTAGTATACTTTACTCGTTATGTTATACTTTTAAGAAAAAAAAATTTGTTGGGCTTCCACAGTGTTGCATCATCCTCTAGGTTGCGAGACAGGGTTTTACATAGTTGAGAGGAAAAATCAAATGATTCAAGAAGTTGCTAGGACTATAATGAAAGAGGAAAACCTACAAGAAGTCTACTAGAGAGAAGCTATTCATACTATTATTTACATACTTAACAAAGTTCAAGCTAACACTAACATCAGAAAGACTCCCTATGAGTTATGGTATGGAAGGATTCCTATTGTGAAGTGCTTTAAAGTATTTGAAAGAAAATGCTATATCAAAAGAGATGAAGAAAACTTAGGAATTTTTTATGCAAGGTCTAATGAATGTATCTTCCTTGGATATTCTATTAGAAACAAATCTTACAAATGCTATGTAACAAAATAATTAGAAGGATTATTGAAAGTGAAAATGTTAAGGTTGATGAAAACTTGTAGAATTCAATTGCAGTGGGCAGATATGTGTTAGATGAACTTGATTGAAAAGAAGTAGAAGAAGAAGATGATGATGAGAAAGAAGTGCAGAATGAAGAGGAAGAAGCTCTAGAGAAGACCCCTAAAACCCCTATGTATATGTAGAAGAATCATTCTGAAGATCAAATCATTAGAGACAAGAGGAAAGGAGTATTAACAAGAAGCAGAGTTGCTAAAGAAAATGTAACTATGCATTTACTTTCTAAAGTTGAACCTAAAATAGTAAGTGAAGCATGCAACGATGAACATTGGATGAAGACAATGAAAGAATAACTTATGCAAATTGATAAAATCAAACTTGGGAATTGGTTCCTAGACCAACAAACAAGAATATAATTAGAACTAAGTGGGTATTTAGAAACAAGTTGAATGAGAATGGAGAAGTGGTAAGAAACAAGGCAAGACTTCTGTGTAAGGGCTACCTAGAAGTGGAAGGTATAGACTTTGAGGAGAAATTTTCTCCTGTGGCTAGGATGGAAGCTATCAAAATGTTTTTGACATTTACAACATACAAGGACTTTAAATTTTATCAGATGGATGTAAAGTCTACTTTTCTAAATGGTGAAATAGAAGAAGAGGTGTACATGGAACAACCGAAAGGATTTCAGTTGTCAGATCAATCAGATGTGATATGTAAATTAAAGAAGGTGATATATGGATTGAAGTAAGCTCCCAAAACTCAGTATGAAGATTGGAAATATATTCAATACAACAGGATTTAGTAAGGGCACTGTAGATAGTAATATTTATTTCAGAATTAAGGAAGAAAAAATCTTGATAGTGGTTGTGTATGTGGATGATATTATCTTTGGTGGAAATGAAGCTATGCGTAAGAAATTTTTTGAAGAGATGTAGAAAGAGTTTGAGATGTCAACGTTTGGGGAGATGAATTTCTTCCTTGGGCTACAAATTAATCAAACAATTAAAGGGATTTTCACTTCACAGTCTAAGTATGTCAAAGAGATGTTGAAGAAGTTTGGAATGGATGACTCCAAACCGGTATGCACTCCTATGGTGATTGGTTGTAAATTGAGCAAAGAGGATAATTCACCTAATGTTGATCCAAGAAAATATTGATCTATGATTGGTGGATTGCTATATCTAACTGTTATTAGACTATATATCATGCATGCAATTTTTCTTGTGGCTAGATTTCAAGAAGATCCTAAAGAAACACATGTTGCAGTAGTGAAGAGGATATTTAGATATTTAAGAGGAACTCTAGATTATGGCTTGTGGTATCCTAAGGATATTGATTTCACATTTAGTGCTTGTATAGATACATATTGGGTTCGTTGTGTTGATGATAGGAAAAGTAAAAGTGGTGGTGCATTATTTCTTGGATGTAGAATGGTGTCATGGTTGAGTAAGAAACAAGATTCAGTTTCCTTATCTACTGTAGAGGTTGAGTATATTGCAGCAACATCATGTTGCACCTAGGTATTATGGATGAGGCAAACATTGAAGGATATCAAAGTAGTGTATGACAAGCCTATATCTATCTTTTGTGATAATGCAAGCACAATTAACATTTAAAAGAATCTAGTGATGCATTTAAGGAAAAAGCATATATCTATTAGGTATCACTTTTTGAGAGAGAAGGTTCTAGAGAATGAGGTGAAAATTGAATATGTACCTACAAAGGATTAGATTGTTGACATATTTACTCAGGCTCTTCCTAAGGAATTTTGAGTATCTTTGAGAGAATTTGGGGGTTATTTCCCCTCCTTGTTTGAACTAGATGCATGTTAGTGGCTATCTCTTAGGGGGAGTAGGTAGTTTCATGTGTTGTCATTGACTTGCTAATTTATTTGGGTGTAATCCTAAGGGGGAGTATTTAGAGTAAGTAGTATGTTAGTTCTATGTCAAAGGAGAAGAACAAAGTAAAACATTTTATCTTTTTCCATTGATGTCAAAGGGGGAGAAAAAATATCATGTAAAAAAGTGTAAGGTATTAGGGGGAGAAAGTTGTGTATGTTTTCTAATCATTATTTTCAAAGGGAGAGAGAATCTTGTAAGGGGGATTGAGTGCAAGCTATCTAATCTAAAAAAGAGGAGAAAGTGTGTATGTTTTCTTTGATGGTTTTTCACATCTTGCGTTGCCATCAATGAAAAAGGGGGATATTGTTGCAAGTATGAATGTGTTGTCATTGATGTCAACAAGAACTCTACTGATTGGTGTTGTCATTTATGTTGACTATGTGTTAAGGAAGTTGTTGCATGATGAAAATGTTGAGGATATTGAGAAAATTGTGAAAAAGAGAACATGTTGCAAGTTGTGCATGTGTAGTTGAGATATTGAGGAAGTGTTGTGAGTACATGGAGCTATATTTTTGTTTCAATGTTTGGAGATGAGTTGGAATGAATTAATGAGTTGAGATGATGTCTCTGGTACTTGGTTTCCAAATGCTTTTGAGAAAATTTGATAAATAGAGAAAATAGTGTTATGCAAGTGCTCAAAATGTGCTTCAGATTGTGCTTTGTGTTTCTTCTGTGTTGATGCCATGCATGTGTGGATTTGATATGTTGTTTGAAGTTTTAAAAGGTTTATATATTCAAAATTATGTATTCGAGATCATTGGTAAGAGGAAGTTGTGTTCACCACTATATGAACTAGTTTTGCAGTGTTGTACAGAGGTGTTGGGGAGAAATGTATTTGCTCCACATTTCTCCTCCACATTTCTCCATAGTTTCTTTACAAGAATTATGGCTTTGAAGGAGAGTTAATGGTGTTTTTCTATTGCTTTTTTCGAGAGGATTTTTGGTTAGGTGTATCAGAAACTTCAGAAGAGTTTACTT
Organism: Sequoia sempervirens; assembly: GCA_007258455.2. Taxonomy (NCBI): domain Eukaryota; kingdom Viridiplantae; phylum Streptophyta; class Pinopsida; order Cupressales; family Cupressaceae; genus Sequoia; species Sequoia sempervirens. Next base: position 122,790,731 of record VDFB02271358.1, read on the forward strand.
AATGTTTAATGTGTTTTCACGAGTAACAACCGACCTAGTGTATACACTACATTCAAAAATATTCAAGTATTAATGGAAGCATAGTGTGGTGTGTGAGACTTAATTTTGGTTCTCAGCTAAGTGTTTTTTTGGTCCCCTTTCATTCATATCCACCGCAAGAATGTTTAGGTGTCGACATAAATTGAATTTGTAAAGTATAATGGATAGTTGTCGACTTTGGAGAAGGTGTTAGAGGTTGAGGTTGATATAAATTATAAGAGTGGAGTTTTTGTGAGTTGAAAGAAAGAACCAAGAGAGAAGCAATATAGATGCAAGATCAATGCAAGTGATGTGAATTTGAGAAGAGCGGTGCAAATTTCAAGTGTTTGGATTCATGAAAGTAGTGAGTTGAAGGTGTTCACAATCTTTCAAACAAGGCTAGGAAAGTGTTTTAGAATTTGTGATGGATTCCTTGTTGCATTGAGAAAGGGTTCTCTATGTAAAATTTCTCTTCTATCTTCTTGTATTTCTTTTTGTAGCAATGATCCTTGGTTGTGAGCCTTTTTGGACAGTGTGTCCTATTCTGGTAGTGAGCATTTGTACCAGTTTTGCAATTACTTATATTATGAGCTAATCATAAGTGTGATTTTTCCCTCATTGGATTTTCCACATAAATCTAGTGTTCTCTTGTGTATGGTGTTGCTATTTCAATTTTTATTATCTACATTTCATGTTTAGTCACATTAATAGAATAAGGGTATAATGAATGCATGTTGATCTGATTACTGTTGAGGTTTTTGAAAGTTTAATTTCCTACAACTGATTCATCCCCCCTCTCAATTGTCTTGTTCATTCAACAAATGAGGGGTAGATTAATTAAATAATATGGTATTAATTAATTTAGGAAGAAATAAGGATAATTAATTAAAATTCAAAATTTTAATTAATTAAGGAAATGATGTCAGAATTAGGGTTTCTACATTGTTCCCCTCTTTGATGCAATGTTTGAAGTGATGATGCATCAAAGAAGTTTAATTTTTTTCCCCAGTGTGTCAGGAGGTAATGGCCTCTCAAGAGATTGGTCAAAAAATTTGTAAAGAAATATTTTTGGTTGGCATCTCAAAAAAGGTGAGCTAGAATGATTTAGGAAGGTGTAAAAGGGGAAAATGGTGAAAACTAGGAGAATAAACAAAAGAATGGGCTTAGAAATGAAGAAAATATGAGGTGTTTGATGCATCCAATATTAAAAATTATGGTTGGGGAGGGAAAATTATGGTTTAATCCTATAAATAGGCCTTATAGGGGTCCAAAAAGTCATTTTCAACCCTACATTTGAAGGAGAGGAGCTAGGAGCATGCGAGAGAGGTATGGTGCAAGTTTTTAGGAATTTGCATTGGGTGGAGAGGGTTTGGGAGTACCAATGGCCGAAGGATGCAGGAAACCCGGTATGTGATCTAACCCTTAGGTTTTAGGTGGTTTAAGAGGTCAACAGGTAGGTCAAATTAGGGTTTGAAGGGGAGAAAAGTAGAGGCATATCTTTATAAAGATGCGCCTAAGGGCATGATCATGATGCTTGTGTCGCTAAAAAATTTCCCTATGCTAAAGCTATGCATGTGGAGCGTTTCCACGCTTGCGCTTAAAAGAATAATGCTTACAAACGATGTGTTTGTGAAGTACACGCTTGTGAAAGATGTGCTTCTGCTTGGCTAGGAGGGGAGGAGGCTTTCATTGTGCATGTGCAGAGTAGTGCCTACATCACAAATTGGTGTGCCTCTAAGGGAAATTGTGATGCTTGTGTAAAGAAGCACTTTGGTTAAAAAGGGCCATGCCTACACCAAAAATATTAGTGCCTGCATAAAAAAAAAAGTGCATCTTTGCATTAAATTCAAGTGCACAAGGGTTTAGAAGCTAAATTTAAAGGATTTTACTTGTTTGATGGCTAATGTTAGTGTGTGGGATGATGCAGGAGGAGTTGGGACCTTTAGAATCTTGAGAGAGGCAAATGGATATTATGTTGACACTATGGGGCCAATTATCAGAGTTGACGAGGATTGGTTGCATTTGATGGGATTGTATCAGGTATCCAGGATGCCTTGGTTGAGGGCGCAATGGGCCTTGATGACCCCTATGGTAGAGAGGTGGCACAATGACATGAGTAACTTCCACCTACCAATAGGGGAGGCCACTATTACTTTGGAGGATATCTCTAGGATCCTACATCTTTCAATTCGATGAGATCTAGTATAGTACAACCTTCAACATCCTAGGGCAGCCTTACAATGAGTATTCATGACAATAGATTTTCCCATCAGGGGAGTGGAGCTAGAATTAGATGCAAGGATGGGAGAGTGGTTGAAGCTCTCATTATTTATAGCTTATTGATTATAAGGGATTTGACGCCTAATTGAAGGTCTTGAGGGTTTTCCATAGGTTGGGAAGGGGTGTTAGACATGATGTTCACTAGTACAAAAACATCAATAAACTACTAAAAACTACATATAAATTATTGAACTTGGTCACATGACCATTAGTAGTTTATTTCCAGTCATATATAATGCAACAAGATTGATGACTAAACCATTTTTAGTCATTTATTGGTTGTTTTGATTGATCAATTTGGTAGTATATTTAGTCATTGATTGTTGTAATATGGTCACTTATTTAGTCATTTTTTTTCACTGATATATTTAGTTGTTGATTTAGTCATTGATTGTTGTAATCTGGTCACTTATTTAGTCATTTTTTTTCACTAATATATTTAACTAGTCACTTATTTAGTTGTTGATTTATTCATTGATTGTTGTAATCTGGTCACTTATTTAGTCATTTTTTTATTCACTGATGTATTTACTCACTGATTGTTGTTAACTGGTCACTTATTTAGTCATTTTTATTCATTGATTTCTATGCATTGGTAGTGTATTTAGTCATTAATTTTAATCATCATTTTGATCATTTTGGTAGTATATTTAGTCATTTTGTAGTATATATCTATTCATATTTATTCATTGTTCACTGATTTATGTCAATTGGTAGTATATTTGGTCAATTTAATTATTAATTGATGTTAATTAGTAGTATATTTAGTCATTTTAATTGACTGATATTTGAGGATTTAAGCATAAAACACAGAAATACACATCAATCATCAATTGCACACAATAAGACATCCATTGAGAAGGAAAAATTAGTGAACTTTATTAATAAAAGAAAGGTGTTCTAGTTATAGTTTAGAAATAATAGAGTATTACAATTTTTTTTATTAGATAAGCAGGGGAAGGGCCCTGATCCCGTGGTTATAGCCAAAAATTAAAAAAGAAAACAGGGTGGATTAAATAGCCCCACCAACCAACAATAAGAAACATGTCTAGGGTGGCACGCAAGCCAAATAATAGAACAGTAACCATAGAACCTCTATACTTAATCAAAAACCAAAGAATACTGCTAGAGTTCTTAAAATCGCAAAGACCATTTATCAGGTCCACCATATACTAGCTAGTCCTAAACCATAACAAAGCTATTTGGAAATAGCAGACCAAAATATAAAAAAAAATGACAAAAAGAATAGGGCAACCATATCAAGAAATAGAATAGGAACAATGCCAATAACTGGCATTAGCTAACAAATCCCTGTAGTCACCAATCTGAGAGATGAAATCCCTCCAATTGAGGCCAACTTCAATGGTAACAACAACCTCTCCTAGGGTGGGAAAGACCACGCAACTCTGAACCACCATAAGAGTAGCATTTTTAGAAAGATTGAGACCATCCACACTCTTCAAAATAGCCAACCAGTAGCAAACCTATTTCTCAGAAAACCAAATTTTAAAATCATAACTTATCCTCTCCAATAACCAATTTTCCTCTCCACCTCTATAGGATAAATTACTAAGAGTACCCAATCCATTGCCACAAAGACTCCCCAACAAACCCAAACTCCACCTCAATAGGAAGGGTCTCCACCTCAATTGGAGCAGCAAGGGAGAAGACCTATAGAAGAAGCATGAACCACCCACAAAACCCTCAGAACCCATCTCCACCTCCATAGGAGAGGTCTCCACCTCAAAAGGAGAGGACTCCACCTCAATAGGAGACACCATATGAAGAGCTAATAGGAAAACACACACTCCAGTAGAGAGAGAAAGCTTAGCAACTGAAAGCAACATAAAACTCAAAGCCTTCAATAGGAACTTTGAAAGCCATCCTACCAAAGAGATTCTTGAAACAAGGGATTCCAAAACATCCTTGAAGACTATAGATTATTACATTTGTTATTTTCAGTCACAAGTCTAAAAATATGAGTTACAATATTGCACATAAATGACTACAAGAAAGAAACTTCTCCTAAATTTTTTTGCAATGATGGAAACACATGCTTGAAGCCCTTCAATGCGAACACATTCCACTTTCATCTCTTAAAAATTCTACAATATGGGGAATCTTCCTAGAGCAAGCTGTAACGTGTAGAATCTAAGGAGAGTGTTGATTGTGTCCCATTAATGAAGCTCTCTCCTTCAATGCAGTCAATAATAACCCAACTAGAATATTTCCTCCTTTATATGCACTGTGCCATCTGATATGAACAATAGGGTGCTGCCTTTTTCACCATGAATGAAGTTGTACCTCAATACAACCAACAAAATTACTATTAGTCTCAATTCAGAAAGAATAAAAGTGCATTGTATATTGCAAGTTTACAAAAGTAAGTCTAAACACAGCAAAAAGATAAATCAATTAAAAAATTATAGCCTTGTCAACAAATTCCTTAAACAAAGTGTTCAACATAGGCCTTAAATATGCATATTGAACCCTTGATTTCATATCCTTGTTCAAAATTTAAGAAAGGTGATACGCTCAGATTATAGAATGAAGTTGACATATTATAGAATGAAGGCTATCAACACTAACCTGACTGGAACAACATTATCAACAAAAAATTTTTGGAAACCAATCCCAAGATTTTCATCAGACTTGGACAAAAAAAATGTCAACCCCGGTTCACATGTTGTCTCAGTAAAGACCTGCACCATGAAAGAACCCATTTATACATAAATTCCAAATTACTTTGATGAGAAAAGATCTTTGATATCCAACTAGGAAGCCTTAACATCCAAACATTACTAACCTGATGTTTTGCAACAATTTTCCCAATTGTGACATCATCTTTACTTAAGAAACGAGATATTGATCCATTGCCATATTGGATCTCAAAGGATTCTCCTTCACAAACAACAAATGATATATATTAATTTTTTAGAAACTTCCTTAATATCCCCATGTAAGTAGACTAAACTAAATGAGGTTGAGGGTTTGAAGTAGAGTATCATCTTCTTGGTATGTGCTTGACTTTGATCATGAAGTGTATCTTGAATGAAAATAGCAAGCTAGCTGCATTGTCAAATCATTGTTAATCATTGTTAGAAAAATAACCAGAAAATCCTCTTTAATTGAAATAATCCTTCTAGATATTTCAAGACAAGATATTTCAATAAATTTCTAATTTCACTATCCAAACAGGCATCAACCTATTTATTGTATATAATTTCCTAGAATTCAGAATTTGAATGTAATGAAACTAACCATAATTACCAAAGATTTGACACCAAAATGTAGTACATAATGAATTGTTTGAAAACAAATGTGTTTTGATAAACTAGATATACCCTTGATATATTGATTTAAATAACAAGGAAAGATCAAATTGGAGACAACAAGATAACATTCATTGATTCACTCCAACAAACAATTGAAACCAAAATTTAGCCACCAATTATAACTTCATTTTATTGATCTTCAAAAAGATTTTATAATACATTTCAAAATTTTGTCTTGACTGACATGTCAAAAAGTGTCTTTTCACTTACCCACTTTTAACATAAATAAAAAAGTCTTAATTATCATTGTTTACATAGGATTACATAAAAGAAATGAAAGATGAGAAGTGAAGAGAAATGATCAGATGTTGAAATCCATAGCACTCGCAAGATATATAAGTTTTTTACTCATCATAAGGTACCTGTGATCATTTAGATATGGCAAGGTCCTCTCTCCATGATAGTATCTACAAGGCTTGGTACTTCACTGCAAGGCCTATTCTTCTGGGGGAGCTAGCTATGTCTGCTCCCATTGGTACACCATGTAATCATGAGGCCATTTGTACTCCTAGATTTTTTTTGTGTTGGCCAAGTGACTCTTCCATCTGCTGTCTAATAACCCTTTGCTATCTATGATGAATTTTGAGTATCCAACATCCAGTGCAATTATTCCATCCAAGGTTATATTGAGGCGGTGAATATTTATGTCACCATCCTTTTGTAAATTAGTGAGGTGGTTGGGAGCAATTTTTCTAAAATAATCTATCCAATCCTTGGATCCTTTCAGTTCATCATCATCCCTTAGTAACTTAGGCACAAACCACTACTTTAGTGTGTGAAATGAATCCACTCTTTCCTTGATCTTTTGGTCATTTGCAGATATGTATTAAAATTCATCTGTGACCATTCAGACCATTTGCTCAATAGGATTTAAAAGCTGAGGGGGCCTCAACACTCCTTTATAAAATTCTACACAAAGTCTTTAAGGTGTGATTTACAGGTTGCCATTTCTTGAATAAGGGGTCCAATATAGGTACACGGGCCTTTATCTAATCAACTACTTGTGAAAAGGAGACATAAAATTCATACAAATTTTCCAATTTATCCACAATTAATTTAACCCTATGCTCCAAGATCTATTCCAATACCCTGAGAGTTTCTATCATTTTCTCTTTCCTTTGTTTCTTCATTAGTCTTTTTCAACTTCTCACTTTCTTGTTTTAGCACATTTACTTGTTCAATAGTGATTGCACCTGTATCATTCTGGATGGTAGGGGGATGGAATATTGTTAATTTTTTGCTTTGGGAAGGACCTGGACCCTTCAACTACTCTTTCAATTTCACATTTTCTATGAATAACCTATTCACTTCAACATTCAGATTAGTCTGTGCTTTCTCATATTCTGCCAATCTAAGCTCTATAGCTTTAATTGCATCCCTAGTAAACATTTTTGAGTGCATTGTCATAGTAGCTACCTCCAATGTTGATATGTCTTGAACTATCTTTACCATGGCAGTCCCTCTCATTTCTTTTACAATATCAAGCAATCTTGGTTTATCAATTATTTTTTGCTTTGTCCAAAAGGCTAGGGTTTCAAATCTTGGATTGTAACCTATGCCACTCAGTCCCTCATTCAAATTGAATTCAGAATAAAACATGGGATCTTCTTGGCTTCTTACTTGATCTAGTAAGAATATTTTTTTTAACTCCATCATAGGAATAATTAGTATATTGATTTCTAAGACCAATTTTCTTTCTTCTTGGGGGCTAACAATAATTTCATTAATCCTAAGTTCTTCAAGAGTTTGGGAAACAATCTAGTCATGTTGTGACTCCTCAGTGCCCATCTTATTAATTCAGAGTCTCTCCTCAAATTCTTTCATTTTCATCTTAAACCAAAAATCCTTAAATTCAGGAGTTTGAATAAATTCATAATCTTCAATAAATCTAAGGGAAACAATCACCCTTTCATCATCATGCACTTCTTGATCATTATTCCCATGTACATCCACTCTTTCTTCTTATTTGTGAGCATAAGTTTCAATCTTAGGCCGTGGATGATCAACTTAATCATCTTTAAAATTCAAAAGTACATTGGCTACCTCTTTAGTATCCCCTATTCCTTCACTTATTTCATATGCCACTAAGGGGGCCACTCCATGTGTCTTTTTCCTTTTAGGACTTCTTTGCTTAGGGGATGCTTCTGATTGTATTGTGGAAGTGTCTACTAGGGGCTCTGTGATTACAATACCACTTGGTTTGATGGGCGGCTTGGAGGGTTTTGAAGACTGGTCCTCAGGTTTCTTTTCCAGTTCAACATATAATCTTTGAAACTTGTCAATTATTATGTTCATCCTTTTGATAGGATTCTTTTCTTCAACATAGAATCCTTGGAATCTAGTGTCCCTTTTCTTCTTCTCCTCCTCAAGCCTCTTTATGATTTCCCACTTCCTCTTTCTTTGAAAAAATTCATCAGGTGTAAAGCAATTTCTTATTACATCTTCTTTGTAATCCATTACATGGCTAATCCCAACTTTAGTGAGAAGTTTTTGCTTTATAAAATTAATATTCCCTTTAGGATAAAAGTCCCTTTCCCCTCTAGACTTCAATGAATACCCCATCTTCAAATAGTTCTACAGCTCTTCAAGAGTGTCAGACCCTACAGATAGCTCCTCACATTTAGTTAGGTTAGGGAGGAATATCCCCTTTTTCTATCTTTTCATAACATCTTGCTCCATCCATAACATTTTCCACATAAATTCTAAAAATGCAATTTGAATAGAAACAAATTTAGGTAAAACATGTGGGGCTTGAGGACACCCATAGACCCTTATTACTATTTGGTCTACTAAGAAGAACCAGTCACCGAAATTTTGAGTGTGTCACTACTCCAGCTTCAATGCTAAAGGTCTTAATACTTGCATGATTTTGTTAGGAAATCTTGGTAAAATATGACCAAGATCGGCCATGACTTTTACTATGAAATCATCATGAAATATTACATAATCACTATTTTTACATCTACTATCCTAGATGTAACACCAGTTTTGTACAGGAAATATATTCCCTTCATCATCAATAATTCCCAAACACATTATTTTAGTCAATTTGTTTTTGTTTTGGTACAATATTAAATTACACGACAAAGAGTATTTCCTGAAAGTGATGGGAGCTAATTTATCTCTTACTTGCAAAAATCCCTCATGTAGCCTTTTCTCAATTTCAACAGCAAAGTCATACTCAATGTTGACTTCAGGATTTTGTATCTTCATTGACATCATCATGAGATAGGTTGTCATCCTCTCTTTAGCATCTATTTGAAGCACTTGGCACAAAGAAAAATAAGGTCTTTTGAAATATATTTGGAAGTCTTCTATGGAAAATGGCTCAATTTGGGAGGGGGAGATAGGTATCCTCCTATTGCTCACACCCCTTTTCATGTGTAAAGGAATTTCATCACTCTTGTAGGTTTTTATCAATCTCCTATAATCCTCCTCACTTTTTTCCAAGTCGATCTTAGTGACAACTTGTTTGTTTAACATAAAACACTATAATTTCTTTTTTAGTCAACACCACTAATGGTGAACCATCTGGCATTCTTATAGTCCTCGTATCCAGGTGATAATATTGTGCCAATAGTTTAATAAACTCAACATCTACAGAGACATTTGGGACTATCAATTTGGCCAAATCTAAGGTCCAAGGATTCAAAACTAGAATCTTGTCATCCCTTTTTTCATAGAAGTACAAAAACATATCCCACCCTGAGATAGGGATAATTGGGTCTCTACATCCATGGGTTGTATCTTTAAACATCTTTTTGAATCCTTTGTCTAAAAAATTAGGTAACACATCGAAAATGGATTGTTGTAGGGACCTCTTCTTTGATTTAGAAACTATGGGCTCTTCCTTTTTACTCACAAGTTGACTTCTTTTAGGTGGCATGATGAAGAATTTACTCCTACTTGATTTCTTTAAGTGTCTACTTGTAGAAGTAAATTCAATTCTTATACACTTGCTACAAAGGGTTTCTATGAACTTACCTGAAGAAATAATAGGTACAAAGTCTTCCCACTTGAACTCCCTTGCATCTGATATGCTGAGCTATGTGAATTATTGCCAAAATTTCATCAAGTCCCAAGTAATATTTGATGTTGAGCTTAGTCACCTCACTATTAATCTCAATTCGTGCAAAATATTTCAAAATCTGCCCATATTTTGAGTTTGAATACATGCCTTTGATATTGGGAAATCAAATGATGTAATAATTAAATAATTTGAACCGTAGTAGCACTCTTTCATTTCAAGACCATTGTGGTGTACCGTTAGCAGTACCACCACCCCCTGCACACCCCTTTGGACACCTGCAAGATGGCAGGTTAATTCTAGCGGTTGAGTGACTGTTCACCGCCATACCGCTCTATCATATCAAGACCATTACGGGGTAGTGGTAAGGTAGGGTTAGCAGTATCACCACCCTGAGCGCACCCCTTTAGAATCCCATGAGACAGTGTGTTAATTCAAGTAGTTGAGTGATTGTTCATCGACATACCATAGCGTCACTATTTACTCCTTACGGGGTTGCAATTTACTTTAGTTGTTAACATGTTCTCATCGCCACCCCGCAGTGTTCATATTTGGTTACCACATTATTGCGGTAAGAATTTGTACATTGACTTATATGTCCCACCATCCTATGCATACCTCTTGTTGGTTCCTTTTTTACTATAACTATGGAATTGCCATTTCTAATCAAGGGAAGCTCGAAGGACCTGGACCAATTGATGAGGATTTTAAAAACCTACACTTCAAGCTCTGTAAGACCTAAGGGGGTAACCCTTTAGCAATATCAAAAAATTAAAACAAATACATAACAAAATATTGCTTAACAGATAATCTCATTTAATAGCTCAACAAAATAGGATAATACAGAATAGAATTGGCTATTCATCAGTAATATCAACTATTTGGAGCATGAGATAACTGCAACACATAGGGATTTAAAATGATTTCGAATTTATAAAATGTTTTTGAGAGAGACAGTAAGCTGAAGATAAATCAGTGCCTAATTTTGGGCCATGGAGTCAAACACATAAAAATAATTCATCAGCAAATGACATTCAACCAGTGGATTTAAAATTGTTAATGCCTTGCATCAACTGTTAGTGCCTTACACCAACAATCTCACTCCTGTTATCGATCAAACTCTTCATAACAAATCCAATCTGCACACTTGAAATCACTGTTATCTGTTCAAAGTATTTAACCTTTTCCTTGAAATAGACCCATAAAGAAATAACACAATCTCATGAAATTTGGGATGACAAACTCAAAGATACCTTGTATTATTGAATTCATATGATTAAATTGTGCTGGTATGGAGATAATTTGATGATATTCATGAATGTGCACACACTTTCATGATTTATTTGCATAAATTGGTTGTATTTTCTCATGAAATCAAAAATTATAGCTTACAAACTCAAAAAATGACTCAGAACTTGACCCAGACTCAACCAAAATTCTCTAACTTTCCCCCCTCTCTTTTTTGACTTTTGTCCTTGAAATCCTTCTTCATAGAAACAGAAGGAGCAAACAAGCATCGAGCCAAAAAGTACACATGTCACTAGCCAATTGGACCGCCTTGTGACATTTAAAGCAGAAGGATTGTCACTTATGTTGACCAAATCAGGCCAGTAGACGTCTCATTTTCCATTAAGACTCACGCGTTGTGTGAATAAATAAAACCCTAATTGAGTCAGATTTAAAAGCCAGTAGTCGATCCCTCACCTCTGTCAGATGATCGAACTACCGCCTTTAAAGCTAACTGGCACAATCTCCATCGGATCATTGAGGCTCACCGTACTACACTACAAAGGAAGATCCACGTGTCAAATTCTCACGTACCTCACAAGAATTATTGAGCTTGCGACTTGATTCAGGGAGCTGGCACAGAACCGTAGATCTTCATCATCTTCAATCCGATTCACTTAACACAGTTGCTAGCTTTGAGATTAACCATAGAGCACCTTTTTCATTGAGATTATAACACTATCATAGATTTGAAGCATGTGCATCTTGTGACCACTTTATTAACCCGCCACTTAATGCATTAAATCAAAATTAAAGTATTTCCAATGTTCCTTCGGCTTTACAAGATGAGACACATGGCACCCGCCTATGATATCGTGATCAACATTTGCAATGTGGTGAGGTCATCATGGGATAGCGGGGAGCTGTTGATAATCATTTGAGCTAGGCACAATAAATGACTCAAATTGAGTCAACAGGATTTGAATTTGCTTCATCACTCTAGCTAAAACAATCAGCCAATAGAAAGTTGCCGACTAGACCTTTCCCTTGTAGCTGTGGGCTCCACCAGGAAGCAACCGTAGAAGATACATGGTAGCTTCTCCCTCTCCTCGCTATAGTTAAAAACCTTGCATCTTGATTCAGCGGGTTGGCAGGGAACGATGGCAATTATTGGTCTGGTTAAGTGAAAACCGTTGATCGTGTCAATACAAACACCGAAACTGGATTCAACAGCTGGGTCCTACCAACATGTGGCAATCACTCACTCATCTTGCTGCATTTATCTTTCAATTATTTCAAATCGGTGAGGTAGCGAGGAATGACTGAGATCATTTCCTCCTGGTGCATCTCGATCGTTGATTGAAGATGCCAGGCTAGGATAAGCAATGAAGAGCAAGCCCACTTGATGGTACCGAGACATGTGTCGGCCTTTCACTGATATCGTGACACCTAATGCACCATCACTTGAAGCTAGCAAGCTGGCGAGGTATGGTGGAGATTTTCCTTGAGATTTGAACATCACTTAAACCTGCGTGCCATGTAATGTTAGTATTAAAGCAGACATGATCGGGTTAACTCATGACGTGACCAAGTGGGTGACTTAGGGCTCAAGTCATCACACATATTTTTATTTAAACATAGGAAAAGATGTCAGGTGGTGGGTTGACAGAGTAACCTGTGTAGACAGTGGGAGGGTCGGTAACCCATGAGAAGATAGGGCTCAAGCGACAACTTAAGTGACCAGTAAACTGTCTCGACAAGTCAACAAAGAAATATAACATGCGGACCCTGATGAGAAATGAACCCTTATCCATAGGACAAGGGTTTAACATGGAAACCTAAAGCTTATGACCAATCAGAAATTTACAATAATTCCATAAGCTCCATCACCTCTATGGACTATTGCAGTAGTGTGGTATTGGATTTTATTATGAATACAGTATTTTAGATATCATTTTATTGAAAATATTGAACAATTTTCTAATTTTGTAGTCTCTAAGTTTTAGTTTTCAATGTCAGTATGACCTAGGAGATCATTTCTTTGTTTGTAATGAGGAGGCTTACTTCACCTAATGTTAAGATATCTATATGTATTATTAAATCACAGATGTCCATTATGTGTTTGCATCTAGAAAACATATAAGACATACAAGAAATTATATTCTAACTAAACAAAATTAATTTCAAATCTTCAACCAAAGTAAGAAAACTAAGAAGAATGATTGAACCTAACTTTAAATGCCCTTCAAATCAGCAATGAACATCTCAAGTTTTGTATACAATATACTAGTAGAATAATGATGATCACATTCAGAAATGTATTAGTAAAACAACAATGAATAAGCATACCTATACTTAGATCTTTATTACATTCAATAATAAAGTACACCATACATATAACAAAATTTTAGGTGACAATCTAACCTCTTAAGGTGACAAAACATCATCATAATCATCTGCATTGCTAGCAAGATTAGAATCTTGATCATTCATGTTTGCATCTGCTTGATTTTCTTCCTTATCCTCATCTACGAAATGCAATGCATTCTCTCTCCCAATATCTTCATTGGTAATCAAAATGTCTTTTTCAAAAACTCCATCATCATCTTCATCCACTTCTTCAAATGTTTCTTGTAAATTAACACATTTCCCATCAAGAATTATATCAACAACTTCCATGAATTTTTGTTTTGAATGAGACTCTATTTGAATGACATACGACCATCCTGGGCTTCTTACATCATCAATTAGAAATGATTGATTAATTTTAAGAGGGGAAACATATGGCTCATCCGTCTCTAATAAAAAATGTCTTGTATTTGTGTATAAAAATCCATACTCATCAAATTGTACTACAGATGGTCAGATCCACTTACATTTTAATAATATAGGACTATTTTCACCATAGTCCGCTAGAATAATTTGTTGGATGAATCCAACATAAAATTTCTTCTTAGTTTTGTGAAGAAATTCAACACTAACAACACAATCACAATTTATCTTTCCTTTGTCTTTTTCTTTCACTCTTAAATGACTACCATAGGCCCACATTCCACTGAAATGTGTAGCCCATAAATGTGGAGATTGTGAAAGATCACTTTCCTCCGTTGTTATATCTTTCCCTTCTTCTTTTGCATCACTAATTGCATTAGCAATCCATTCTTCAAATTTTGGAAAAGAATCACCTCCAATCAAATCAGCATGATGTCTATTCCTTTGAGGTCGATGTTGCATCCAAGCTTGATTGTCTTCATATTTTCTACATATAATATTAACGTACAAAAACTAAGATTGATAATATAGATGTGTAAATGCAATTGAGTAAATAAATTATTGTGTATAATTTTTTTTATCTACGCCACTTATCGAACGAAGATGTGTTTTCAAGAATATAGGAAAGTATCACACTTCTTTCTTGATGTGATAGCTTGAAGCAACATCCATTTCCTTCTAATAATTCACCTGCAACTATCTCTTCTTTGTCATCATCCCATACATGTTGATTGACATTTTTTAAATCCTTCATATATTCTATGCAAATTCCCATGGCCTCTTGCATTGAATATCCCTTAGACATGCTACCTTCCAGTTTTTCCCTAGTACGAACAATCTTTTACAAAACCTTCATATACCATTCTATAGGATACATCCATCTTGTTCTTATTGAGCCACAATGCTTTAGTTCATATTGTAGATGTATCAAAATATGCATAGAAATGTTAAAGATTGTTGGTTGAAATTCCCATTCCAATAGAAAAAGGACTTCAACAACCTCCTCCCTCAAACTATCAAAGTTAGAAGGATCTATTACATGTAAACTCATTCTCTTTAATATTAGGCCCAACCTTATAACTACCAATCTTGGCCCCTTTTTACAAACTTAATATATTTACCACAATAGGTAAAATATTCTCCATTATGACATGATAGTCATTGGTTTTGAGGCCTCTTATTCCATTAATGTCAGTTTGGCTTCTAATACTACTACTTACATATCCAGTGGGAAAGTGAGTCTGAGACATCAATTGTATGAATTATGCACATTGTTCCTTTGTCCAGACATAAAGAGCCCTAGGTTTTCTATATTTTTTTTCATCATATTTTTCAACCCAAATATTTTCATAAATATTTAGTTGTCGAAAGTCTTCATGTGATGAAATAGTATCAAAAGCACCAAAAAGATTTTCTATAATAGCATAGGCTATATTTTTCTCAGTATGCATAAAGTCAATAGTATGCCTAATGGCTATATCCTTAAAGTATGGAAACTTATAGAATATGAACAACCTTTTTACACTATTTTCATTACATGGATTATATCTACTACCAAAAATCCCATAATTTTCAATAAATGACTTTCTTTTTTGTCCATTCTCAACAATGTAATCACCCGTTATTAGCAATGGTGCTTCACGATTCTCTTCTTGAATATTGAACTGTGTTTTCTGTTGATGATAAGCATGATGCCCACAATAAATACACTTACACAAAATTATTGAGTGTCTCACAAAATCCTTGAAGTTGCAAGTAGGACATTCATGGTGTCCATGAACACTGAGACTAGACAATGTGCCATATGTAGGAAGATCATGAATCATAAAAAGTAAGGAAGATCTTAAAGTGAATTTTATTGAATAACTATCCCTTGACGATTGAAATTATTCAATTCCTTTCCACAATTTCATTGGCTCGTCATATAATGGCTCTAGATAAGCATCAATTGTATATGAAGTCACACTTTTCTTTCCTGGTATAATCAAATATAGCATTAAGAAAAATGGTTTAGTTGCTAACCATGAAGGCAAGTTATAATTTATTAAAAACACTAGCCAAGTGGACCATTTAGTACTTTGATCTGAGAATGGGTTCACCCTATGTAGAGCCAAACCCAACCTTATATTATGAGGATGTTGAGAAAAATTAGCCCATTTGTTATCAAATTCCATCCACTCCATAGAATTAGGAACATGTCATTATTTTCCATTAGTGCTCTTATTTTGGGTATTCCATTGCATAAGTTCAACAATGCCTTCACACCTATACATTCAAAGTAATCGTGGGATTACTGGAAATTGGAGAAGAACCTTTCCAGGAACCACAACTAATTTCAACCCTTCTTTATACCTCGCTTCATGACATTTTGGACATTCACTCTCACTTGCAAGATTCTTGTGAAAAAATATGCAACCATTCACACATGTGTGGATGTTTTCATACTCTAATTCTAGCTTAGTGAGTTCCTTTCTACATTGACTTCATTTTGTTGGCAATGTGGAGTCAGGTGGTAACAATGAACTTAATAATGCCAATAACTAATCTACACTCTCATTTGACCAACCAAACACCACTTGCAAGTTAAGAATTTGAAGGATTATTGTCAAATGACTTAACCTACAATTAGCATACACAGGCTTTGAAGCATCCTCCATTAACTTGGCCCAATCATCATTTAGACCCTCATTCAACATTCTATCAACTTCAAACTTTTCATCTAACATTGTTGCCTCTTCATCTATGTTTTGTGCCACTTCATCTATGTTTGTTGCCTCTTCATCTCTCACACTCTGCCATTCTATCATATCTTCATAATAATTGACATTCCAAGGGCTTATACCACTATGCCCATATCTTATCATATGTCAATAAATCTCACTACCTTTTTTCACCTTTCCACCTAGATAGTAATTACACGGACATGGATATTTGTCCATGTTCCTCTCATCAGCTATTCTCTCATCAAATGCATGGTATTGATCCAGAGTAAACCTTTTTTTTTTATCCATCTATAATGTTCTACACATAGCAACAAAAAATTATAGACGAAGAGACAAAAAATATTTTTTTAATTGAAAGGAATTTCCATAGCAATAGAGTTATAAAGAGCAAATAAAAGTAGAGTTTAAATAATGACTTGTAAAATAGATTTTTGTAGTTTATATTCAAATTGCTAAACACATTGAATTGCACATCTTTTTCAAACTCAAAGCATTACTTCACATTGCATAACTAATAACTAGATGCTGATAGATGACAAAATTTTAATTACAATATAGTTTTTACAAAGTCAACTAAGCAGTTATGCAACTACTTCACATTGCATAACTAATAAATAGGAGCAGCTGCCAATTACATTTTCTTGTCATGGAATTCCATGAGACCACATTTCTTTGAGGCATTTTTTCAAAAAATTCACTACCTTGTCTATGCTACCACATTTTTCATACATATTGTCTTCCAATTTTTATCAAACAGCTCACTGCCTTGTTTCTATTGCTAAAATCCTAAAACAAGTGCTTTTGAACAAGCTAAGGATGCTTGGAAAAAATCTATCAAAGCATAATGATAAGCAATAGCATAGACAAGGCAGTGAACTAGTTGAAAAAATGCCTCAAAGAAATGTGGTCTCATGGTGATGGAATGCCATGAAAATCCATAACAATTTGCTTGTCATGGCATTCCATCAACATGAGACCACATTTCTTTGAGGCATTTTTTCTAAAGTTCATTGCCTTGTCTATGCTACCTCATTTTTCATACATGTCTACCAAAGCATTTTATCAAATAGTTCACTTCCTTGTTGGTATGGCTAAAAGCCTTTATAAAACAGGTGATTTCAAAAAAGTTATGGATGCTTGAAAAAAATATATCAAAGAATAATAGTAAGCAAAAAGCTATCGTCTCATGGTTTTTTTTGGCATGAAAATCAACATGATTTTATTTTCTTTTTTTTGTAGGTTTTAAATGCATTTTTTTGGCAATTTTGCTGTTTGAAATGGGTAAAAATATTTGTGGTCAGTTTTGTGCACTTTTAAATTGTAGGATTCTCATAGTTAGTAAAAAAGGTAGTGTTCATGAAATAATGGAAAAGAAGTGTAGAGCCTTTGATTTATACCGGTACTGTTCAATGGCATTGAATCATTTAGCAAACCATTTTTTCTTCATAAGGCAACATTTTCTTATTGAGCAGTTGACTAAGACAACTCTTGTTTCAACTAACCACCCTCTCATGAAATCTCATTTATAGTATAATCTTGCATAATCGTATCATAGTAAAGGTGATTATGACACAACTGGCCACTTCTACATGGCATCAATCAAGGAAAGCCAAAGGCCATAGGATTTTGTGGACAGGTTTTGTTGAATGCCCAAGATATTGATAGGGGGGTGAATCTGCATATTCCTAAACTTATTGAACAAACACCTTCCAAACATTCCAATGCATATAACAGTAAAAATGAGCAAAAGCATTAGTAGAACATAAAAACACACAATACATGAACACCAAAAATTTTACATGGAAAAACCAAAATGGGAAAAACCACGGTGCAGATTATCTCACAATATAGTATAACAAGTTATAAGATATTACAAAGGGTGGCTCACTGCCAGGACTCACTGTCCAAAATAGAAGGCTCACTACCTACAAAGATACAATATAGAAATGGCTTACAACCAAAAATATGAATTGATAAAGTTACACCCAACAAGTGTTGATTCAATTCCTTTGATGCTTAGTAAACTGACTTTACACACTTCATCATCTTTGCATACTTATCTATCCACACACACTCAATCTCAAAACTATCCAATATATATTTGACTCATCCGCAAGCATCAATTAGGTCGGCCTAATTAGATGCAACCCTTATTCACTAAAAGATCAACTGTCATCTCCAAGCTTGTACAAAAATTTCCAAAAACAATTCAAACATGTAGTACGCCACAACATGTCGGCATGGACCTAAGATAGGTCACAAATACATCTGCAACACAAAATTAATTCATTACATTATCAACTATTGATTAGGTCAGCCAAGGATAGACCTAAGAACAAAGTACAACAAAAAAATACTGCCAACTCTCCATACAAGCACTTGTGCACATGAGACTCTGAACATACAAGCTTCTAACAACCAAGAACCAATTCCCAAAACTACAAGTTATGATATTCATTAGCGGAGAATTGTGGACCAAAATACCAGAGGATAATAACTGCATACCGGTTCAGAATACCAAATCAAACTAGAACTTAAACTTGCAGTTGCAACTCATATATCATGGTGACATCAATGACAACACAAAAGGTGCATAATGAAATTTTCTTCTTCATTCTTCCAACAATCTCCCCCTTTGTCATTGATGGAAACATGTGTCAAAATAATTTACAAACCTCCTAAGTTCAACACACTCTATCCTTTTCTCTCCATGACATTCTCTCCCATTTTCTCTCCCCCTTTGACATCAACAACAAAGGGCAATCCAAAAATATGAAAATTGAAAAAGCATCACCTGGAGGAAGGTGAGCCTTGAAGCTCCTTGAGAATACTTTTCCATGTTGTCTTGCCATTCTCCCAACTCTTCTTAGCAAATATCAACATTCTATTTAGAGATCCTAATTTCATCAAGCTTTCTTCTACATCATCTAGAGTACAAGGATTTAGATTTATCTTTTCTAATTTCTCTTCATTTTCCAAAGAATTGGCCATTGGAGTGTACTCCATTCTCACAAGGTCACCTAGCTGATCGAATCTTCTAATGATGTCTTCCTTCTATTTCTGTAGAATAAATAATTTCTCTCTATGAGCAGTGATAGCATTCCAAGTTGACCTATCTTTGTCTTTTGATGCACTGTATGTACTGAAAACAGTTGTCAAATGGGACTCAATGGAGTCCATGATATCTTTGATACTCTGTGGCATCCAACCACTTTATGTAGTAATAAAATACAGTATTTTCTTTAGACTCACAAGATTACACAATTTCAAGGCTCTTTTCCACATTGGTGTGTGCCAGAGCACACTTATCATGAAGTTCTTAGAGCCTTTTCTCTGCCATTTTCTCCTCAACCTCTTGTCTTGTTTTCTCAATAAGTCTGGAGGCATACTCCTTGAAGGATTCCAATAGAAGTTTCAGATTCTCTACTGGAGTGAGAGATGTATCTATTGATGTACTGGGGGTGGCCTCCTAAAATTTTTTGGGGACATCATCAATAACCTCTATCCCCTTTTGACATGTTTCCAGAATTTCTTTTCTTCCGAATGCATGCAATGCATCCCCTAACACCAATTTGTGAACGGGAGAAATCTTGTCCAAATCCGCACTACCTTGAACCATAGGGAGCTGTAGAAGTTCTGGAGGAATTACTGGCTAGAACCTTATTTTCTTGGATAACAAGCCTGTTAATATATCATCGTCGGAGGAGGATTCTCTGAAGGACCTTTGTGAATCTACAACCTGCCTTTGATCTTCTTCATTTTTCTTCGAAGATTCCCCATTTATTTCTTCTTCCTCTACTTTTTCATCTTTGCTTCTTCCTTCTTCATTCTTCTCACCTTCATCTTTGTCTTTTTCTTCTTTAGCATGCTCCAAAGAGACAACTTCAAGCTTCTCTGCTTCAACTTCTTCCACTCATTTTGTTTCTCTATCTCTAGAGGATCATTTGTAATGCCTATTTTCGAAAGGATACCTATATCACCTATTTCCAAAAGGATATTTGAATCATTTGTTCCTAGAGGAATGTCTTCCTTTGCCTCTTTAGAATCCTCTTCTAATTTAGGTGCAGAACCAGATGGGAGTGCACCAAACATACTATATTTCTTAGCCATACCCCTAATGGCTTTTACAGTTTCTTTCTTTATTTTCTTTATTTTCCTTTTATCTTTTGTCATCAAAATGTTTACCATTTTCTTCATCTGAAACATCTTTGAGCATACCTTCTTCAAGGTTTCCAAATCATTTGGGGTCAAAGAGGACCCAATATTCTCAAATGCCTCATTTCTTATCTTTTCTTCTAACTCATCAGCCTCTGATCTTCTATTCATTAGGGAATCCCACAATTTCTCAGGCACATTGGACTTAACATAGTCCCAGCTAACTTCCAAAGTAATAACATATTGAATGATAGCTAAAATCAATGTTTTATGTCCTCTACCAACTTGAGTATAAATTTTTGTTGTAGGTTGTAGCATATCTTCAAAATGTACCAAACTATTAACCAATTCCTCTAATTTGAGAGGGGAACTAGGTCTTACTGGTGAGGCTTTTTGTTCTTCTTGGTTTGGAGATGCCTCTTCTAACACCTTTTCCTTCTTTGAGTCTCGTTTAGTGTGTATATGAATACCAAAATCATGTTATTTATCTTCTTTAGAGGATGACACATAATGATATCTTTTAGTGCCAACACTTGCTTCTTGTGAAGCACCTTCACTAGAGGGCATGTTCCCTTTCTTCTTTCTTATCAACTTGGTTGCAGGGTCTTCCTTCTCTTCTTGTTCTTTAGTTATACTAAGGTTCTTTTCCCTTATTTCCTTTTTCTTATTACCTCTCTTGAATGGTGCCACCAAAGGAGCCTCTTTCCTTTTTCTAGATCTTGTAGTGGGTCCAGAAGGAGCCGGGCCTTTTCCTTTACCAAGAGCACTAAGCTCTACCTTTACTGATGCTGGAGATGAGGTTGGTTTTGAAGGAGTAGTCCTGCTAGATCTCCTTAGTCTTGATGGTTCTCCAATCATCTACTCTCCCTTGTCTCTTCCCTGTGCAATCTATTCATCAGTGAAGCCAGCCTTTCTAAGCATTTCATCTACATTCTTTCTCATAACATGCTCCTTGTGCTTCAAGCGAACTTCCATAGATTTTTCTTCATATGTGCCTACTCTCAATTCACTAGAATCTTTTGGGGTTTTCAATAAAATTTGTACATAGCCTTTTGCTTCATTCTCTGTAACTTCATAACCCAACGATTGGATCTAGACAGTCCAGAGTTTAACTGCCTCTATCATGTACTCATCTATGGAGACATGAAATATGATATCATCCTTATATTTTTCAACAATTTTCTTAGGGATCCTTTCTCATTCATTCAAGTTGCTTTTGAATACAACAAAAAATGTTGTCAGAGCATTTTCTTGATTCTTCAGGTCACCCAAGCTGTGCATATAATAAATTTTTTGATGTGCAATAGGTATTGATGTATCCCATATTACCACATCATCTCTTTTGGGAAGTCATAGAAGAAAGTAGAACAGACAAACAACCAGGGAACCAAACTTAAATGCATATTTCTTCTCCCTATTCATCTTCAAATTTTCCAACAATTGTTGGCGGATAAGTTCACACAGATCGTATTCTACAACATTTGTTGCCATGTCATATCTGGTGTATATAGTTGTAGCTGACACAAAATTTTCCCTATTTGTGAAGTACATCTTGTGACCAATCATTATGGCTGCATACTTCACAACAAGATTGGTAATAGGTTTTGTTGCAAGGGCTCTTCTGTCAAATTTTGCTTCGATGAGTTCCATCACCACTTCATTTTTCACAAACTTCAACACCAATACTAGTTCGACATCATAGTCCAGTAACAACCTTGATCACCTCTCTGGTTATTAGGTGAGGTATGTCCATCCACAAGAACTTATCATGAATTCTGCTAAGAGTAGGTTTAACATACTTGTCATCAAGAGTGGAACAAAAGTTAGGAAATCAATTCCACTAATCCAACTTCCTCACAACAAGATTTGCATACTCTGGTTTTACCAAGAAATCATCCCTGGTGAGCTCATTTTGCCACATATATATCAACTTTCTATGATTATATTCCTTAGTTTTAACATGAATGTACATTCTAGTGTCTTCAACGGGCATGCCACCATAAGGAGTTGATGAGAAGGTTCCCAGAGGGCCATCTTCAAACACCTTCATGGAATAATTCCTATAGGAAGGTCTAGGTCTTGTTGACATGTTTACAACTATAGGGGTTTCCATATTTTCACAAACATATCTCTAATGATTCTAGAAAGAAGATTCACACAAACCCACAACAACATAGAAGAGTAAAATACCTTTTTCCTTCATGAGAACTAGAACTAGGGTTTGCATGACTCACTCTTCAAATCACCTCAAGATTGCTCCAAATTTCTCTCCACTTTCTTCAAATGCACAAGTGATCAAAACATCTTACAAACTTTCTTTATAAATAACTGAGCTACCCTAATTCGCATTAAATGTGGTAGAATTCAAAAAACTGATAAAAACCCTCTTCACTGCACTAAAAAACCCTAATTTTCTCCACAAATGATCATGCCTACAATTTTTCTTTTGATTCCTTTTGCATAAGCTCCATTTATTCATTCTTTACAACATATCTTCGTGTCAACATCTGACACACCAGATATCTAGGGGGGTTGAAAAAAATTCTGTTAATGCTCCCCCTAAGACCATGCTAGGTCTAATTCTTGGAGGAATTGTCTGCACTAGATGAGGGCACAAACTCACTTGAAGTTATTAGCTCTTCTTTCTTCCTCCATATCTTGTTCATTTCTTTCTTAAGCTTATTCTTGTCAATTTTCTTCATTGGTTCATTCTTCTTACCGGATCATATTGCTTTCCCCCTTTACTTCTACATACACTAGAAATGTGTTCGAGTTTGTTGCAATTGTAGCAAACAACATTTTTATAATTTGTTTGACCTCCATTAACCCTTGATTTGCATTGGTTTTCTTTGTGCCCAAACTTGTTGCATGCATAGCAGTAGCCAACAAAAGATTGATTCATTCTTCCTCCATTAGACCAATTCATCATCTGAGTTTTGCATTCACTAGCTCTATGTCCATATTTCTTGCATGCAAAGCATTTTACAGAGAAGGAACTAGCATACTGGTTTATTATACTTCTACACTCCATTGCCTTGTGACCAAATTTATTGCATGAAAATCAAACACCATTGAAAGATGGGTACCTTTGAGCATTTGGCTATTTGATAGGTGGTCTTCTAGAAAATCTTCTTGGATTTCTTTTTTGTTTTCCTTTATCTTAAGTCTTTTGATTTTTCAGCATGTTTGGGGTCTGCATAGCCTTTGAGCTTTCACCTGCTTCCATTCCCAAACCACCTTTGTCTTTAGTTGGTTTATATCTTGTAATCAACTCATAAAGCTTGGTGGAGCTTGTCTTGAACTTATCTTCACAAAGTTTTGCTTTTTCCAGATATGCTTTTAGGTTTACCACTTCTTATTCAAGCCTTTAGCATACATCAGTCTTGTTTTGCACCACTGTATTCAAACAATCTTCAATTCTCTTATTTTCCTCCACTTGCACCTTCAATATGGCGATCTCTTCATTTTATTTTTTTAATTGCTCGCCTACTTCTCTATGTCTTTATTTGAATTTTTTCAATTGTTCTTTCAATTTTTTGATGCATTCATTTGACTCATCAAGATTTTCTTTCAAATCTCTTTTTTCATTTCCAACCTTTTCAAGATCTTCAAGAGAAACCTAGAGTTCTTCTTTATCATCCATTTTTTCAATCTTCAAGATCTTCCTCAAGTTGTTAGGCTTCTTTGGAGGATCGAAGCTCTAATACCAATTTTTGAATGCCCAAGATACTAAGAGGGGGGGTGAATCAGTATCTTCTTAAACTTATTGAACAAACACATTCCAAATACTCCAATGCATATAACAGTAAAAATGAGCAAGAGCATTAACAAAACATAAAAAACACACAATACATGAACACCAGGATTTTTACGTGGAAAACCCAAGGTGGGAAAACCCATGGTGAGGATTAGCTCACAATATAGTATAACTGGTTATAAGATATTACAAAGGGTGGCTCACTGCTAGGACTCACTATCAAAAATGGGAGGCTCACTACCTACAAAGATACAATATAGAAATGGCTTACAACCAGAAAAATGAACTAATAAAGTTACACCCAACAAGTGTTGATTCAGTTCTTTTGATGCTCATAAACTGACTTTACATAATTCATCATCTTTTCATACTTATTTGTCCACACACACTCAATCTCAAAACTATCCAATATGTATATCCGACTCATCCACAAGAATCAATTAGGTCGGCCTAATTAGATGCAACCCTTATTCACCAAAAAGATTAACTGTCGACTCCAAGCTTGTACAAAACTTTCCAAAAATAATTCAAACATGTAGTATGCCACAACATGCCGGCATGGACCTAAGATAGGTCACAAATACATCCAAAACACAAAATTAATTCATTCCATTATCAACTATTGATTAGGTCGAATAGGGATAGACCTAATAACAAAATGCAACAACATAATAATTCCAACTTGCCATATGAGCACATGTGCACATGAGATTCTAAACATACAAGCTTCTAACAACCAAGAACCAACTCCCATAACTGCAAGTTATTATATTCATCAGTGGAGAATTGTGGACCAAAATACCAGAGGATAATAACTACATATCGATTCACAATACCGAATCAAACTAGAACTTAAACTTGCAGTTGCAACTCATATATCATGGTGACATCAATGACAACAAAAAAATTTCATAATTAAATGTTCTTCATTCTTCCAATAGGTTCAATTGAAGTTGGGAGATCTTAAGAGTTGTCTCTCAAATTTTGAAAAGGTTCTAGAGGTCCACCATGAGAATTGTGAGAGCTTAAAAGTTGTAGGCCATATATATGCTTAGCAAAGGCAAGCAAAGAAGGCTTTGGAAATTTGAAGAAAGGAAACTCACATAGATCAACATGATTCCCATGCATTTATCAAGATGGGTGAGTTATTAATATCATTAGACCCCAGTGCAGCCTTAGATTCTCTTCAGATGCCAAAGTATCTTCTAAAGAAGAGTAGAGAAGAAGTACCCATTCAATTGTTAAATAACATTGGGGTTCTTCATTTTGAGCGTGATGAGCTAGAGTTGTTTCAACAAAATTTTATGGAGGCATTAGGAAATGATGTTCTGCCTCTACATAACTTTTTATGGTTAGTCTAGTGCATTTTTTACTTGTAGGATTCACACAGTTAGTGAAAAAGGTAGTGTTCATGAAGGAATGGAAAAGATGCATAGAGCCTTTGAATTATACTTTTACTATGCAATGCTATTGAATCATTTAGCAAACCATTTTTTCTTCATAGAGAAACATTTTCTTGTGGAATGGTTGATTGAGATAGCTCTTGTTTCAATTGTTAAAAAACATTGGGGTTCTTCCTTTTGAGCGTGATGAACTAGAGTTGGCTCAACAAACTTTTATGGAGGCATTAGGAAATGGAATTTGGGTTGAATTCATAAATAAAAGCCCCAGTGCCAATTATGTAGTTTTTCCTATGCTCTTTAAGGATATGAAATTCTTCCATCGACTAGAAGAAGGTGGTGTTTCACTTGAGTTACCATGGGATAAAGTCACAACACTATTTAATATTGGTAGATTGTTTGAACTACATGATATTGAAAAATAAATCTTTTATGCATGCTAATATTGTTCAAGTTTCCTGATTATGTGGATGCATATCTACGTCTTGCAGCAATGGCTCAGGCTTAGAATGAAATCCAAATAAGCCTAGAATTGATTGGGGATGCACTTAAGGTGGAGAAAACTAATCAAATTCTTTATCTATGCTTGGAAAAATGGAACTAAAAATTATGACTGGCTTAAAGCAAAAGAAACAATTAAAGTTGCACAAAGTGAATCAAATGGAAAGAATTCTTATGTTGACATTTCACTTGAAAATTGGAATTATTTTATAGCTTTTCACAATGAGAGGAGAGATCCAAATGTGGAGGCACAACATCTTGAGAAGGCTAGAGAACTGTATTGTAAAGTATTGGCACACAGACTAGGAAATATTTATGTTGCAAATGGGGCAGCCATTGTGCTAGCTAAAAGGGGTCAATTTGATATTACAAAGGAAATTTTTACAAAGGTACAAGAAGTTGCAGCAAGAAACATCTTTGTTCAGATGCATGATGTGTGGGAATGTTTACTTTGCACAAGGACAGTTTGCGATTGTAGTGAAAATGTATCAAAATTGTTTGAGGAAATTCTATTTTGGCACTGAAACCCAAATTTTATTATATTTAGCTCGAACACATTATGAAGCAAAAAATTGGCAAGATAGCAAAAGAAAATTATTAAGAGAAGAAGATTATAACTACTCTATAGATTTTGTTTTAATGTAATGAGGGTTTCGAATTACCTCTGAATTTAGTGCATAGCGCATCCCCAAATCTAACTTCGCTACAAAGGGCCTCGCAAAGTTTTTGTAGCAAACTCTAAATTCCTTGCCCTTGCCTGCCTTTTCAGAAGTGTCCAGGTCCTCTTCAAATCCTTATTGCTCATGCAAGTAGCTACTATAACTGATCAAAATGCCTCAGTGCTAGTCTAACTTGCAACTAATGAATGAAGCGAGGAATATTTATGCAATGAATGTGAATAAACACTAATAAGTGCCAGTACATTGATGTGCTTAATACATTGTGCCAATAATTGGATGAAATATGTTTTTAAAATTTTGTCTAATTTGTATTTGGTGATTAACTATTTAGTCATTTTTTATTTCTGTGACCAAATAATTTTTAGTCAACAACCAAATTAGTCATTTATTTACTCATTTATAGCTAAGTTGCCAAAAATTAGTAGAATTTAGTCATTTTTAGTTGTTGTGACTAAAATTTTTAGTCACCTAGTAATATATTTCCCAAATTCTACTAGTGGTTGTCAAATAGGATGGTGTTTGCTTGGGAATCCTGTGTCCTTGCAGACTTGTAAAAGGAGATACATTTGATTGTATACTAGGATGGGTGGAGCTTAGGAGTTAGAGTGACTCTGTTGCATATTTGTGCATACAAGCATTGTGCGGTGTTGGGACCGGTGTGTGATAGGAGGAGGGGTGATGGACTACCATATGTATCTATGTACTTTGGTTTTCAACAACATCACCATATGGGGAGGTTGGGATATTGGAGATGTTTCATAGATGAGATGAATACATTTATCTAGTGCCCATACCTCAATTGTGAGGTGTAGGATGATGATCACCTTGATATGCCCTATATTTAGAGGATCCATTATTTGATTGGTCAAACACCCACTATTATCGAGCAGCATCTTCCTCCATGGGTTCTGAGATAGTTTGGGTAGCTTTAGACAATGTCAAGGTAGATGCAATGTTCACACGGGTGGTGCAAGAGAGGGGTGTGGGGAGGATATGTAGAGTTTTATATTGTATTTTAGAGTTGGTGGGATACTCCCACGGTTGCATGAGATCCATGACCAGGGGTGGAGGATTTCAAGACTACCCTAGAGTATGATGCATGGTGGGATAGACATAGGCCTATTCAACTTAACATCCCACATGATTAGTTTGTTGTTATAGAGGAGAGTAGCATCTACAGTGAGAGAAATAGTAGCACTAGTGATAATGGGAGTAGTGGTAGTGGTAGAAGCAGCTCCAGCAGTGGTGATAGTGATAGTGATGATGGGAGTGGTGGGGATAACCAAGGTCGCTGAGTGCAACAAAGAGGACCAGGGTATGTGCAGAAATGATTGAGGAAGCTAATTGCAAAGAGAGACTATCTCATACAAGAGCGGTATCAGGCTTAGTTGGAGCACCTACAGGTGATTGGAGAGTGATATGGCTTTAGTAGAGGTGGCTAGGTTATAGGGTTAACTGGACGATAAGGGAAAATTAGCAGTCATGATAGCAAAGTGAGATTAGCTCTGAGTAAAGAGGGATATAGCTAGGACAGAGGTTGCTCATTTACATGCATTGATGGATGGAGGATGGGGGAAGATAGATGATGGCAGTGACAGCAAAGCGAGACCAACTTAGAGCAGATGTGATGAGATTGAGACAGGAATGGGATACTGCTCGATAGTTTTTGGGGGAGATGGGCTAAAATATGCATTTTTTAGAGTTCACTAG
This sequence comes from Sequoia sempervirens, assembly GCA_007258455.2. Classification (NCBI taxonomy): domain Eukaryota; kingdom Viridiplantae; phylum Streptophyta; class Pinopsida; order Cupressales; family Cupressaceae; genus Sequoia; species Sequoia sempervirens. Next base: position 122,819,316 of record VDFB02271358.1, read on the forward strand.
AGCCACCAAAGAGGCCAAGCATTGGAGGAAGCTACATGAGGAGGTTATGCCAGTAGATTAGAGGGTGGCCAGTATCACCATTAGGAATAGGTCACATAGGCCAACTAGATCAGGATTGTCAATTAGCGTGGGTCCCCCACATCATCCAAAATAAGGTCCACAACCACCTCTTGGATCACCATCGAGGCCAGCACAATCGAATGCAGTAAATATAAGGTAGATCCACATGCAGAGTGATTATGAATTTTTGGATTTTTTCCCCAGAGGGGTTCAACTTTTGTACAGTACTGACACTATTTTTTGATATATATGATATGATGGGTTTGACTTATATGCTTTATGTAGATGTTGATGTGGTGTATTCATGTATGGATATTTATTATGACAATGCATATGATGTTGACACATTTTATGCAATATGGTTACACTGTACATGATTATGGTTATGCATGTTATATGATTATATGCTTTATATGCTTTATGATTATGGTTTTTAATGGATATGGTTATGATGTTTATTTTATGCATGATGGAATAATGAATGTATGGATTAATGGTTATAACAAATTAATGGGAATATATATGATGAATTAATGGATATATGATGAATTAATAGATATATGATGAATTAATGGATGCACGATGGATGAATGAATGGACAAATGATGAATTAATAGATATATGTATGATAAATGGAAATGATTTATATGATTTTTATTTATGTATATGATTATGTATGGATTATGATGTATGATGGATTTACATTATGGTTATGATGTGTATGTTAATGATGTGTATGATGTATTCATGATGGTTGATGTATGAATGATTTATGGTTATGGATATAAATGATAATGAATGTGAATGCATGATGTTAAATGAATGGAATGTAAATGGTAATGAATTTTTATGGGTGAGTCCACAAATGTTTCTAGAAAGGGAGTTAGGATCAAAAGGTAGCCCCTAGGATACGAAATATTTCTTAACCAAGGTTGTTTGTACCATTAGAGTTTCCAAAGTAGTTTTATGTCTCTTATTTATTATCTGATCCCTTGCTTGTGATTAAAGTATGGATGACCTATGGGTTTATTGGATTGTGCAAGTTTGTGGACATGCTTATAAAATAGATGTACCCATGAGAGTGGCCCTAGGTAATGCATAGTGTTTTTTTTTTTCCAATGATACAAAATATACTCCAATCCAAGGAGTAGGTTAGGTTGGTAAAGTTGTAGGGGGTATCACTAGTACAAAAACAATAATAAACTACTAAAAACTGCTTATAAATGACTAAAGTTGGTCACGTGACCACTAGTAGTTTATTGCCAGTTATATATAACGCGACCAAATTGATGACTAAACCATTTTTAGTCATTTATTGGTTGTTTTGATTGATCAATTTGGTAGTACATTTAGTCATCAATTTAGTCATTCATTGTTGTGATCTGGTCACTTATTTAGTCACTTTTTTTCCACTGATATATTTAGTTGTTGATTTAGTCATTGATTGCTATAATTTGGTCACTTATTTAGTCATTTTTTATTCACTGATATATTTAACTGGTCACTTATTTAGTTGTTAATTTTGTCATTGATTGATGTAATGTGGTCACTTATTTAGTCATTTTTTTTCACTGGTATATTTAGTCATTGATTGTTGTTAATTGGTCACTTATTTAGTCATTTTTACTAACTGATTTATGTGCATTGGTAGTGTATTTAGTCTTTAATTTTAATTATCATTTTGATCAATTTGGTAGTATATTTAGTCATTTTTATTCACTGATTTCACTAGTAATATATCTAGTCATATTTATTCACTGTTAACACTTATTTATTTCAATTGGTAGTGTGTTTAGTCAATTCAATCATTAATTTATGTCATTTAGTAGTATATTTAGTCATTTTAATTGATTGAAATTTAAGAATTTAGGCATAAAACACATAAATATACATCAATCATCTATTGCACACAAATATAAGACAACCATTGAGAAAGAAAAATCAATGAAATTTATTAATTAAAGAAAGGTGTTCTAGTTACAACTTAGAAATAGAGTATTACAACTGTTATTTTTAGTCACAAGACTAAAAGTCTGAGTTACAATATTACAAAGAAATGACTACAAGAAAGAAAATTATCCAAAAGACTTCCGCAATGATGGAAACACATACTTGAAGCCCTAGTTCAATGTGAGCACACTCCCCTAATTCCATCTCTTAAAACTTATACATGGGAAATATTCTTGGAACAAGCTGTAACGCGTAGAATCCAAGGAGAGTGTTGACCGTGTCCCATATATGAAGTTGTCTCCTTTAATGCAATCAACAATAACCCAGCTAGAATATTTCCTCCTTTATATGCAACGTGCCATTTGATATGAGCAACGTCAAGGTGCTAATTTTTCTACCATGAATGAAGTTGTGCCTCAATACAACCAACAAAATTAATATTAGTCTCAATTCAAAAAGAATAGAAGTGCATTATATATTGCAAGTTTACAAAAGAAAGTCCAAACAAATTAGAAACATAAATCAATTAAAAATTATAGCCTTGTCAATAAATGCCTTAAACAAAGTGTTCAACATAAGCTTGAAATATGCATATTGAACCCTTGATTTCATAACCTTGTTTAAAATTCAAGAAAGGTGATACCCTAAAATTATAGAATGAAGTTGGCATATTATAGAATGAAGGCTATCAACACTAACAGGGCTCAAACAACATTATCAACAGAAATTTCCTAGAAACCAAGCCCAATAATGCCATTAGATTTGGACAACAAAAATGTCAACCCCAGTTCATGTGTTGTCTCAGTAAAGACCTGCACCATTAAAGAATCCATTTATACACAAATTCCAAATTAAGTTGATGAGAAAATATCTTTGATATCCAACTAGGAAGCCTTAACATCCAAAAATTACTAACTTGATGTTACGCAACAAGTTTCCCAACTGTGACATCATCTTCCCTGTTCATTTTACAAGCACCACCCAATTCAACTTTTGAAGGCACAAACACATAAGGCACTTTATGCAATGGTATTTTTCAAACTAATGATTAATAACAGAACTTAAGGCATCCATTAAACTTGCAAGAAAACAACTACTTGAAAAAATACACAGAAGCATCACCAAATGGTTCAAAACTCATCATTAGTATAAGTCCAAAAATATGATGTTCATGTGCAAGTTATTTATGTTTATTCTCTTACAATTCATCAAAATTAGAAAAGGGGTAGAAAGTTAAGGGATTTGATTGTGGCAAAAATTCACAGCCAAAAGGGTTTTTTACTATGTAAAACATCATTTCATTAGTTTCAATCCCACCATTCTACCCATGTGATTACTTCCCTATACAATAAGAATCAAACTGTGTTCATTTTATTGGTTTTGATCCCTTAAATCCACCTTTGCAACATCTACATGATGTAAAGATTGCTAGTGAATGGTTGAAACATATCAAAGGTGATTGAAGGAAAGCCTCTCACAAATTAAGGAATGATTCAGGTATTGCATGGCACATGGAGTTTACCTAAAAATATTGCAATGCCCATTTGACATCTTAAAAGGTTGTAATAATGTCGAAATTCAAAATGGTACAAGGAGAGAGAAAAAATCAATACCTTATCTTTTTCCAATGAAATCAAAGGATCAAGAATGGCAAGAGGATCTGTATCAGCCTCCATAACTATAAACTTGGATGTTCTAAAGTATAACATCTTGGTTTTTGCAGCACCCTAAACTCATTCAGTATTAGCAAAAAAGAAATCAGATATTGATCCACTGCCATATTGGATCTCATAGGATTCTCCTTCACAAACAACAAATGATATATATTAATTGTTTAGCAGCTTCATTAATATCCCCATGTAAGTAGACTAAACTAAGTGAGGTTGAGGGTTTGAAGTAGAGTACCATCTTCTTGTTATGTGCTTTAGTTTGATCATGACTTGTTTCTTGAATGAAAATAGCAAGCTAGCTGTACTGTAAAATCATTAGAAAAATAACCACGAAATCCTCTTTAATTGAAATAATCTTTCTAGATATTTCAAGACAAGATTTCAGTTAATTTCTAAGAGAGCTAATTTCACTATCTAAACAACCATCAATCTATTTACTGTATATAATCTCCCAAAATTCAAAATTTGAATGTAATGAAACTAACCATAATTACCAAAGATTTGACACCAAAATGTAGTACAAAATGAATTGTTTGATAGCAAATGTGTTTTGATAACCCAGATATACCCTTGATATATTGATTTAAATAACAAGGAAAGATCAAACTAGAGACAACAAGATAACATTCATTAATTCACTTCAACCAACAATTGAAACCAAAATTTGGCCACCAATTATAACTTCATTCTATTGATCTTCAAAAAGATTTTACAATACATTTGAAAATTTTGTCCTGACTGACATGTCAAAAAATGTCTTGTCAGTTACCAACTTTTAACATAAATCAAAAAGTCTTAATTATTATTGTTTACATAAAAATTTAAAAGCAATGAAAGATGAGAAGTGAAGAAAATTTATCAGATGTTGAAGTCCACAAGACTTGCAAGATACGAAATTTTGTTACTCATCATAAGGTACCTGTGATAATTCAGATTTGGCAAGGTCCTCTCTCCATGATAGTATCTGCAAGGCTTGGTACTTCACTGAAAAGGCCTATTCTTCTAGGGGAGATAGATATGTCTGCTCTCATTGGTACACCATGTAATCATGAGGCCATTTGTACTCTTATATTTTTTTTGTGTTCGCCAAGTGACTCTTCCATCTACTGTCCAATAATCCTTTGGTATCCATGATGAATTTTGAGTACCCAACATCCAGTGCAATTATTCCATCAAAGGTTAAATTGAGGCGGTGAATATTTATGTCACCATCCTTTTGTATATTAGTGAGGTAGTTGGGAACAATTTTTCTGAACTCATCTATCCAATCCTTGGAGCCTTTTAGTTGATCATCATCCCTTAGTATCTTAGGCATGAACAACTGCTTTAGCATGTGAAATGAATCCATTCTTTCCTTGATCTTTTGGTCTTTTGTAGACATGTACTAAAATTCATCTATGACCATTGAGACCATTTGCTCAGTAGGCTTTAAAGCTACGGGGGCCTTAACACTCCTTTGTAAAATTCTACACAAATTCATTAAGATGTGATGTATAGGTAGCCATTTCTTGACTAAGGGGTCCAATATAGGTACATGGGCCTTTATCTCATCAACTTCTAGTGACAAGGAAACATAAAATTCATACACATTTTCCAATTTTTCCACAATTAATTTAACCCTATGCTCCAAGATCTATTCCAATACCTTGAGGGTTTCTCTCTTTTCTCTTTCCTTTGTTTCTTTATTACTCTTTTTCAACTTCTCAATTTCTTGTTTTAGTACATTAACTTTTTCAATAGTGATTTCACTTGTATTAGTCTGGATGGCAGGGGGCTGGTATACTATTAATTTTGTGCTTTGGGAAGGACCTGCCCCCTTCAACTATTATTTCAATTTCACATTTTCTATGAATAGCCTATTCAATTCATCTTTCATATTAGTCTATGCTTTCTCATATTCTGCCAATCTAAGCTCCATAGCTTTAACCGTATCCCTAGTAAATATTGTTGAGTGAATTGTAATAGTATCTGCCTCCAATGCTGATGTGTCTTGAAGTGTCTTTACCATGGAAGTACCTCTCATTTGTTTTACAACATCAAGCAATCTTGGCTTTTATGTTCTTTTTTGATTTGTCCAAAAGGCTAGGGTTTCAAGTATTGGATTGTAACCTATGCCACTCATTCCCTCATCTGAATTGAATTCAGAAACCAACATGGGATCTTCTTGGCTTCTTACTTGGTCCAGTAAGAACATATTTTTTAACTCCATCGCAGGAATAATTAGTATATTTCTTTCTAAGACCAATTTTATTGCTTCTTGTAGGCTAATAGTAATTTCATTAATTGTGACTTCTTCAAGAGTCTGGGAAACAATCTGGTCATATTGTGACTCCTCAATTCCCATGTTATTAATTTGGATTCTCTCCATAAATTCTTTCATTTTCATCTTAAACCAAAAATCCTTAAACTCGAGAGTTTGAATAAATTCATCATCTTGAATAAATCTAAGGGCATCAATCATCATCGTGCACTTCTTGATCATTATTCCCATGTACATCCACTCTTTCTTATGGTTTGTGAGCATCAGTTGCAAGCTTAGGCAGTGGCTGATCAACTTCATCATCTTTAAAATTCAAAAGTACATCACCTACCTCTTCAGTATCCCCTACTCCACTTATTTCATATGCCACTAAGGGGGCCACTCCATGTGTCTTCTGCCTTTTAGGACTTGGTTGCTCAAGGGATGCTTCTTATTGTATTATGGCAATGTCTGGTGGGGGCTCCTTGATTACAATACCTCTTGGTTTGATGGGAAGCTTGAAGGGTTTCAAAGACTCACCCTCAGGTTTCTTTTCTAGTTGAACATATAATATTTTAAAGTTGTCAAATATTATGTTCATCCTTTTGATAGAATCCTTGGAATCCAGTGTCCCTTTTCTTCTCCTCCTCAAGCCTCTTTATGATTTCCCACTTCCTCTTCCTCTAAAAAACTTCATCAGGTGTAAAGCAATTTCTTATTACATCTTCTTTGTAATCCTTTACATGGGTAATCCTAGCTTTAGTGAGAAGTGTATGCTTTATAAAATTAATATTCCCTTGAGCATCAAAGACCCTTTCTCCTAATGACTTCAATGAATACTGCATCTTCAAATAGTTTTGCATTTCTTCAAGAGTGTCAGACCCTACGGATAGCCCCTCATATTCAGTTAGGTCAAGGAGGAATGTCCCCTTTTTTTGTCTTTTCATCACATCCTGCTCCATCCATAAAATTTTCCACATAAATTCTAAAAATGCAATTCAAATAGAAACAAATTTAGGTAAAACATGTGGGGCTTGAGGACACCCATGGACCCTTATTACTGTTTGGTCTGCTAAGAAGAACGAGTCACCAAAATTGTGAGTGTGTCCCTGCTCTAGCTTCAATGCTAAAGGTCTTAATACTTGCATGATTTTATTAGGAAATCTTGGTAGAATATGATCAATATCATCCATGAAATTTACTACGAAATCATCATGAAATATTACATAATCAATATTTTTACATCTACTATCCCAGATGTAACACCAGTTTTGTACATACAACCTATTCCCTTCATTATAAGTCATTCCCAAACACATTATTTTAGTCCATCTGTTTATGTTTTGGTACAATAGTAAATGACACAACAGAGAGTATTTCCTAAAATTTATAGGAGCTAAGTTCTCTCTTACTTGCAAAAATCCCTCATGTAGCCCTTTCTCAATTTCAACAACAAACTCATACTCACTGTTGACTTCAGGATTTTGTATTCTAATTTCCATCATCATGAGATATGTTGGCATCCTCTCTTTAGCATCTATTCCAAGCACTTGGCACAAAGAAAAATAAGTTCTTTTAAAATATACTTGGAAGTCTTATGTGGAAAATGGCTCATTTTGGGAGGGGGAGATAGGTATCCTCCAACTGTTTACACCCTTTTTCATGTGTAAAGGAGGTTCATCACTCTATAGGTTTTTCTCAATCTCCTATAATCCTCCTCACTTCTATCCAAGTCGATCTTAGTGATAGCTTGCTTGTTTAACATAAAAAAAACTCTATAATTGCTTCTTTAGTCAACACCACTAATGGTGAACGATCTGGGATTCTTATAGTCCTAGTAGCTGGGTGATAATATTGTGCCAATACTTTAATAAACTCAACATCTATAAAGACATTTGGGACTATCGATTTGGCCAAATCTAAGGTCCAAGGATTCGAAATTGGTATCTTCTCAAACCTTTTTTCATAGAAGTACCAAAATAGATCCCACCTTGAGATAGGGATAATTGGGTCTCTACATCCTTGGGCTATATCTTTAAACACCTTTTTGGATCCTTTGTCTATAGAATTAGGTAACACATCTAAAATGGATTGTTGCAAGGACCTCTTCTTTTATTTAGAAATTGTGGACTCTTCCTTTTTACTCACAAGTTGACTTATTTTGGGTGGCATGATGAAGAATTTACTCCTACTTGATTTTTAAAGTGTCTACTTGTAGAAGCAAATTTAGTTCTTATACACTTGCTATAGAGGGTTTCTATGAACTTACTTGATGAAATAATAGCTGCAGAGTTTTCCTTCTTGAACTTCCTTACCTCCAGTACGTTGAGCTTTGTGAATGATTACCAAAATGTCATTGAGTCCCAAGTAATATTTGTTGTTGAGTTTGGTCACCTCACTATTAATGTCAATTCATGCAAAATATTTTAGAATCTGCCCATATTTTGAGTTTGAATGCATTACATTGATTGGGAAATTGAATGGTGTAATCATTTAATGCTTTGATAGCTTGTACTACACTACCACTAGGTCATTTAAAGACCACTATGGGGTAGTGTTACTGGTACCGCCACCCCACGCACACTCCTTTGGACTCTCGCAGGATGGAAGGTTAATTCTAGTAGTTGAGTGACTATTCATTGCCATACTGCTCTATCATATCAATACTTCTATGGGGTAGAGGTAGAAGTACCACCACCTCGCATGCACCCCTTTGGACTCCCATGGGATAGTGGGTTAATTCTAACTGTTGAGTGATTTTTCATCACCATACCACAATGTCATTGTTTACCCCTTGTGGGGTTGTGGTTTACTTTAGTTGTTAACATGTTATCACCACCACCCCATAGTATTCATATTTGGTTGCCGCGATATTGCGGTAAGCATTTGTAAATTCACCTATATGTCTCGCCATCCTGTGCATACCTCTATTGATTGTTGTGATAGTGCGGTATTGGATTTTATTATGAATGCAATATTTTAGATATCATTTTATTGAAAAGATTGAACAATTTTCTAATTTTGTAGTCTCTGAGTTTTAGTTTTCAGTGTCAGTTAGACCTAAGAGGTCATTTCTTTGTTTGTAATGGGGAGGCTTAGTTCACCTAATGTTAAGATATCTATATGTATTATTAAATCACAAATGTTCATTATCTGTTTGCATCTAGAAAATATATAGGACATAAAAGAAATTATATTCTAACTAAACAAAATTAATTTCAAAATTTCAACCAAAGTAATAAAACTAAGAAAAATGATTGAACCTAACTTTAAATGCACTTCAAATGAGTAGTGAACATCTCAGGTTTCGTATACAATGTACCAATAGAATAATGATGATTACATTAAGAAATGTATCAGTAAAACAATAGTGAATAAGAATACCTATACTCAGATTTTGATTACATTCAATAATAAATTACACCATATATATAACCAAAATTTAGGTGACAAGCTAACCTCTTAAGGTGACAAAACATCATCATAATCATCTGCATTGCTAGTAATATCAGAATCGTGATCATTCATGTTTGCATATGCTTGAATTTCTTCCTCATCCTCATCTGTGACATGCAATGCATTCTCTCTCCCAATCTCTTCATTGGTAATCAAAATGTCTTCTTCAAACACTCTATCATCATCTTCATCCACTTCAAATGTTTCTTGTGAATGAACATATTGCCCATCAGGCATTATATCAACAACTTCCATGAATTTTTGTTTTGAACGAGATTCTGTTTGAATGACATACAACCATCTTGAGCTTCTTACATCATCAATTAGAAATGATTGGTTAATTTGAAGAGGGGAAACATATAGCTCATATGTCTCTGATAAAAACTATCTTCTATTTGCACATACAAATCCATACTCATCATATTGTATTGCAAATGTTCAGATCCACTTACATTTTAATAATATAGGACTATTTTCACCATAGTCCACTAGAATAATTTGTTGGATGAATACAACATAAAAATTATTCTTAGTTTCGTGAATAAATTTAACACTAACAACACAATCACAATTTATCTTTCCTTTGTCTTTTTCTTCCACTCTTAAATGACTACCATCGGCCCACATTCCAGTGAAAAACGTAGCCCATAAATGTGGAGATTGTGAAAGCTCACTTTCCTTCATTATTATATCTTGACCTTCTTCTTTTGCATCCCTGACTGCATTAGCAATCCATTCTTCAAATTTTGGAAAAGAATCACCTTGAGTCAAATCAGCATGACGTATGTGCCTTTGAAGTCGATGTTGCATTGAAGCTTGATTGTCTTCTTCATATTTTCTACATAGAATATTAACATAGAAATAGTAAGATTGATAATATTAATGTGTAAATGCAATTGAGTAAATAAATTACTGTGTAAAATATTTTTTACCTACGCCACTTATCAAACGAAGATGTGTTTTGAAGAATATAGGCATGTATCGCACTTATTAATTTATTGATATGATAGCTTGAAGTGACATTCATTTCCTTCTAATACTTCACTTGCAATTGTGTCTTGTTCGTCATTGTCCCATACAGGTTGATTGACATTTTTAAAATCCTTCAAATATTTTGTACAAAATCCCATGGTCTCTTGCATTGAATATCCCTTAGACATGTTGCCTTCTAGTTTTTCCCTAGTATGAACAATTTTTTTTCAAAACCTTCATATATCATTCTATAGGATACATCCATCTTGTTCTTATTAGGCCACAATCCTTAGTTCATATTGTAGATGTATCAAAAGATGCATAGAAATGTTCAAGATTGTTGGTGGAAATTCCCATTCCAATAGATAAAGGACTTCAACAACCTCCTCCCTAAAACTATCAAAGTTTGAAGGATCTAATACATGTAAATTCATTCTCTTTAATATTAGGCCCAACCTTATAACTGCCAATCTTGACCCCTTTTCCAAAATTAATATATTTACCACAATAGGTAAAATAATCTCCATTATGACATTATAGTCATGGGTCTTGAGGCCTCTTGAGCCATTAATGTCAGTTTGGCTTCTAATACTACTACTTACCTATCCAGTGGGAAAGTGAGTCTGAGACATCAACTGTAAGAATTGTGCACATTGTTCCTTTGTCCAAACATAAGGAGCACTAACTTTTCTGTATTTTTCATCATCATATTTTTCAACCCAAATATTTTGAAGAATCTTTAGCTATCAAAAGTCTTCACGTGATAAAATAGTATCAAAAGCACCAAAAAGAGTTTATATAATAGCATAGGCTATATTTTTCTTAGTATGCATAAAGTCAACAGTATGCCTAATGGCTATATCCTTAAAGTATGGCAACTTATAGAATATGCACAACCTTTTTACACCTCTTTCATTACATGGATCATATCTACTACCAGCAATCCCATCATTTTCAATAAATGACATTCTTTTTTGTCCATTCTCAACAATGTAATCACCTATTATTAGAAATGGTGCTTCACGATTCTCTTCTTGACCATTGAACCGTGTTTTTTGTTGATGATATGGATGATCCATTTTAAGGTAAGCACGATGTCCACAATAAATACACTTACGCAAACTTCTTGAGTGTCTCACAAAATCCTTAAAGTTGTAAGTAGGACATCCATGGTATCCATGAACACTGAGACCAAACAATGTGCCATATGCAGGAAGATCATGAATCAAAAACAATAAAGAATCTCTTAAATTGAATTTGATTGAATGACCATCTCTTAAATATTGAATTACTTCAATTCCTTTCCAGTACAATTCCATTATCTCATCATATAATGGCTCTAGATAAGCATTAATTGTATCTCAAGTCACACTTTTCTTTCTTGGTATAATCAATGATAGCATTAAGAAAAATGGTTTAGTTGCTAACCATGGAGGAAAGTTATAATTTATTAAAAACACTAGCCAAGGTGACCATTTAGTACTTTGATTCGAGAATGGGTTCACCCCATCTAGATCCAAACCCAACCTTATATTATGAGGATCTTGAGAAAAATCGGGCCATCTGTTGTCAAATTCCATCCACATCTTGCAAACAGGAACATGTCGTTGTTTTCCATTAGTGCTCTTATTTTGGGTATTCCATTGCATATGTTCAACAATGTCTCTACACCTATGCATTCAGAGTAATCATGGGATTACCAGAAAGTGGAGAAGAACCTTTCTAGGAACCACAACTAATTGCAACCCTTCTCTATACCTCACTTCATGACATTTTAGACATTCCCTCTCACTTGCAAGATTCTTTTGAAATAATACACAACCATTCACACATGTGTGGATGTTTTCATACCCTAAGCCTAGCTTAGTGATTTCTTTTCTACATTGACTTCATTTTGTTGGCAATGTGGAGTCAGATGGTAACAACAAACTTAATAATGCCAATAACTGATCTACACTCTCATTTATCCAACCAAACACCACTTGCAAGTTAAGAATTTGAAGGATTGTTGTCAAACAACTTAACCTACAATTAGCATACAAAGGATTTGAGGCATCCTCCACCAACTTGGCCCAATCATCATTTATACCCTCATTCAACATTCTATCAACTTCAAACCCTTCGTCAAACATTTCTACCTCTTAATCTATATTTGGTGCCACTTCATCTATGTTTGTTGCCTCTTTATCTCTCACACTCTAACATTCTATCATATCTTCATAATATTTGACATTCCAAGGGATTATACCACTATGCCCATATCTTATCATATGTCAATAAATGTCACTTATTTTTTTCACCTTTCCACCAAGACAATAATTGCATGGACATGGATATTTTTTCCATGTCCCTCTCATCAACTATTCTCTCATCAAATGCATGGTATTGATCCATAGTCAACCTTCGACACTGATCCATCTATAATGTTCTACACATAGCAACAAAAAATTGTAGACTAAGAGACAAAAACTATTTTTTTTAATTGAAAGGCATTTCCATAGCAATAGAGTTATAGAGAGAAAATAAAACAGAGAGTTTAACTAATGAATTGTAAAAAATAGATTTTTGTATTTTATATTAAAATTGTTGATTACATTGAATTGTACATCTTTCAAACTCAAAGAATTACTTCACATTGCATAACTAATAACTAGATGTTTATAGATGACAAATTTTCAATTACAATATAGCTTTTACAAAGTCAACCTAAGCAATTATGCAATTACTTCACATTGCATAACTAATAACTAGGAGCAGTTGCCGATTGCATTTGCATGTCATGGAATTCCATCACCATGAGACCACATTTCTTTGAGGAATTTTTTCCAAAGTTCATTTCCTTTTCTATGCTACCACATTTTTCATACATGTCTACCAAAGCATTTTATCAAACAATTCATTGCCTTGCTGCTATGGCTAAAAGCCAAAAATAGGTCATTTCAAAAAAGATTTGGATGTTTGGAAAAAACCTATCAAAGCATAAAATTAAGCAACAAGCTATGGTCTCATGGTTTTTTTTTGTCATGAAAATCAAAGTTATTTTATTTGCATTTATTTGTAGGTTTTAAATGCATTTTTTTGGCAATTTTGTTGTTTGAAATGGGGAAAAATATTTGTGGTCAGTTTTGTGCAATTTTTAATTGTAGGATTCTCACAATTAGTGAAAAAGGTAGTGCTCATGAAGGAATGGAAAAGATGCATAGAGCCTTTGAATTATACCTATACTATGCAATGGAATTGAATCATTTAGCAAACCTTTTTTTCTTCACATAGCAACATTTTCTTGTGGAACAGTTGATTGAGATAACTCTTGTTTCAACTAACCACCCTCTCATGAAATCTCATTCATATTATAATCTTGCACGATCTTATCATAGTAAAGGTGATTATGACACCACTGACTGCTACTACATGACATCAGTCAAGGAAAGCCAGAGACCACATGATTTTGTGGATAGGTTCAATTGAAGCTAGGAGATCTTAAGAGTTCTCTCTCAAATTTTGAAAAGGTTTTGGAGGTCCACCTTGAAAACTATCAGAGATTAAAAGTTGTAGGCCATATATATGCTCAACAAGGGCAGGAAGAGAAGGCTTTGGAAATTTTAAGAAATGCAACTTGCATAGATCCACATGATGCCCATGCATTTATTAAGATGGGTGAGTTATTAATATTGTCAGACTCCCGTGCAACCTTAGATTCTCTTAAGACACCAAAGTCTCTTCTAAAGAAGAGCAAAGAAGAAGTACCCATTCAATATTTAAACAACATTGAGGTTCTTCATTTTGAGCATGATAATCTATAGTTGGCTCAACAAACTTTTATGGAGCAAATGATGTTCTACCTCTACATAAATCTCTATGGTCAGTTTTGTGCATTTTTTACTTGTAGGATTCTCACAGTTAGTGAACAAGGTAGTGTTCATGAAGGAATGGAAAAGATGTGTAGAGCTTTTGACTAATACTCGTACTCTGCAATGGCATTGAATCATTTAGAAAACCATTTTTTCTTCACTATGAGGCAACATTTTCTTGTGGAACAGTTGACTGAGACAACTCTTGTTTCAATTGACCACCCTCTCATGAAATCTCATTCATATTATAATTCTGCATGATCTTATCATAGTAAAGGTCATTATGACACCATTTCCCACTACTACATGACATCAGTCAAGGAAATCCAAAGGCCACAAGATTTTGTGGATATGTTCAATTGATGTTGGGAGATCTTAAGATTTCTCTCTCAAATTTTGAAAAGGTTTTGGAGGTCCACCCTAAGAAATTTTGAAGCTTAAAAGTTGTAGGCCATATATATGCTTAGCAAGGGCAGGTAGAGAAGGCTTTGGAAATTTTAAGAAAGGAAGATCACATAGATCCACATGATGCCCATGCATTTATCAAGATGGGTGAGTTATTAATATCGTTAGACCCCAGTGTAGCCTTAGATTCTCTTAAAACACCAAAGTCTCTTCTGAAGAAGAGTAGAGAAGAAGTACCCATTCAATTATTAAGAAACATTGGGGTTCTTCATTTTGAGCATGATAAACTAGAGTTGGCTCAAAAAACTTTAATGGAGCCATTAGGAAATGATGTTCTACCTCTACAAAAATCTTTTTGGTTAATTTTGTGCATTTTTTACTTGTAGGATTCTCACGGTTAGTGAAAAGGGTAGTGTTCGTGAAGGAATGGAAAAAATGCGTAGAGCCTTTGAATTATACCCGTACTCTATAATGGAATTGAATCATTTAGAAAACCATTTTTTCTTCACTACAAGGCAACATTTTCTTGTGGAATAGTTGACTGAGACAACTCTTGTTTCAACTGACCACCCTCTCATGAAATATCTTTCATATTATAATCTTAAACAATCTTATCATAGTAAAGGTGATTATGACGCCATTGGTTGCTACTACATGACATCAGTCAAGGAAAGCCAAAGGCCACATGATTTTGTGGATAGGTTCAATTGAAGCTAGGAGATCTTAAGAGCTCTCTCTCAAATTTTGAAAAGGTTTTGGAAGTCCACCCTAAGAATTGTGAGAGCTTAAAAGTTGTAGGCCATATATATGCTCAGCAAGGGCTAGCAGAGAAGGCATTGGAAATTTTAAGAATTGTAACTCGCATAGATCCACCTGATGCCCATGCATTTATCAAGATGGGTGAGTTATTAATATTGTCAGAACCCAGTGCAACCTTATATTCTCTTAAGATGCCAAAGTCTCTTCTAAAGAAGAGCAGAGAAGAAGTACCCATTCAATTGTTAAACAACATTGGGGTTCTTCCTTTTGAGTGTGATGAACTAGAGTTGGCTCAACAAAATTTTATGGAGGCATTAGGAAATGGCATTTGGGTTGAATTCATAAATAAAAGCCCCAGTGCTAATTCTATAGTTTTTCCTGTGCTCTTTAAGGATATGAAATTCTTCCATCGACTAGAAGAAGGTGGTGTTTCACTTGAGTTACCATGGGATAAAGTCACAACTTTATTTAATCTTGCTAGGTTGTTTGAACAATTACATGATACTGAAAAATCAAATCTTTTATACAGGCTAATATTGTTCAATTTTCCTAATTATGTGGATAAATATCTATGTCTTGTAGCCATGCCTCAAGCTCGGAATGAGATCCAACTAAACCTAGAATTTATTGGGGATGCACTTAAGGTGGATAAAAACTCATCAAATGCTTTATCTATGTTTGGAAAAATGGAACTGAAAAGCATATGACTAGATTAAAGCAAGGAAACAATTAAAGCTACACAAAGTGAATCAGATGCAAAGAATTTGTATGTTGACATTTCACTTGGAAATTGGAATTATTTTGCAGCTTTTCACAAAGAGGGAAGGGATCCAAAGGTGGAGGCACAACATCTTGAGAAGGATAGAGAGATGTATTGTAAAGTGTTAGCACATAAACCAAGAGATGTTTATGCTACAAATGAGGCAGCCATTGTGCTAGCTAAAAGGGGTCAATTTGATATTGCAAAGGATTTTTTTTTATAGCTACAAGAAGCTACAACAAGAAACATCTTTGTTCAGATCCCTAATGTGTGGGTAAATCTAGCACATGTTTACTTTGCACAAGGATAGTTTGCACTTGCAATGAAAATGTATCAAAAATGTTTGAGGAAATTCTAATTTGGCACTAACACCCAAATTTTATTATATTTAGCTCAAGCACATTATGAAGTAGAACAGTGGCAACATTGTAAAAGAGCATTATTAAGAGGGTAGAACATTATTAAGATCAGTAGATTGTAATTAGAATTTCAAATT
This sequence comes from Sequoia sempervirens, assembly GCA_007258455.2. Classification (NCBI taxonomy): domain Eukaryota; kingdom Viridiplantae; phylum Streptophyta; class Pinopsida; order Cupressales; family Cupressaceae; genus Sequoia; species Sequoia sempervirens. Next base: position 122,835,934 of record VDFB02271358.1, read on the forward strand.
TGTGTTTAATGCAATGAGGGTTTTGAATTACCTCTAAATTCGTTGTAGAGGGCATCCCAAAATCTATTTTTGCTATAGAGGGCCTCAACAAATTCAAATTCGTAGCAGCAAACTCTGAATTCCTTTCCCTTGCCCACCTTTTCAAAAGTCTCTAGTTCTCTCTGAATCCTTATTGCCCATGCAAGTAGTTGTTATAACTGGTCAAAACGCCTCATGCTAGGCTAATGAATGAAGCAAGGTCTACAATGAACAAATGAAGTGAGGTCAAGTGAGATGAATGCATCTACAATGAAAGTGAATAATCGTGCCAATACATCACATGCATGAATACCTCATTTAGTCATTTTTAGTTGTTGTGACTAAAACTTTTAGTCACCTAGTCATTTATTTTCCAAATTCTACTAGTGGATGAGGATGAATTGTTGGAATGGATATATGTGGAAAGTGGAGGGGGGAGGGGATTTAATTATTCTAGAAAATGTGGTGAGAAATCCTAAAATTTGTTATGGAAAAGGACATTATTCCCCAATGGTATCAATGACCAAAGGTCCAAGCTTGTACTTTGCATAGACTCGAACTCACAAAACACACAAACAAACAATTTTTCCCCTATCACATAATGTTTTATAATAGCCTTAATGGATCATAGAGGGGATTATATTGTGGACCCAAATTTTTTTCCCACCTCTATCTAAGGTGCTAGCTATTATTAACGAGTCAGTAACCTAGGTGGCCTAGAATCAGTGACTTTGTAGGTTTGAAAAAGAAAATCATAAAAAGAAAACTAAAATAACCAAATATCTTTCCAATGGTAGGACTGATAGATACTAATTTTGTTGAACCACGGAAGGATTCATCCTATCAAGAAAAGATGGGTGGAATTGTGATGAGTGGCAAGTGAATTTGAGGTACTTAGGGATCCCATTAATGATTTTTGTGTTTGTGTTCATATGTAGGCATGATTTTCTTTGCTTTTATTTGCTTATCCAAGGGTGACATGGATGACCGTGTAAGATGATGAAACTTTATTATGGGTGATGGGAATGTGGTGTTTTTATTATGAGTAGCTAGGCATGGTGAATGTTGATCTCGAATACACATGAAGCGTGAGATGTATGGTGTGTTTGTGGAGTGGTTCATGGAATTTGTCTCATCAGTCATGATAGAAGAGGTTGGTATGTAGGGATTGTGTATGGTTAGTGATGTGATGGTAGGAATTTTTTTCTTGATAAAAGGAAAAATGGATGGATGCAAGCAATGGTACAGTGACAATAAGAGATCATGTGGGATGGGTGACAATTTATGCATGATTTATGGATACAGGATGTCAAGTGTGGGTATGGGGAGTGAGGTGATGGTAGGAAAATCTCTCTGGTTATTGAATTAGGGGAAGCGACATGTGTTCGAAGTCATAGTTGGTGGTGTGCATGAATGGATGGTGAACTTATGAATGAGAAAATGATGACCTAATAGATAGTGGACGTGACCCTACACATGGCTTTTTTTTGCTAGTTTTTCACCATGGTACCTTCCCAAGAAGCCAAAAAGTGGTTTTCACCATTGGATAGGTTATTTCTCTTTCTTTTTTTTGATTTTTTGATTTTTTTTTTTTGCTTTTTTCTTAATTTTTTTGATATTTTTGGCTCTTCTTAAGTGAATAATTTTTTGAGATGGATGATGTTCCTAGGATATTCGAGGGTTTCTTCTTCCATGGTAGCTAATTTACATTCCCTTGATCCATATTTTCCCATAACAATGTAAGGACATAGCCAATTAGGCTCAAATTTTCCCTTCCTTTCATGCTCTTATAAATTACATTGATTTTCTTTAAGGACTAGATCACCAATGGAAAACTCCCTAGGCTTGATCTTCTTGTTGTAATTTTTGTAGTTTATTTTGATCTTCTCCAAGATGATTGAGGGTATTTAAATATTTTCATCTAGGAGCTTTGACTATTGAAGGCGTGCTACTTGATATTCTTCATCATTGATGAGGTGTTGCAAAGAAATTCTCAGTGATGAAAGTTCAACCTCGATTGGAAAGATAGCTTCAACATCGTATACAATGGAGTATGGTGTGGCTCTAGTTGGTGTACAAATTCTAGTGTAATAATCCCACAAGGTGGGATTAACGTGTGAGTGCCAATATCAACCAAATTCGTTGACCATCTTTTTTAATCTTGATTTTAGAAGGGATGACCATTGTTTGTGATAATAAAGGTTGGGATGCCAAAGCAACAGTTGATATAGTGGGAGATGAATTTAGAAATTTGTTTCCCTATAACATAGGTCATAGGTATAGCTTTGACCCACTTAGTGAAGTACTCAATTGCGATTATTATGAATTTATGACCATTTTATGAAGGAGGGTGTATCTTTCCCACGAGGTCTAGTCTCCATTATGAGAAGGGCCATGTGGTAACAATAGCATGAAATTCTTGTGATGATGCATGAATCAAATTACCATGTTGACAAGGCTTACAAAATTTCACCATATTGTTTGTGTCCCACTGTAGGCCAATAGTATCTTGTATGCAAAAAATTCTTGACTAATGAAGGTCCACTAGAATGGGCCCCATAAATACCTTGATGCACTTCATTTAGGGTAGTTTAAGTTTTTTCCATGTCCAAGTATCTCAAGAGGGCGCCATCAAAGTAGCAATGATAAAGGGTATCTCCAAGGAGGGTGAAATGAGTAGTTTTATGGATGAAAGATTATCGTTGTGAGGATGATAGATTAGGAGGGATGGTGTTATTGCATAGTTATTCATATATATCCTGATACTAGGGGGAATTGGGACCATTGATACTACAAATAATTTTGGATTTTGGAATGTCATAAGCAAGAACAAAGAGTTTTTCAATTAAGAACTTGTAATGTTGGCTATTTTGCAAGACATCAAAGAGTTGTTTCCATGGCATTCGTTTCTTTGTTGTTTATTCTAGGAATTTGATCAAACTAGATTTGCATGAAGTATTATTTAAATTTATCCACCATACATTTGTACGGAAACAATTTGTCATCCTTTGTTTGGTATTCATCATTTACTTATTTGATGACTAATTGAGAGTCATCTTAAACCTATAATTTTGCAATTTTCCATTGGATAGAAAGTTTTAGTCATGTGATTAATGCCTCATATTATACTATGTTATTTGTACAAGGAAATATGATTCTATAGGACTTGTGTCATGCCCAAATTTTTTTTGAGTAACCACATATAAACATTGATAGTTTTCAACCATACAAGAACATAGCTACATACCAATGAGAATATGAACATTAAATTCCCCTAATCACAATGGTTAATAACACTTATATCAGTATCATGATTAATACTTTTTTTGTAGCATTCCCTTTTAATATTTATAATTATTAACACCACTAATATCAACACTATTGTTTTCTTGATGATTGATGATTATAATCATATTACCTTTGATACTCAATTTACTTCTCAAAACCTTCCTCATAAGAATCAAATTTAATATTGATGCAGTAGGGATACCCTCCACCAAATACACACACTTACAATTCATAAAAATAGATTTAAAACATATTGCAAATAACACACATGCTTCCTTTTATTGAAATCAACAAAAAATTACATACAATATCTCATCATAAAAATCTGCAACAAACTTGGCCTCTCATGGCCTCTCAAACTCTACAAAAAAAATTCCTCTTATTCTCTCACACTCACAAAAATTTCCTTCACAAGCCCCTCTCATGGGCTGAGATCTCTCAATTTCTCCTCGGAGAAATTTGCCTCAAATATGTGGCAATATTTTATTTTTATTAGCTTCTTCAATCTGCAAATTCTTTTCAAATTCCTGTATGTGGTATTGAAGGGTCTTCAAAAACCTTTCATCTCTCTTGCTATATGTAGCACTTAGAATGAAAATGACTCCAACCAAATTAATATTTCAAAATATTAATATTAAAACAATTAAAATCCCTCCAATAATACCTTTGAGTCTACATACATAGATTTCTTTAAAAAAATCTTTTATGCAACTGCAACAAAGTGCACCAAAGGCTGGAATATGACTTTTTTGCATATCTTCTTTCCAGAAGCTCCTCTTTGCATGAAATATTTCCAAGATGTGTGAAATAACATTCCTAAGCTTTCCACCAACCCATTTTGTCCCAACATTAATAAAACTCCAAAAATTACTTTTCTTCAAAATCACTAGCCCAGAACAGAGAAAATTAAATTCACCCAAACCATGCATGATATTACTGCAAAATATTCACCATTAAATATAGGATGCTTTTAAAAATCTTCCTATGCAAGGATTCATCATGAAAGCTTTACCCATTTCCTGAAACAATTTTTTTTTGTGCGATGTTGATTGCGTCTATACTTGGATGCTCCTACATCAAACATGTTAGGTAGGAAAATTTTGTGTGTATGACTCAGAAAGTGGAGTTGAGTAGTGGGACTACTCTTTCAAGTTGAATACAACCTACATCAAACTCTATCACTGAATTAGATAGAAAGAATTTCTTCCTCTACCTCTTCCAACACTTAGCCGAGACACTTGTCATCCTCCTCCACCAAGTGTGCACCTACTTCTTCCTTCCTCTCATGGAATCATGTCCACCATATCCCAACCTCCTCCAAATACTCTCCCTACTCCTCGTATTCTTCATGGGATCCAACCCACCATCATTGACCTCCTCCACAAAAATCCCTCATCACAACCTGCAACATCCACATACAAATTTGCACCTACAACTTCACCATTCTGCATAACAACTGCATATAACCTTGTACTAACAATATTCATACTTACCATTCTATATTCACTTCTTTGAAATTCATGATCTCATTTGAATATACAATACAAGATTCAAGAAAACTAATTGTTACCTCTTCCTCTTTTGCTGCTATGACAACATACTTCTCATCCTCCACCATAACTTTTTCATATTCACCAGCCACTTCTACCACCATCATTGTGTCCTCCAAAGGACTCACAACTGTTATAACATTATCCTCTTCAACCGATACAACATTACATTGCTCCTCAATCTCTACTATGATGTCACCATCTTCCTCTACAACTATATCCTTTTTCTTTTCATCCTCGGAAACCTCTACCATAGCCTCTTCTCTTTCTTCTTTATCCTCAACCACTACTGCACTTTCCTCTCCTTTTTCAACCTCTTTCTCTATGCCTCCATTAGGGCATACTGTTGTAACTTCTTTCACCACTTTCTCTTGTTTACCCTGTAATGGACTCAAAACATACTCTTCCCCATCCTTTATTATGTTCTATGTATTTTCTTTGCCATTATGTATAGCTTCTCTATCATAGAGCCATGGTCAACCCAAAAAAATATTCCAAATATCCATGGGTACTATATCACATACAATCTCATCCTTATAACTACAAATTTGAAAATCAACAATACATTGTTCAGTTACCCATATCTAATGATCTCCCTGCAACCAAGAAATATTGTAAGGGTTTGGATGCTTTCTTCTCTTCAATTTTAGCTTCTCGACCATCTCTAATGACACCAAATTATTTGTGCTACTGTTGTCCACAACAACTCTGCAACACTTTCCACTTGACTTGCAAATAGTTTGAAACACATTGCTCCTCTGGATGGGCTCTTGATTTTCTTTTTGTGGCTTCAAAAATTCTTTCTTCATCATAAAACATTCTCTTTGCTTCCAAGTCATTTTGTTGAACACTTTCCACGTCACCTCAACCTGCAACCTACAGAAAGTTCATAACACACACTTACAATTCATAAAAATAGATTTCAAACATATTGCAAATAACACACATGCTTCCTTTTATTGAAATTAGCAACAAATTACATACAATATCTCATCATAAAAATCTGCAACAAACTTGGCCTCTCATGGCCTCTCAAACTCTACAAAAAACTCCTCTCTTTCCTCTCACACTCACAACAATTTCCTTCACAAGCCCCTCTCATGGGCTGAGATCTCTCAATTTCCCCTTGGAGAAATCTACCTCAAATTTGTAGCAATATTTTATTTTTATTAGCTTCTCCAACCTGCAAATTCTTTTCAAATTCTTGTATGAGGTATTGAAGGCTCTTTGAAAACCTTTCAATTCTCTTGATATATGTAGCACTTAGAATGAAAATGACTCCAACCAAATTGATATTTCAAAATATTAATATTAAAACAATTAAAATCCCTCAAATAATACCTTTGAGTCAACATACATGATTTAAAAATAAAATAAAAAATTATGCAATTGCAGCAAAGTGCACCAAAGGCTGAAAAATGACTTTTTTTGCATATATTCTTTCTAGAAGCTCCTCTTTGCATGAAATTTTGTGAAAATGTGTAAAATAACATTCCTAAGGTTTCCACCAAGCCGTTTTTTCTCAGCATTAATAAAACTCCAAAAAATATTTTTCTTCAAAATCGCTAGCCGAGAACAGAGAAAATTAAATTCTCTCAAACCATGCAAGATATGACTACAAAATCTTCACCATTAAATCTAGGATGCTTTTAAAAATCTTCCTATCCAAGGATTCATCATGAAAGCTTACCCATTTCTTGAAACAATTATTTTTTTGTGTGTGATGTTGATTACGTCTATTCTCAAATGCTCTTGCATCAAATAGTAATGCCACCCCTAATATCTATAATTATATTATCCTTTCATATTTTACTAAAGATAATATTACCAACTCTACATTTACTTATCACCATTATTCATGACAACATATAATTTTACTATTATTGCTAATAGCTTTACCAACTGTAAATTTCACCACTTACATTTATAATATTATTATTGAATCAAAAATTCTCACCTACTAACTTATTTAACACTAAAAATTTAATATTGATGTTACTCATAATGTTAGTATTAGCAATATTCATATTATCTAAACTCTTAACCAATGAAGATATTATTGTGATTGAAAATCACCACAATAATATCCTTAGTTGATAAGGTTCTCATTACTCCCTTTTGACATATTCTTAATTAATAGTACTAAAATCATGCTAATTAAGCAATTATAAATTCTATGTAAGTACATTATTATCCCACAAAATAAAGAAAATAAAATAATACCATATTCAAATGTAACCATTACTTATCCAGACAACTTATTTAAATCTTTAAAAAGAAATCATGACAACAAGTTTGATGATCTTAATCCCAAAAGATGTTATTGTTACTCAATTATTTGCCTATACCATTAAATTAGAATCACATAGGAAACCTAAAGTTATTAGTGAAGGTAAGTTCAAGATTGGATAGAGTTAAGGTTGAGATATAATAAGATAATCAAATATTAAAGATGCATCGTAAGTGGTGAATCAACCTCAATTTATTTACCTTTCTAAGTTAGTTATTTAATTCCTAATCATTAGAAACGAAGACTAATTTAAACAATCCTTTAAACCAATCTTACAAGCATAAACATGAAAAGAATAAGATACCAAAAACCAAACCATCCAATCTTGAACACACTAATGCTATAGGACTAATAACTCAACAACTTGAGATTTATTATGCATATTTGCAGTAAACATACACAACTAAACATATAAATATACACATAATTCTTGACTATTTAATCTGTTAGCATTTGTTAGTAACAATGTTTTAATGGATTTAGAAGCTTTAAAGTTATAATTCACAAATGCAATCTTATTCCTTCATGACTCTACCTAAATTACTATTCTTCTTTCACCATTTCTTATGTGATTTAAATTACCAACTTTGCTTACTAGACCTAGACTCTTCTTTGCTAAGCTATTTGAAGCATATTCATGTAGATTAAAATATTCTTATTCTTTGATAAAATGGAGATATTGTTCAACCATTAATAAACAAAATGAATAATTAAAATCTCTAACAAGAACACAATCTTGAAAATAAAAGAATAAATCAAATTAGTAATTTGGAACCATTATTTCTAAAAACTATTTAATTAAGGCTCTTAATGGACAACTAGAAACTATTTTTTAAAAAAACTAACTTAATAATCCATATAAGGGATTTTCCTCATCTTGCAACTCCATTTTCTCTTTCAATTTTCAAGGTAGTTACTAGCAATTGACGCAAGAGCATCTAGGGGTACTAGCAATCTCTCATCACCAAAAATATTGTTATTTTAATTGGTTTATTTTTAATAAGAGCCTAGAGGGTAGGTGAATAAATATTTTGATTTGAAACTTTGTAATTTCCCTTGGGATGATATTGTAATTATATTTTTTGTGGGAATTATGCAATATGAATATTTATAAGGAAAATACTCCTCTTGGGCATCCAAACTCTTGGTGAGGACCATTTGGGGTGCATGTTCTTGCATGTTCAATTGCATACCTTGCATGTGATTGCATGTTTGTGCCATAATCCTTGCATGTTGTTGCATGACCGTATTTGGAGCTATTAAGGCTACTAGGAGTCAATGAATGTGTCTTGATTGGCCAGAAGTTAGGTGCCCATGTGAAGGTGGTGAAGGCAATGAATTATTTTATATTTTATTTTCTTATCTCTCCTCAAGTTGGGCATTGGAATTCTTGGTGATTTATAAAGGTTTTGTTGGGAAACCAATGGTGGTTTCTTCTCACATAATTTCTATATAATGATGCTTGCTCATTTGGAGAGGGGGGATTTTGGAGAAGTTGTGGTTGCATACCCAGATCCTGTCGAAATGATGCCAAAATGTTGATGACATTATGTTGTTGATTATTTTATTTTTGAATTCTAGATTGTAAGGAATCCCATGAGCTTTAGTTTGATGTAATCATTTTATGATTTAAGAAAATAAGAATGTTGCTGATTTTATTTCTTTAAATCTAAAATTCAATGGCATATTGTAGCCATCTTACAAGTCTCTTTTTGTGTGTTTGATTTTATATTTGTAAGGGGAGTCCCCTTCATTAGTGGTATCAGAGCGGGAGTTCTTGAGTGTGCAGGAAAAAGTACCAATGTGAGGCAATTTGCACCAGGACCTGAGGGTGAAGTGTGTGTGATTTTTTTGTTGCAAGTGTATGTGCAACTTGCAAGAGAAGCTACACAAAATATTTGAGGATTAGAGGTTCTTGAGTGTGTAAACAGATTGCAAAAGGTGATGCAATTTGTAACAAAACCAAAGAGTGTTGAGGATTGGATTTGTGTGATGTGAAGTGAGGAAATTGTAATAGTTGAGAGGATGGGATGGGTCTTGAGGAGGCCTATAAGAATTTTACTCTAGGAACAATATTGGGAAGAAGTGAAAGATAAGGATTACCATGAAGAATTTAAAAAGCTCAAGGTTGAAGTAGATGTATTGGAAAATATGGTTATGGGGGACGTGACAATATGGGATGAGAGATCCAAGAAGAATGTTCTCTTAAAAAAAGGACAGTGAAGAGAAGATAAAAAGAAAAAGTGTTGCAACCCTTTGGTAGAGTCCAAAAGGATAAAACAAGAAGAGAGGAGAGTTGGAGGTAATTGTAATTATCTTTCTTATGATATTTTGAATGCAGGAAAGAAAGATGTAGTAAAATGTCATGCATGTGGCACAGAAGAATGAGAAGAGGATGAATACAAAGAAATTGATGAGCTTGAATCTAAGGGATGTCTATTGGAATACATGGGGGATGAAATTAGAGAGGCTTCAAAAAAAACAAAAAAGTTTAGTGCAATGGAGAACACTGAAGAAGAGGACAGCGAGGTTGAAACAGTAAAAGAGGAGGTAAAACTTGCATTTTGTGAGTTAATTGGTGATTCTAATTTGCTTATGAATTATGTGAATGGAATGAGTGAATATGATAAAGTTGAAAGTTTTGTTGCAGCAGTAAGGAAGAGATGAATATCATATTTTGATGAGATTAGAACCAAATATAATTTTTGTTTGAATGATATGATGAGTGATAGTGAAGAAATAATTATAGCAGTGAAAGTTGTAGCAAAAGGCAATGTGGTAAACTTAGATTCTAATGTATATTTTGACGAGGATAAGAATTTAGAAATAGATAAAGATGTTGCAACAATGAATCAATTTGAGAAGGTTGAAATTGAGGAATAGGAGGTGAAGGTAAAAGAGGATTTTTCCAATGATTCTTTGTTTGAAAGTATTGAAGATGAAGATTCCTTGGTTAGAGAGCCCAGTTATTTGTTAGAGATTATGAATGATGAATCTCAGGATTATTGTTCTAACGACGTTTTGAATGTGGAAGATCATTTTTCAGCTGCAATATGTCTTTCTTAAGGTATAAAAATAGTGAAATATCGTGTTGAAGACAAGGTTGAAGTTGCAATAATGAATGGAACCGAGGTAAATTTTAATTTTTCTAAATATTATTCGAAAGAAGGATGTGAGTGCGACGAGGTTGCAACAAAAGAGAATAGTAAATAATTTTTTATTAAATTTGAGAATGATGATGATTTTCAAGTTATGGATGGGTTAGTTCAAGAAGATTTTGCTAGTAATGTATGGTAATATGTAGAGAAGGGTTTTTGTGGTATTGTAGAGTTTAGTGCAAGTACAATTTGGTGGAGGTGGCTAGACTATTGTGGGTTGAATCCCATAAGATTAGAGGGGAGTGTAGTATACACTTAGAGGAGGTGGTCGGTTTATGGTGGAATTGATTCCACATTCAGGAGGTTCAGTAAAGAGCAGAGTTGTCAGAGAAGGAAGCTTGTTCTAGTTTAGTGTTGGAAGAGGAGAAAGAAGAATTAATTATAGGTACCAATTTCAGTAATGGAGTTTGTTGAAGATTTCTTGCAATCTGAAAGGGTGGTACTACCACTCAACTCCATTTTGTGAATTTATATTCACAAAATTTTTCCTACCACAGGTGTCTGATGCAAGAGCATCTAGGGGTACTAACAATCTTGCATCACCAAAAATATTGCTATTTTAATTGGTTTATTTTCAATAAGGGCCTAGAGGCTAGGTGAATAAATATTTTAATTTGCAAATTTTTAATTTCCCTTGCGATGAAATTGTAATTGTAATTTTTGTGGGAATTATGCATTATGAATATTTTCTAATGAAAATTTGGGAAAATAATCCTCTTGGGCATCCAAATTCTTGGTGGGGACCATTTGGGATGCATGTGCTTGCATGTAATTGCATGGTTGTGCCACAATCCTTGCATGTTGTTGTATGGCCATATTTGGAGCCATCGGGGTCACCGAGAGTCAAAGAAGGTGTCTTGATTGACCAAGTTGATTGGCCAAAATTTAGGTGCCCATGTGAAAGTGGTGAAGGCAAAGAAGTATTTTATATTTTATTTTCTTATCTATCCTCAAGTTGGGGGTTGAAATTCTTGGTGTTTTATAAAGGGTTTTTTGGGAAACTAATGGTGGTTTCTTCTCACAAAATTTATATATAATGATGCTTACTCATTTGGAGAAGGGGGATTTTGGAGAAGTTATGGTTGTATACCCAAATGTTGTCAAAATGATGCTAGAATGTTGGAGACATTATGTTGCAAATTATTGTATGTTTGAATTCTATATTGTAATGAAGCCCATGAGCTCTAGTTTGATGTAATCATTTTATGATTTAAGCAAATAAGAATGTTGCTAATTTTATTTCTTTAAATATAAAATTTAATGGCACATTGCAGTCATCTTGAAAGTCTCTTTGTGTGTGATTTCAGATTTGTAAGGGGAGTCCCCTTCATCAACAATATTTTTGATGCTCTCAAATATTTTTTCTTGAAAAAGATAGAATACATATATTAACCATGTTGTCATCTTGCATATTGAAAATTTCCTCCATATTTCTCTTGTCTTCATGAAACCCTAACTTGGTTCCACTCAATTTGTTGTTTTAGTTTTAAAGTAGGAGATGGTAATGTTTTGATCATAAATTTTATTTGGTTTACTTGGTTGTTCTGATTTTCATATATGCCCTACAAATATCTGATTTGCATAAATCATTTAAATTTTATCATCTAACTCTTTGTCTTCCATTTTGCGAGATCATATATGTAAGACCATTTTATGACAAATTTTTATTGTGAATAAGGATGTCAATTTTTTTCTAATAAATCCTAATTGGTGATCTGGGTTAATACAATTTTTGAATATGTTTTTGAGTTTAATAATTAAAAACTCCATTAAATCATATACTTCAATAGCATGTTTATTAGTTTTTATGATTGAATATGTGAAACAACTTTTAAACAGTTTATTATTTGGCATAGGGGCAGCAATATTGTAACCTCAACAATTAATTAATCAATTGGGTTAGGATGAGTCTTTGATATTGATTTTCTAAAATTCCTATTGATTATTTCTATAACATAAATACTCTAATATATACATTATAAATTTTACTTAAATAAAGTTAAGCATAGTTGGAAAATGTATGTATTAAACATTTACATAACAACTTCCTATACACAAAATATCTCATCAAAACTTGGATTTTTCTAAATCAATCTTATCCTTTGAATTATAGATTCCTCCAATATAAAAACAACTAACCTTTATTCTCCTTATTTCATTTAACAAGTAAAGTATAACACCTTCAACCATAATTGAACTCTAAATGGTAAAACATTCATAGGTTCTTAATAACTTTGCAAACCCCCACAAGACCAACATGTTTCTCTCTTGAAATCCATAGGTTGAAAGTCCTAGGATAATATTTCTTATTCCAAACATGTACCTAAAAGAAAAAGATCCACAAAGAAAAAAATCTTGGCCAACAGGCTCTCCAACCAGCCATAGGATTGAAATTCAATCCACCCCCAAGCTTGAAGTGGTCACATAGCTCTCCCAAAATTACTTTACACATGGATCTACCAAGCTTGAAACAAATCAACCACTTGTTCACGTAACTCAAATGATTTATCTTAACACACATAATTTCTATTCATGTACCCCAAAATAAGCCCCAACACACACAACATCATCACAAAGGATTCAACATTAAATATTCACATAGATTTTAACCATAATTTACATACACATTAAACAATAATAAAAAAATATATACATTAGCCAATGAAACCCTCTAACAATCATTTACATATCAACAAAAACTCAAACCATAAAGGGAAGATCATACCAAGAGATTTTCCAACCCAAATATGGAAGAATCTCTCTTTTTCTCCAAGCCCTTTCCTCCATTCTTCCTCACCCATCCTTTTCTTTTCTCCATCAAGAAATATCCTCCCCAAAAGAGGAATCACCCCAAAGATAAGAACAAACTAAAAAGCAAAAGAGAGAATCCCCCTTCTCCTCACAAAGAGAAATAATAAATAGAAGGGGAAAAGGAAACCGCCTTTTCAACTTCCCAACCACCCTTTCAACTCCAATTTTCGTCATTTTTCATAAGTGGGTAATTAGAGAGGTTTTTAAACTTTATTAAAGGGTTTTTATGGAATAAAAAGATCCCTAGCACATAAACCTATCACCTAGAGAACTTTTTAAACAATTAAGACCACATAAGGACTTTATAAAACATAAAATAAGTGATATTATTAATAAAGTGACTCAAGGGACTAATAAAAACCTCTCACATACATGCAACCCATACCAAACAAAACAAGGTTAAATCACATGTCCATGACAAGACTAAAATTTCACAAGGATACAACAAAGGAAGTAGCTATGTGACCCCCTAATCAATATTGGTTAGCTTTTACCTATTTACTCAACCAAGAAAGTGTGTCAGTGTTACTCATAATTAATAATAATTAAAACAAATGACATATTAACTAAAAATTCTAAGAATTATAATCAACTAGAAACTTAGATTCGCTAATCTACACAAGTAACATGAAATTTAACACTCCTTACTCACATCATAAATGTTATAGAGTTAAGTAAAAATTGATTAAATATTTTTTTATCAAAGTATCACCATTTATTTCAATAGTATATTTAACTTATAATGCATACTAGTATAAGTAAACATTGAATATCAAAATTCATCTTCCTAATCAAACCTACTCACATATATGATATGTAATCACCTAACATAATTAATCCACTTAATATACATAATATTATTACCAATAACTGAGTATTTTGATCATTGCATACTTATGTAGACAAAGAATGGAACTCATCTGACTATCACAAGAACTCACAACAACTGTTAGATAGGATTAATCAAGAATATGAACATCTTCATGGTGTAGCAACACCGATCACTCATGTGTACTATCCAACATAAAAGAACATAGAATATAGCACATAAACCATCGATGACTAACAAAATCAACAAGGTCACAAGAGATGAGGTATTACAACTTGGGGATACAAACTCCTTGAAGTGTAATAAATAGTGTCCCAACCCCTGATCCATGTCATGTGAAAGATCCATCGAAGTATAAATTCCACCATGTGTTTTCTTCTGTAGCTAGAATGTTCTTGTCTGGGAATTTTGTCAATAGTGGATTATTATCTAGCAGAGGGGCTTCAACAAGTTGGTCAACATCTACCTATCCTTTAATGGTTTTTTTTTCCACATGCTCAATATAAAACTCACTTAGAATCATGATCCATTTGGCCATTCTACCTGTGAGAGTTGTGTTGATATGCCAAGTTGACAAAAAACATGCAAGTAAGATAAAAGTATCCCACCTCTCCTGAAAGAGACAATCAGTAATCAAGTTGATCACCTCCCAAGGTCCTTGATGTTGGTTTACAATGTTGTTGTTTCACAAAGTGGTCAATATGGCTGTAATATGCAAGGGGCCTACTGGTATGAAGAATTCAAACTGAGATTTACAACTAAGTCTAAAACTAGGGGGGTTTTAAAGAAATAGAAAAGATAGATCAAGGTTTTCAAACTGAAAAGAATGTTGATTCATTCAACTAATCAAACTTATTATCTTCTAAGGAATTCCTAAACTGGTACTACAAAATAAAATTAACCTGCAATTGATACAAAGTTTCATTCATTCACAGTGAAAACTTTAACAGTAGATTGCAAATCATCATTTAGACAAAACAAAAAATAAAATTCCATTCCTTGAAAGTTTTCCAAATCAAATGACTAACCAAGATGAATACCATTCCAGAGAACAACTTTAAAGAAGGTTTAAATCTGACTGCTCGTACTATTGCAAAACAAATAAGCAACATTTACAAATCTGGAAAGCTTCACCAATGTATAGAAACCCATGTCTTCAAATTATCTCCATCTATGTTAAGGAAACTAGAAAGATACATCCTCCTGCCAAAACTACAACAAAATATCAAACTTTTTTTTAAACCCTAACTTGCTTTTCCTACCAAGTTCTCTGATGTCTATCTTCTACCTGTCTACTCTTCTAATTCACAAAAGATAAATAGCAAGAACCATGCAAGATAAATCAACACAATGAATTCACCAAGAACACAATGTCTTAAGTTGTATTGAATCACCAAAGATAGCAACAATTTGAGTGAATTTGTATTATAGTGACTGCTCAGAATAAAAATAATTCTAACTCATATTCTACTTCTTGATTTTCTCTACTCTTTGAATTCCTAGATTGCTAACCAATCTGCTAACTCTCTAACTTGCTAACTTTTTCTCACCCTTCCAAAAGAGGCGAAACACCATATTTATAAAATCCATCAGATGCATCTGTCGAATTAGGGTTTACAAT
The DNA here is from genome assembly GCA_007258455.2 of Sequoia sempervirens. Lineage (NCBI taxonomy): Eukaryota > Viridiplantae > Streptophyta > Pinopsida > Cupressales > Cupressaceae > Sequoia > Sequoia sempervirens. The sequence goes on from VDFB02271358.1 coordinate 122,851,499, forward strand.
TAGTCAGTCACAGAACAAGTCAACCCAAAAGAATTTGAAACAAAGTCAAACGTGCATTAAATGCACAGGCACCAACCAGATCGGCCAGAGATCGCCTACATAACTCGAACCAAAATGCATGAAGAAGAAGCAAAGTGAAACAATGAGGAAGCATGACTTTTGATGTAGCTCTACATTAACTGCTTCCCCCACCTCACCCATACCTTGTTCCATTCTGCCCTTCGTCACCAAGAATGTCCTCTGCAAGCTATCTGCAAGTGGCATAGGTGAAACCCTAGTTCACCATTCAACAACATTAATATCATTCTTCAGCTTTCCCACCATATTGTCCCAGTCTCTTGTTGGATTGATATTCATAATGATTGCATTGTAGGTCATTGCATCATCTAGCTGGTGCCCAGTTAATGTATCCCATGATGGCCTTGGTCCTTTGTAGCAGGGTGTTCATATTCATATCTAGAACCAATACATTCTTCAACCAATCGATCGCTCTACATTTGTATCAGAAACATTGGGCCAGACTAGAGCCATCTTGTCTCAGGAATCCTACTCTTTGTGCCCAATTTCATTCTTTATGCTTCAGGGGTGGATGATCCCCCCTGTTTCCTCTTTAGTCCTTCCAACCATACTCAACCTAATCCATCAAACACCAATGTGAGAATCCAAATTTTGACAATGTTTTCATCCAGGCATTAGCTTAAAATCATGATCAAACCGTTAAATTAGCCATTAAGCATCAACACTGTGAATTTTGGGATTTCAAGTTAGCCCGGAAAAAAAAGAGTCTGGAAGGAATTTTGAAAAATTTCAAACCAGGTATATTCTTCCGATGAAGCACTAATATCAACAATTGATCATCAAAATGAACAAAAGCAACATATAACAGTGAAATCCATCAAGTTAAAGCAAGATATGTTTAAGCATTCATCATTAGATTCACTAATTTCATCCAATTCTTAAGTTCTACAACGCTTAGTAGGAAATCCGAAAAAATCCGGCTGAACCAGAATTCCACGAGGGGCTAGAAACTCTGAACTTCAACGCACTTTAGAAAATTGATAGAAATTGGGAAAATCTGGCCAGAATGGAGAATCCCAAAGTAGGCAAAAGGTTCACCAATAGATCATTCGAATGAAGAAGGAATGCATGTAGCATTGTGAAATACATCAAATTAAAGCAAACAATGTTCAACATTCATCTTTAAGTTCGTTCTTGTGTTAGAAATTTTGAGTTATTCGAAGCTTGGGAGAAAATCTAGAAAAATTTGACCAGACCAGAATTCTGCAAATGACCCAAAACTCCAAACTCTCCTCACACTTCAGAAAACTGACAAAATCTGGGCATGCAAAAATTTTGCGAACTTGGGATCCCGAAAATTGTTCCTATGTTTGAATTTTCATGAAGTGATTGAATGAAAACCAACCTTGAATCTACTGAGCTTGAATTCAATCCATTATGCTTTATATCAATCCCTTTTGATCTAGATTTCCTCAAGAGGTTCAAATGGAAACGATTCATGACATACTGGAGATGCCCTAAATTTTACCCTAAATACTTCCACCATGAATGAAAAGGGGGAAGCTCAGATTCTATCAGATTGACCTCGAATGAACTTAACGGGGCACGTAATAAACTATGGAGCATTTAAGCAGGATTGGATCAATAAAAGAGAGTGAAACTCTCAGACTAACCCACAATGCGTCAAACTACTCTAGACTTCAGAAAACCCTAACTTGGAACAAGTTAAGCATTAACTCACGGGGTAGGGCACAAGAACTGTCTGAGAATGCATAATCATCAAACCAGTTAACCTGGAAGAAATATAATATACTATGAGGATCCATCAACAAGAGATCCATTAGGCGAAGAGAGTTAAGAAACTCACAGTGACTGGTAAGTCTTAGCAACCTAAAATTCGAAAACCTGACGGTGAAGCGAAATCCAAAAAAAATTGGCCCAGGCGGAATTCCGCGAAGAGCCAGAAACTTCAAACTTTCAACACTGAAGTTACTTTTTTGGGTTTGCGATGGAATCCGGGAAAGTCTGGATGGGTCAGAAAATCCCGAAATAGGGTGAGAACTCAGAATTAGCTTTAAAACTTAAGTTTTTCAACGTGCAACCTAGGGGAATGACCTAGATGGGAAAGATGAACAACTAAGGACCTCAAAAGCAATCAAAGCAATAAAATCCACATGCCCAAAAGATGTCAAAATTTAGAGCAAAAGAGGGGGGGACCCATTTTAATCAAATTTTAAATGGGATGGTTATGCAAGGCATAAGAATTGGTGACTTGGCTGGGAAAATGGTTTAACCATTTTCAAGAAACTGAAGGATTTAGTTACCCAAAACTCCTGGTTTATGGACATCTCAATTTGAGTTAGGTCAGTTTCATTAATCAAGGCTGAGCTAGAATCTCAAATGTAAATCAACACTTACTACTCTTGAAACTATGTGTGTGCTTGATGGTGCATCATCCTTTTACAAAGTTTTCCTCAGCTTTCAAAAAATTATGCACAATATTTGAACTACATGAGTTGATTCCCTTTAATTGTTGTGCAATGATATCCTGGGCATTGCTATGCTGCCAGTCAAGCGTCCATTGCTCTGACGAAGATACCTCTAGTTTTCTCATTGCATTGCTCTACTGCCAGTCAAGCGTCCATAGCCCTAGTAGAGATATTGGAATCACCCATTCAGTATTGAGTTTTCTTTTCTTGGATAGTTCTCTTTTTTTTTCTCTTTTTCTTAATTTTGTGAAGTTCCTTCATTCAATCTCTTCTCAATATGTCAGATGCCAAACATCTGTACTGGGTTGAAAACTACCATGGACCTCATAATAGTATATGGGGAATCATATTTTTCACTCAAATCTTGCAACACCATTGTCCTAAGACAAATATACCATTAGAAAAGGAGATGTTTCAGCTGATTTGTGACAGATTCAACTGTAGCTAATGAAGATTGTTTACTTTACACCTTGTCCTTAATAACTTTCCACAACTTTCATTGATAATGGACATAAAACAATGAGTTTGGAACAAAATCATCCCATCAGGAAACCTAAAAATATCTAAACCAACTTCTCTCCTAGTGACCAAAGTATACTTCAAATAACAACCCCCTTTATTCAATTGGACAAAATGAAGGTCCCCACAAAAAAAAAGAAAAGAAAAGAAAAAAACCAATAGAACAACAAACTATTTACACATATACAACCCAAAAAAATACCAGACCCCTACAACCCAGAATAATGTTGAGAAATTGTCCATTGATAGGAAATGGAACAAGTTCTCCTATTAAACTACTTACCTAGAAGGCATTTTCTCCTAGGATTTTAGCAATTTGATAGGGATCCAACCGAAGCTTATCAAACTTCTGGTGATCACCCTTCTTTTCATTAGCTTTATCCCATAGTAGGACAAGGTCTGATATTCTGAAAGCCTTGAATTTGGCTCTTTTGTCAAACCATCATTTGACAACAACTTGGTGCTTAAAGAATTGCTGCAAAGTAGCATCTCTCTGCTCTTCTAATTTCAGCAAGCCAGCTAACCTTACTTCAATCCTATCATCACTAGAGTAAAATTCTTGCATAAATTTCAGGATAGGTATTTGAAAGTGAATTGAGAGCATAGGTTCTTGGCCATATACTAGCTTAAATGGTAAATTTTTCAAGGAAACTTTGATCCTAGTCCTATTTTCCCATAAAGAAAATCTTAATTGGGTATGCCAGTCTCTAGGATTGTTCTCCAACAATTTCTTGATTACCCCTAGGAGATTCTTATTGGTTGATTCTACAACCCCATTCCCTTGTGGATAATAGTTTGAATAATACCTTAAGACAATCCTATGATCATAATCCCATGAAATGAACTCAACAAAAGAAAAGGTAGGACCATTGTCACATACCAGTGCAAAGGGTACTCCAAACCTGGTTGTGATGCATTCAATGAGGAACCTGATTACCACCTCCGTAGTACTGTTCTTGCAAAGTACCACTTTAGTCCATCTTGTGCAGTAATCCATGGTAGTCAAAATGAATTTATGCCCTGTAGAAGAATTTGGGTTAATCACCCCAATAAAATCAAGTGCCCATTAGGCAAATGGCCCTACCTCATAAATAGGTTGCAATGGCATGGCTGGATGATGCTCTCTTGATGCAAAATTTTGACATGTATGACATATTCTTATATGTTGGTGAGCATACTTAAACACACATGGCCAATAATAACCATAACTGAGGATCTGATGTGCTAAAGAATCCGCAAAACCATGACCTGTGCCATGCTTCCCATAAAATTCAACAATTGTGTGCTTAGCTTCTTGCTAATTAAGGCAATGTAGATAAACCCACTCAAAATTCTTTATGTATAACAATCCTCCTTTGAGCATATAATGGGAGCTTTTCATTCTTAGTTCTCTCCTCTAAGTTGTATTCATTCCCTCTAGGCACCGATTATTGAGCAAGAAATAGATAATATCGGCATACCAAGAATCATTAGAAAAGGATTGTGTTGTGTATTGTTGGCAAGTTCTTACCAGCATCTGTCATTGCTTTATATAAGCCCTGACCTTGGACAAGTTTCATAGGGTGGATCTCTAGATCAAACTCCTACAAAATATCCATCCATTTCCCCCTTCGTTCTCCCAACTCACTCTGCATAAGTAGAGACTTCAAAACAACATTAGGAACCACAAAAATGATCTGACTTCAAAGGATATAATTCCTAAACTTCTTGAAAGCTCTAACCAATGCAAAAGCTTGTTTCTCAAGAGGTGGGTACTTGACTTCAGCATTTTTAAATGGAGACCTCATGAAAGAAATTGGCCTTTCATCTCCCTCTTCTTTTCGTTGTGGCAAGACAGCTGCACATGAATGTTTAGAAGCAAAAGATTAGATGTAGAATGGTTTCAATTAATTAGGATTGGTGAGGACTAGTGCCTCTGAAATTGATTGCTTAATTTGAGAGAAAGCATCCTTGGATTCATTACTCCACTCTACTTTAGCCTCCTTCTTCATCATGTCATTCAAAGGTTTAACAATTTCAGCGAAACCTGTAATAAATTTCCTGACAAAGTTGATCTTTCCAAAGAAAGATCTCATCTCCTTTTTACTCCCTAGCATGGTTAGCTTCAGAATAGACTCAACTAGATCCAAATCTATTCATATCCCTCTTTCTGAGATTATGTGTCCTAAAATTTTCCCTTTGAAAACTTTGAACACACACTTTTTAGGATTCAAAGACACACCATATCTGATACACCTCTTAATGACCTTAGCCAAGTCACCAGCATGGTTTAGTCTATCTTTAGAAAACACTGTCAGGTCATACATATAGATGATGATACACTTACCAATCAAATCCTTGAATTCCATTCCCATTGCTCGCTGGAAGGTTGCACCAACATTTATCAAACCAAATGGCATCCTCTTGTAGGAAAATGTTCCCCACTTAGTAGTGAAGGTTGTCTTCATTTTTTCTTCATAGTTAACGAGCACCTGATTGTACCTAGAATAGCCGTCCAGGAATGACATCATTTGAGATCCATTGACAGTTTGTAAAACCTCATCAAGAGAAGGGAGTGGATAGTTATCCTTCTCTGAGGCTCTATTTAGATTCCTAAAATCCACACATAGCCTGATCTCCCCGTTCTTCTTTCGAATAGGAACCAAGTTGGCCACCCATGTTGAATGTCGTACAGGGAAGATTATTCTTGCAGATAGCAATTTCTGGACTTCCTTGAAGATCAATGGTTCAATCAAGGCGTTGACAAGACATTGCTTCTATCTGAATGGCTTAGCTTTGGGCTTCAAAGGAATAGTATGAGTTATCATAGAAGTATCAAATGTTCTCAGATCTTCATAACCCCAAGCTATCACAGCAATATCTCTCTTCGAGGTTCTCAATATATCCTCTCTAATTGCTTTAGGTCAAGCCTTCCCTATGTAAAAATTCTTTTCAGGGCCAGAGTCAGATAAGTTAAATATTTCATATTTTCCACCTTTATCTTCGGTTGATACCTTTCCCTGAGCCCTTGGGTCTGAATCAAATATCCTTTCTAAGGCTACCATTCCCTTGGGAATGTTGTTACCTTTAAGGTTGAGGACACCTTCTGCATCACAGTCTTCAAGGTTCCAATCTCCTTGATCTCTGTTGGACTCATCAATGATTTGTCCTTCAAAAACATCTGAGCTCGCTAGAAAAGCAAGGATATGTTGATCATCAACAAAAACTTGAAATATCCTAAAATTATCAGGAACAACCAGGGTGGATATCAGTTCTACTGAGAATCTCTTCAGCTTAGAGCTTTGCATGGGCTCCAAGGTACTCACTGCAACAACTAATGAATTAGCTATCGGATTCTCCTCTCTAGGTATTAAACTAATCCCAAAAGCATCGAAGTCTTCAATCAGGTTCCACACCAGATTTCTATAAGCTGCCAGCCTTTTATTGTGACATGTGTACTGGCTACATACTTGCTTGATAATCACTTATGAATCTCCTTTAACCATCAAGGTAGTAACTTTCTTCTAATGCGCGAACATCAGTCCCCAAGCTAATGCCTCATATTATGCTACATTGTTGGTGCGTCCAAACTGCAACCTGTAAGAAGCAAAAAAGGTTTTCCCTTTTGGGTTGGTTAGTTCAATTCCCGCACCACACCCTATTTTAGATTTGGATCCATCAAATGTGAGTGTCCATAGTTGGTTATGAGCTGGGGTTATCTCTGCTGACCTTACCTTAGGATTTTGGCTAGGAGGAACAACAGGTGGGGCTAATTGATTCTTAATATCAGGTGTAGTATTTAACTCTTGGGAGTCCTTTTAACAGTTGACAGTGGCTTTGATCAATCTCTTAGGAATCAGTACTTTGGTGGGCATAGAAGCATCAACCAAGCCTTGAGATTGCTCAATGTAACTATGTTGGTCTGATACTAAGAATGAGGTAAATTTAGTTTGAGAAGGGAATTCCTCTGAAGGTATATTATCCCTGGTTAACATTATTACATTTTTGGCTTCAAATGAAAAGTGACCTGTCATGGGCTCAAGTTGGCTTGGACCAGCTTCTTCAGTTTGGCACACATGATCTAGAACACTAATGCAGGGTTGACATGTTAATTTTGAATGATTCTCGTAGTGCACCCTACACCAATTTGGGAGTAGGAGACTCCACAAATCAATATATTCCCCTAAGACTAGCTGATCTTGTTGCAAATTTCTGGTCAATACCTGCTAGTTCATACTAATCATAGGGTCAGGGAATTCTTGTATTGGAAAATCATCAGAATCAAGGACTGAGAAAGTAAAAAATTCCTCTCTTTTATAAACCCCTATCTTAGTTTCAAAATAGGCCACCTCATTGGGGCAATCATACTCAGTGATGATATGTTTGAGGTGAGGTTCACTCTCAATCCCAATCTGTGTGGGTATTGCCCTCCATGGTAGCCACATATGTGAAAAGTTGAGGGAGAGATATCCCCCTATACTCTTCATTAGGTCTCTGCTTAGGAGCATACCATAAGTCTTAGGAATATCTGCTACCTAAATGTCCATACTAGTTTGAATCCTAAGGTTAGACCCTACTTGTACATGCATATTTCTTAATTCTCCAACTACATTAACTTTCGTCTTGTTAAGTTGGATGACTTTCTTGTTTGTTTGGACAGGGTTCAGTCCCAATTTTCTACATACAGAAAATGGAATAACGTTTCTAGAAGCCCCTGAATCTAATAAACAATTGTGCATATTCTTCCCACAAATTCTCAAACTTAAAAGAAATGGTGGGGTCCCTACCTTGTTTCTGAACAAAGCTACATTCATGTCCACAATGCGTGCCACCTTGTTTTTCCCTTTTGATTTGTTAGCTTCTCCCAAAGCTTTTAGCACTATATCTTGTTGAGAAGGGCACCACTTTAGAATATCAAAGTATGATAAAGAGGTCTTATGTTTCTATATCTTAGAAACTATGTCAAATTCTATGGTATAATTTGCATTATATTTGAAAACACCATATGAGTTACCTTTGCTAGGGAAGTCAAGTGGACCATTTGGTGGAGAAGGGTTGTTATCAGTGCTTTGATTTGGAGGCACCATGTGGTTAGGTGGTGCTGATGTAGTGAATGGACCCTTATTCTAGTTTCTTAGGAAGTTTCCTCAATTTGTCTAAAAGGCTTGGGCATCATATACATCTTCCTCTGGTTCATTCTCATCCTGCATTGGGAATGAAGGCTCTTCTTTAAAGAGGTCATAAGCCATCATTGTGTTTACTGAGCCAACTCCTTTATTTGAATTCCCTTGGAACATTTGGGCATCTGCCTATGCCATCTTCACAACCTTCTCCATTTCAGGACAATTCACCTCAAAATGAGTTGCAGTATCATGTAGCCTGCACCAGTTAGTCATAAAATTGAGGTCAGCCACATTTTCAGTGTGTGGCCGGTCCTTGTTAGCTTGATAATTATGAGAAAACCCACCTTTATTTGGCCCTATGTTCCATTGCCTGTTATTATTAGGTCTCTAGTTATATCCCCTATTTTGATTTTGATATCCTTTATTAGGGAAGTTCTGGCCTTGATAATTCCTCTGGTTGTGATTGTTGTTGTTCTGATAATTACCCTGATGAGAATAGTTTGAAACTTGGTTTGGAGAGGGATTCAGTTTAAGATAAGCCATGCCATTTGTGACTTGAGACAAAGTTTCTTTAGGATCTCAACTTCATTTGTGAGTTGAACTATCCTTTCACTCTCATCATTCTTAGCAATAGGTGGCTGACCGACAAGATTTGGTATTCCAGCCTGATTATGATGACCATGTGGATTGTGATGAGCCTGTGATTGTTGAGGGAAGTCAGGAGCTCCATTGGAAAATAATGGAACAAGAGATTGAGTCTGCAACTCATACATAGGTCCATAATGGGAAGGAGACATCCCTGGGATAGTATTGAATAAAGGGGTTGGGTTAGGCATCTGATAGCCCATAGAAGGAAAACCTCCTCCCAAGTTCCCTTGCTGAGAGCTAGTTTGTTGTTGCATCTTGATGGCTAGATGATAAAATTTAGACAAAGAATCAATATCTGTGGGCTGATAAGTCCTTTGTAGGAACAAGCCAAGCAAAGGGTCTATAACTCTAAAATATGCCTGAATGGCACTATTCTAAGCAGCTAGATAGGGGTCCTGCAATCTCCTATACATTCGTTGAAACCTTGTATTAAACAAGGGCAGTGATTCATGTGGCTCCTTCCTAATGGTAGAAAATTGATGGAACAAAATGGTTGGATCCACATAAATTCTAAGATGATTGATGAAAGCATTCTCCAAATCTGTCCAGCTCAGGATAGAACCTTGTGGAAGATTTAGGTACCAGTTGTACATCATATCCCCTAAGGAATAAGGGAACAACCTACAAACCACATCATGTTGAGCTATCTGGGATCTAGTACAAGCATCCTTAAAAGCTTGTATGTGCTCCTCACCACTCCTTGATTCACCATGAATGTATTTGGGACAAAATCTCTTAGGATTCTTAGGCATATCATGAAAGCCTCCAGGAATAGTCCCTAATGGAGAGGGATTATTCACAAAAAATGCCATTGGCAGCAGTGGTGGAGGTGGTTGAGCCAGCTGTTTGATGGGTTGAACTAGTTGTAATGGAAATTGAGATGGATTTGGTGGTGGATTCACGGGTGTCAACTGGGGTATTGGTGAAAATCCTAGTGGAGTGAGTGGAGCTGAAAAGGGTGGTAGAATGGTTACCCTATGAATCTTATGTCTTGTTGGGGTCTCGAGTTCTATCAAAGGTGGTGGGTTTTTAGTTGATCGAAGAACTCTATGGGACCTCTCTAGTGAGGAAGACCCAATGTTATCCAATTTTCTCTAATGGCCCTCCTTCTAGCGCTAGTTCTATTGATACACCAAGTTGACACACAACATGCAGGTAAGATAAAAGTATCTCACCTCTCTTGAAAGAGACAATCAGTAATCAAGCTGATCACCTCCCAAGGTCCTTGATGTTGGTTCACAATGTTTTTATTTCACGAAGTGGTTAATATGGTTGTAATATGCAAGGGGCCTGCTGGTATGAAGAATTCAAACTGATATTTACAACTAACTCTAAAACTGGGGGGGTTTTAAAGAAATAGAAAAGATAGATCGAGGTTTTCAAATTGAAAAGAATGTTGATTCATTCAACTAATCAAACTTGTTATCTTCCAAGGAATTCCTAAACTAGAACTACAAAATAAAATTAACCTGTAATTGATAAAAAGTTTCATTCATTCACAGTGCAAACTTTAACAGTAGATTGCAAATCATCATTAAGACAAAACAAAAGATAAAATTTCATTCCTTGAAAATTTTCCAAATCAAATGACTAACCAAGATGAATACCATTCCAAAGAACAACTTTAAAGAAGGTTTAAATCTGGTTGCTCCTACTATTGCAAAACAGATAAGCATCATTTACAAATATGGAAAGCTTCGCCAGTGTACAGAAACCCATGTCTTCAAATTATCTCCATCTATGTTAAGGAAACCAGAAAGATACATCCTCCTGCCAAAACTACAACAAAATATCAAACTTTTTTTTTAACCCTAACTTTCTTTTTCCTACCAAATTATCTATTGTCTATCTTCTACATGTCTACTCTTCTAATTCAAAAAAGATAAATAGCAAGAACCATGCAAGATAAATCAACACAAAGAATTCACCAAGAACACAATGTCTTCAGTTGTATTAAATCAACAAAGATAGCAACAATTCAAGTATTTTTGTATTACAGCAACTGCTCAGAATAAAAATAATTATAACTCCTACTCTACTTCTTGATTTTCTCTACTCTCTGAATCCCTAGATTGCTAACCAATCTCCTAACTCTCTAACTTGCTAACTTTTTCTAACCCTTCCAAAAGAGATGAAACACCATATTTATAAAACCCTCTAGAGGCATCAATTGAATTAGGGTTTACAATCAGTCGGTCATAGAACAATTCAGCCTAGAAGAATTTGAAATAAAGTCATATGTGCATTAAATGCATGGGCACCAACCAGATGGACCAGAGAGCACCCACATAACTTAGACCAAAACATGTGAAGAAGAAGCAAAGTGAAACAATGAGGAAGCACAACTTTCGATGCAACTCTGCATTAACTGATTCCCCCACCTCGCCCATACCTTGTTCCATTATGGCCTTCGTCACCAAGAACATCCTCTGTAAGCTATCCACAAGTGGCATAGGTGGAACCCTAGTTCACCATTCAACAACATTAATATAATTCTTTAGCTGCCCCACCGTATTGTCTCGGTCTCTTGTTGGATTGATATTCATAATGCTTGCACTATAGGTCACTGCATCATCCAGCTAGTGCCCAGTTAATGTATCCCATGATGGTCTTGGTCCTTTGTAGCAGGGTGTTCATATTCGTATCTGGAACCAATACATTCTTCAACCAATCAATCGCTCTACATTTGTATCAAAAACATCGAACCAGACTAGAGCCATCTTGTCTTAGGAATCCTACTCTTTGCGCCCAATTTCATTCTTTCTACTTCAGGGGTGCATGATCCCCCCTGTGTCCTCTTTAGTCCTTCCAGCCAGACTCAACCTACATCCATCAAACACCAATGTGAGAATCCAAATTTTGACAACATTTTCATCCAGGCGTTAGCTTAAAATCATGATAAAACCGTTAAATTAGCCATTAAGCATCAACACTGTGAAGTTCGGGATTTCAAGTTAACCTGGGAAAAAAAAGAGTTTGGAAGGAATTTCAAAAAATTATGAACCAGGTGGATTCTCCTGATGAAGCACTAATATCAACAATGGATCATCAAAATGAACACAAGCAGCATATAACAATGAAATCCATCAAGTTAAAGCAAGATATGTTTAAGCATTCATTATTAGATTCATTGATTTCATCCAATTCTTAAGTTCTACAACGCTTAGCAGGAAATCTGAAAAAATATGGCCAGACTAGAATTCCGCGAGGGGCTAGAAACTCCGAACTTCAACGCACTTCAAAAAATTGACAGAAACTGGGAAAATCCAGCCAGAACGGAGAATCCAAAAGCAGGAAAAAGGTTCACCAATAGATCATTTGAATGAAGAAGGAATGCATGTAACATTGTGAAATACATCAAATTAAAGCAAACAATGTTCAACATTCATCATTAAGTTCGTTCTTGTGTTAGAAATTTTGAGTTATTCGAAGCTTGGAAGAAAATTTAGAAAAATCCAACTAGATCGGAATTTTGCGGATGACCCAAAACTATGAACTCTCCTCACACTCCGAAAAACTGACAGAATCCGAGAAAATCTGGGCATGCAAAAATTCCGCAAACAACTCAGGATCTCGAAAACTATTCCTATGTTTGAATTTTCATGAAGTGATAGAATGAAAACCAACCTTGAATCTATTGAGCTTGAATTCAATCCATTATGCTTTATATCAATCACGTTTGATCTAGATTTCCTCAAGAGGTTCAAAAGGAAACGATTCATGACATACTAGAGATGACCTAATTTTGACCCTAAATACTTCCACCATGAATGAAAAGGGGGAAGCTCAGATTCTATCAGATTGACCTCGAATGAACTTAACAGGGCACATAATAAACTATGAATCATTCAAGTGGGCTTGGATCAATAAAAAGAGAGTGAAACTCTCGAACTAACCCACAATGTGTCAAACTGGTCTGGGCTTTAGAAAACCCTAACTTAGAACAAGTTAAGCATTAACTCACATGGTAAGGAACGAGAATTGTTTGAGAATGCATGAACATCAAACCGATTAACCTGGAAGAAATATAAGATACTCTGAGGATCCATCGGCAAGAGATCCACCGAGCGGAGAGAGTTAAGAAACTCATAGCGACTGGTAAGTCTTAGCGATCCAAAATTCGGAAACCCGATGGTGAAGGGGAATCCTGAAAAATCCGGCCCAGGCGGAATTCCACGAAGAGCCAGAAACTCTGAACTTTCAACACTAAAGTTACTTTTCCAAGCTTGTGATGGAATCTAGGAAAATCCGGATGGGTTAGAAAATCCTGAAATAGGGTGAAAACCCATATTTAGCTTTAAAATTTAAGTTTTTCAATGTGCAACCTAGGGGAATGACCTGGATGGGCAAGATGAACAACTAAGGACCTCAAAAGCAATCAAAGCAATATAATCCACAGGCACAAAAGATGTCAAAATTTAGAGAAAAAGAGGGGGAGGGACCCATTTTAATCAAATTTAAAATGGGGTGGTTATGCAAGGCATAACAAGTTGCTTTTGAGAGAAGATAATTTAATGGATCCATTTTTGAAATGAGTTGAGTTTTATGATTAAGTATGTAGTTTCATAATTTCTTGGCACAAAAAACCACAGCTAGGCATGCTCGTTCTATTGGAGAATAGTTCAAATCACATCCAACTAATTTTTGAGATATGTAGTATATAGCCCTCTCTTTTCCTTTGTCATTGTGTTGAGCCAATAATTTCCCTAGTGCCACTTTAATAGTTGATATATACAATAGCAGTTGTTTATCTAGTTTTGGTGGCACTAGGACTAGTGGTAATGCAAGATAATCCTTAAGTTTTTGGAAGGCCTACTAGCAATTATTATCCCATTTGAATGTAACATTGTTTTGAAGTAAGTTGGGAGAATGGTTGGCATTTGTTGGTCAACTATGCAATGAATCACTTGATTACTCGCAACTTTCCTTGTAGGCTTCTGAGTTTCTTGATGTTGTTTGGGGGATGCATTTACATTATTTCTTTTACTTTAGCTGGATCAACTTCAATATGTCGGCAAGAGACAATGAACCCTAATATTTTGTCTGATGTGACATTGAACACACATTTCTTGGGATTGAGGCATAATTTATACTTTTCCAGTCGATCAAATATTTTATCTAATACTTCAATCTGTCCTTCCCATTGAAATGAACAAGACAACTGAGATGGGGGTGAATCAATTGTAGCAATTTATTCCTTCAAAACCCTCAACAACAATTAGATCCACAAGCATTCATTAAACCCTTATTAAGTTAGTTTGATCAAACATGAAATGCATAAAACAAAAATTGAAACCATACACATAAGAACACCATATTTATGTGGAAAACCCAATGAGGTAAAAACTACAATCAAGATTAGCTCACAATATAAATAATTCCAAAACTGAATACAAAGGCTCACTACCAGAAAGGCTCACTGCCAGAATAAGACGCACTATCCAAAAGAGATCACTCCCACAAAAAGAAAACAAGAAGATAGAAGAAGAATGTTACATAGAGAAACACATCTCAATGCAACAAGGATTCCACCACAATTGATCACACACTTCCACAGTCTCATATGAAAGATATTGAATGCCTTCAACTCACTGCTTCAGAACCCTAACATGAAATTTGCACTACTCTACATAAATTTGCATCACATTACACTTCCCTTGCAAAAATCTCACATCTATCTTTCTTTTCACTCTTTCTTCCCTCAACTCTCATCAATATCATACATCTTTATATCATCCTCTTCTTCAAAACCTTTCTCCAATGTCGGCCACTAGCCGTTATACATTCAAATTTGAAATAGGTCAGCACCTAAACATTACCGTGGTGGATAGGAATGAAAGGCGGCCTATTTAAATCCTTAATTAGGACCCAAATAGATCCAAACACACTTCAACATGCTTCCACAAGCCTCACATGTAGTGTTAAACACAAGTTCGGCCAACACCTATGTAAAACACCATAAAAATTAAGTACATGCTTCCTTAGATCAAGCCAAAAGTTCCAAACAACATAATTCACTTGAAATAAATCTAGAAGATCCATGAACTATATAAGATTCATCAAATACTTCATTCAAGCTCACATCAACAATTAATTCAATTCAGGACAATTGATAACCTTTGTTTGCATACTGATAAATGAGACTTGCACTATATTACACCAAATTAAATAAACCCTTGAATACAAAAAGATAAAAGCATTATAAAAAACTTCCCAAATCTACACAACTTGAAACCAAATAGCAGAGAAACATGAAGAAAAAACATTTCTCCCAAACAGTAGAAAACATCACTAAATAACTGGTTCACACACTGGTGAAAATATCTTGCACTGTACTATGATCTAGACACCCAAATTATGAATGAAGAAACTACCAACAACCATGAAAAATACCTCAAATCCACACAAGCATAGAATCAACACAAAGGAAACATGGAGCACATCCTAAAGCATACATTGAATACCTGCAAGACTTTATTTTCTCTATTTATCAAATTTTCTCAAAATTACTTAGAGACCAAGTACTGGAGACATTGATTCAGCACACTTCACTCTAACACACTTTCAAACATAGCAACATAAGTATAACTCCGTGTACTCACAACACTTCTTCAACATCTCAACTATACATGCACAAACAACAAACCTTCTTTATTACAATTTTCTAAATATCCTCGACATATACAATCAATAACCAACATCCTCTACACATAGTTGGCATCAATGACAACACCAACTAGAGACCAACTAGTTGACATCAATTAAAACACCTCATACTTTCAACAATCTCCCCCTTTGTCATTTATGGCAACACATTATGTGAAAAACCATCAAAGACAACACACCAATTTTGAACAATTTTTTTGCAACTTCTCAACCTTTCTAAATGAATAATCTTTTTCACATGATACTTTTTCTCCCCCTTTGACATCAATGGCAAAGGAAAAATATTTTTTGCATTATTCTCTCCTTTTGACATTAAACCAAAATCTATACCAACACTAATACTTCCCCTTAGGAGTACACCCAATCATTTGCACAATGAAAACACATGACACTACCTACTCCCCCTGAGAGGTATCCACCAAACAATAGTCTAGAAAGAATATAGATCCATAGATCCACTAAACTGATGTATATCCATATGCATCTAGTTCAAGAGAGGGGAAATAACCCACAACTTCTCTCAAAGATACTCAAAAGTATCTTTAGGAAGAGCCTTAGTAAATATTTCAGCAATTTGATCCTTTGTAGGTACATATTCAAGCTTTACTTCATTCTCCATAACCTTCTTTGTCAAAAATTCATACCTAATTGATATATGCTTTGTCCTTGAGTGCATCAATAGATTCTTTGAAATGTTAATTGCACTTGTATTATCACAAAAAATAGAGATGGATCATCATACATGACTCTGATATCCTTCAATGTCTATCTCATCCACAAAACTTGTGTGCAACAAGATGTTACAAAATATACTCAGCATCTGCAGTGGATAAGGAAACTGAATCTTGCTTTTTACTTAACCATGACACCAATCTACAACCAAGAAAGAATGCACCACCACTTATACTTTTTCTATCATCAGCACATCCTACCCAATCTACATTTTTATAAGCACTTAGTGTAAATTTAGTATCCTTAGGATACCATAAGCCAAGATCTTGAGTGCCATTTAAATATCTGAATATCCTCTTGATAGTTGCAACATGTGTTTCTTTGGGATCCTCTTGAAATCTAGCCACAAGATAAATTGCAAGTATATGGTCTAGTATTAGTTAGATACAACAATCCACCAATTATGGGTTTGTATTTGCTCTGATCAGCCTTAGGTGAGTCCTCATCCTTACATGCCTCACTCACCGTCTTACGTTCAACTTCAAAAAGTAAGCAGTAATTTACCTCAACTATAGCAGCCTTGCTTCTTGTCAATACACCTTTCCTCTTGTCTCTAATGATATGATCCTCAGAATGATTATTTTGCACATACTTAGGGGTTTTAGGAGCCTTTTCTAGAGCTTATTCCTCTTCATTCTGCATTTCTTGTTCTTCAACCTTTTCTTCTTCTTCTCTACAATCAAGTTCATTTGAAAAATATCTATTGTGTGGTCTCACAACACACCCCAAGACTGAAAGACTCGGGGACCCAAGTGAATTTGTTTTATATATAAACAACTCTTATGGTAAAATTTAGAAAATTGAAAGATCATCGGAAGTGAAAAGTAAAAGATAAATCTTTGTCAAAAGTAGTTTGTATTGAAAGTGTTTCGGGTACTAGATACCGAAAACCAGAAACATCTAAGAAGGCAGAAGGCAATGTGAGTTTAAATTGAAGGCTCTGGTCTGATGTTGGAGTTCCAGTAAAATGGAGGTTTGATAAGACTGAGTCTCATTAAATGGAGCTCGGTAATAAACCAAGTTCTGAGAAAATTCAAGGGTAAAGCTAAATAACGGGTGTCGAGTACCGGGTTTCAAAGTAAAGTAAAATTTCAATGTTTTGAGATTATCTAATGATTTAGATATTTTGGTAGTCTGGTATATATGTGGGGATTTTATAATATGCTAGAAAGCGTGTTAATTACGAGATTCTTTTTTTTTTTATTAACATTTGAATAATGGTTTTAATTACATGAGATTTTATAAATGTTTTCTTTAAAAGGGATTTAATGTGTGGAATTTTTGATTGCAGGAGATGCAAATTGCGATGCAAAGTTTGGGTATGGACAGTCAGGAAAATCTAATTTGTAGACAAATCTAATGCTATTACTAGGTTCAAAGGTACATTTCAAAAGCTCGCGCTAGAGTACAGGTCATTGCAAAGATGTGCCATATATCAGAATCTCGGGACACTGGAGTTCAAGCATGCAACACAAAAATGTACACATTCCGGGGGTGATTCATTCCTGGATTGTTCAAATCAAGAAAGAACCTAAAATGTAGGGGTTAAACTTCCACCTGATCACTCTAATTTTATGAGGAGTGACTACATTTTGTTTGAACGCATTTGTTTGATTCCAAATGGAATCCTGGAAAAGATGAAAGAGTAGAACCCAAAGAGCTTCAATGTGCAATTGGAGTTGACCTTCATTGAATTTAACTGCAATTCTCCTATTGGTCACACTATTCCACACGCCTTGATGTAATTGGTCCCTTGGATTTCCTCTCATGTATTTTTCTTATCCTATATGAGCCTTGTGTTCTATAAAAGGCTAGAGGATACCCTTTTTTCATTGTAAGTCTAGAATTTGTGGATTTTAGAAGAGCACAAACTTCTCTAATTTTTGTTCTTTTTTCCTATTTTTGGATCATTCTATCATAAAAATTTGTATGTACGTAGACATTGATTAATATCATAGCTTATTAGATGGCTACCTATCTTAGTATCTTTTGTAGCTAGTTTTGTTAGTTTAGCCAAACAAGACAATATGCTATGACGTTTAAGGGAGCATACAAAACCTACTCAGTGTCCAAACAATTCCCCCCTCTTCAAAAGCTCGCACCATTTTATATGTACCTGTGAACAATTCTGGTGAAGTATAAAGTGGTTTGCTCTATTTTAGTTGATTCTTTAGGGCATGCATGGAGAATAACTAGGACAACCTTTTAATTTTCAATATTTTTATGCTTTATTTTTTAAATAGTTTCTTATATTCTTGAAAATGTTCCAAAAAATAGATGTATGAATGGAATTTTATTGAAAATCTTTAAGTTTTCTATGAAATTCCCGAATTCTTACTGCTAAATCTACTTAAGTTAGAAAAGGAGTTTGTGATGTCATAAAATTTTATTTCAAATCTTTCAATTTTCATGGTATTTGTCTTTATGAACTAATTAAAAACTCAATGTCTAATATAATTCAATGTTACCATTGTCCCTTTGAGAATAATAGCATCATCACATCAAATCTGAGAGCAACCCTAGTGCAACCATGGCCTAGTTATCGAAGACTTGGGATTAAACTGAAGTCAATATTTCTTTGTTAAAGCATAGTCTCCCTAAGGTTGTCTTGTTTCATTTCTTTCAAGAAGAATAGTCCTCTTTGTGATCTTGTTTGTGAAGGTATTATTCTCCCTATTTTCTTGCGAGTGAAATTTTCGTCAACAATATCCATCGACTTCAATTGAATTCTCCAATGCTTCATCAACCTTGACATTTGTTCTTTCTACAACCTTTCTTGGCCTTTTAATGTAACATATGTAATCTTTTCTTCTTGTATAGTATCCAAGGAAGATACCCTCATCACATCTTGTATCAAACTTTCCTAGATTTTCTTCATCTCTTCTGATATAACATTTGCTTCCAAATACCTTGAAATGCTTAATAGTGGGAATCTTTCCATACCATAGCTTGTAGGGAGTCTTAAAACTATTAGCTTTTTCTTGAACTCAGTTGAGCACATAAACAATAGTGTGAATTTCTTCTCTCCAATAGACTCCTGGTAGTCTTTCCTCTGTTATCATTGTTCTAGCAACTTCTTGAATTGTCTTGTTCTTCCTTTCAACAACTCAATTCTGCTAAGGAGTTATACGGGTAGAAAATTGTCTTCTTATTCCATGAACTTCACAAAATATGTTAAACTCATTGGAGGTGAATTCACCACCTCTATCAAACCTCAAACATTTATTTTCAAATCCATTTCATTTTCAACCATAGCTTTGAATATCTTGAATTTGTCTAATGCATCAAATTTCTCTCTAAGCAAAGTAACCCATGAAATTCTAGAATAATCATCAATCAAAAGCATAAAATACCTATCACCTTGTAGACTTCCCACCCTTACATAGGACCACAAAGACATGTATGAATCAATTCTAGTTGTTTGGTAGTAGATTGTTCTTTTGTTCTAAATGTGTTTCTAGCATGCTTTTCAAACTGACAATTCTTGCAGACAACATTAACTAGCTTTGTGATCCTTGGTAAATCTCCCATAGCTTGTATTGCACTAATTCTCACCATGTTGTCAAAATTCATATGACACATCCTCTGGTGCCATAACCAACTATCATTAATCTGAGACATAAAGCAATGTCTACCAGTGCCTTTAAGTTGATAGATGTTTCCTTCAGTCCTCTTGCTAGCAACAATCACAATTCCAAATCCTTTTTTGAATTCACATTTTTCATCCTTGAACACAATATTATATCCCTTTTTACACATTTGTACAACACTCATGAGATTATGACTCAAAGCTTTAACATAGTAGACACCATCAGTATTATGCTTGCCATCAAAATTGATTAAACCTATCCCATATATCTTAGCACTAGAATCATCTCCAAACTTAACTAAGCCTCCATACCATTTCTCAAGTTTAAATTTTTTTTATCACCGGTCATGTCATTTAAGTAGCCACTATCAACAACCTAATGGTTTTTCTCTTGTTTAGCATGAAAAGTAGATACCACAATACCTTCAACTTTCTCCAGAGCACATTCATTCACACATATTTTAGGAGTAGATTCATCTTCTAAAGCCAGGAACAAGCATTCATTATCATCAAAATCTTCATAATCAAACTCATCATTAGAAATGTCAACATCCTCATTGACATAATATTCTCATTTGATCATCTTTCCTTTGTTTTCTTTGCCTTCTCTATGCTTATTTCTTTCAGCTCTTTTAGGACATCTTGAAGCATAATCACCTATTTCACCACAACTAAAACATTTGAAAGGTAATTTACCCTTGTACTTACTGTTGCCCTTCTTCATTCTTCTCACAAATTTAGCTTCTACTTCATCTAGATATGACTCTTCAATCCTTTATGATGTATTGGATTTAAAGGAAACTTCCACATTAGTGCTCTTTTTCAATCCCTTTTTCCTCATCTCAAAAGAAGTTAGTGTACCAATCATATTATCTCTAGAATAATTATCAAGACTTACAACTTCCTTGATAGTAGAAACTTTTTCACTATAACAATCAAGAAGAGATATAATGACTTTCTTTACCACTTTAGATTCTTTGACTTGTGCACCAAGACCTCTCATTCCACTTACAAGCTCATCAATCTTCTGCATGTAGTTTGTAAGTGTTTCATCTTCAAACATCTGTAGAGCCTTAAATTTTTCCTTTAAGATTTGTAGCCTTGATTGCTTGAATTGTTCATCTCCTTCATAGATGCTTTCTATCTTGTCCCAAACTTCTTTAGCAGTTTTCAAACTCATAACTTTAACCAACTCAATTTTTGAAAGGCCATTCATAATAAGAAATCTTGTATTAGCATTTTCCTCATGTGCCTTGATCTCTATAGTTGTACTCATACCATTTTTAGGTGCAACATATGTAGTCTTATATGCTTTTTCAGCTTCAAATCCATGTGATGATAGATAGCCTTCCATTTGTGTTCTCCAAAATGCATAATTTGTGTCATCAAACTTAGGGAAATCCAAATTTAATCTTTCTCACCATCCCAGATCTACCTTAAGAGGTTAAGCTATTCTTCCAAGGAACCTCGCTCTGATACCAATTGTTGAAATGAACAAGACAACTGAGAGGGGGGATGAATTATTTGTAAGAATTTATTCCTTCAAAACCCTCAATAGCAATTAGATCCACAAGCATTCATTAAACCCTTATTCTGATAGTTTGATCAAACATGAAATGCAGAAAACATAAATTGAAACCATACACATAAGAACACCAGATTTACATGGAAAATCCAGTGAGGGAAAAACCACAGTGAGGATTAACTTACAATATAAAGAATTCCAAAACCAAATACAAAGGATCACTATAAGAATAGGAAACATTTTCCAAAAGGGCTCACAGCCTGGGCTCACTACCACAGAAAGAAAACAAGAAGATAGAAGAATAATGTTACACAAAGAAACACATATCACTACAAGTAGTCCACCACAATTGCTCGCACACTTCCACAGTCTCACCTGAAAGATATTGGTTGCCTTCAGCTCATTGCTTTTGGAACCCTAACATGAAATTTGCACTACTCTACTTAAATTCACATCACATTACACTTCCCTCACAACAATCTCACATCTATCTTGTTTCTCACTCTTTCTTCCCTCATCTCTCATCAATATCATACATATTTATATCATCCTCTTCTTCAAAACATTTCTCCAATGTTGGCCACTAGCCGCTATACATTCAAAATTGAAATAGGTTGGCACCTAAACATACCTGCAGTGGATAGGAAAAAAAGGTGACCTTCATAAATCCTTAATTAGGACCCAAATAGATCCAAACAAACTTCAACACACTTCCACAAGCCTCGCATGGAGTGTTAAACACAAGGTCAGCCAACACTCATGTAAAACATCATAAACATTAAGTATATGCTTCCTTAGATCAAGCTAAAAGTCATGAACATCATAATTCTCTTGAAATCAATCTAGAACAATCCACGAACTATATAAGATTCATCAAATACTTCATTCAAGCTTGCATCAACAATTACTTCAATTCAAGAAAACTAATAACCTTTGTTTGCATACTGATAAATGAAACCTACACTGTGTTGCACCAAATCAAGTAAATCCTTGAATATAGAAAGATAAAAGCATTACAAACAACTTCCCAAATCTACACAACCTAAAACCAAATAGCGGAGAAATGTGTAGCAAAAACATTTCTCCCAGATATTAGAAAACATCACTAAATAACTGGTTCACACACTGGTGAAAATATCTCGCATTGTACTATGATCTAGACACCTAAATTTTGAATGTAGCAACTACTGACAACCATGAACAATACCTCATATCCACACAAGAATATAATCAACATAGAGGAAACACGAAGCACATCCCGAAGCATACACTGAATACCTACAAGACACTATTTTCTCTATTTATCAAATTTTCTCAAAAGAACTTGGAGACCAAGTATTAGAGTAATCATTTCAGAACACTTCTTCACTCTAACACACTTTCAAACATAGAAACATAAGTATAACTCCATGTACTCACAAAACTTCTTCAACATCTCAACTATACATGCACAAACAACAATCCTTCTTTATTACAATTTTCTCAATAGCCTCGACATATACAATCAATAACCAACATCCTCTACACATAGTTGACATCAATGACAATACCAACCATAGACCAAATATTTGAAATCAATGAAAACACCTCATACTTTCAACACTTCCCATGTTTTAGTCTTCCAAAGAAGATCATCCACATAATCCCCCATGATATCATGTAGCATTTCATGAAAGATAATAGTCATTATCCTCTTATATGTAGCCCTTGTGTTCTTCAATTTGAAAGGAATTACTTGGTAACAAAACATTCCGCATGGAGTGATGAAGGTTGTCTTATGTTGGTATTCTTCTGCAATTCAAATATTATTATAGCCTAAAAACCATCTGTAAGGAACAACATTTCATGCCCCACTATGAGATCCATAATGATGTTAATGTTCGATAGTGGGAAATTATTTTTCAAACAAGCTTTATTGAGATCCCTAAATTTAGTGTATATTTAGATGCCCCCAGTGGGTTTAGCAACTTGTACCATATTGGAGACCCACTTGAGATAATCAATAGGCTTGATGAAGCCAACTTCTAAAAGCTTTTGTAGTTCTACCTTTACCAAAAGAGTGATTTAAGGATGCCTCTTTCAAAGTTTTTTCTTAATAATTTTTGCATCAAGATATACTGCTAAGTAATGCACCACAAGGGATGGATTGAGGCTTGGAATTTCTATGTATGTCCAAGCAAAGTTAACAAATCTTCTTTTGAGGAAGTCTGCTAATTTCTAATTAAGTCCATCTTCTAGTTCTTTGGCTATGTAAGTGATTTTAGGTTCCTCAATTGTTCCCAAATTGATGTCTATGATGTCTTTGATCAACATGGTAGATGTCTCATGATGTTTGGGAATTGAATCAAATTCCTCATCCTCTAGTACCTCGAATAGGTTTACACTAGAGGATACGTCTATTGTTTTTACTTTTTCTTGATCCAAAAGTGCCTCATTGAGGTTTTAACTAAGGGATCTTTCCTTTTTATTTTTCCCTTTTTTACTATTTTTTTGACTAAGGAAAGTGATTTTCTCCCCAAAATAGGCATCCTTATGCAATTTGATTTGGTGTTCTTATTTATGATCCTTGAAAGGTATATAATCACAGACTCCCATGATTTCAGCTATTGCTTCCTCATTTTGGAATGTGTCTAGTATGGGAGGTCCTTGCTAGTCCCAATCAATTAATTTAGGATATACAAGCAGGAGGTCAATGGATGATGTTATAGTATATATGTGATTAGTTTCAAAAAATTCAGCAATGGTTTCAAAGGATTCTTTGATGAAATTCTCTTGAGATCTTTGATCAGTAGTAGAATTCTTACAACCTTTATTAAGGGTGCATTTAGGTCTTATGGTTACCAAGTTTGTGGCTTGAAATCCAAGTCCTTGATAATTCTTATACTCGCAGTTGAATGGGTTCCCTTATTCCTTTCTCTTGTTCCCCCAATAATTTTCCTTTGTATCCCATAATCTTACCATATAGGAGTGAATTTGTACCCCTTATGCAAATTCCCCTTTTACCCTTTCTCACTTTAGAAAACTAAATTTGGAGGCTAAATTCTACACAACCCTGTTGCCTTCATTCCACTTGGTGCCTGTTTTGAGTGTTGATAGAGGAATAACTATCGCGAATGCCCACATGGAATGCAGATGTCTGCACGGTGTGCTTACATCCTTGGTAGATTCCTACAGCTGGATCCTGTAGAGGAGTTACACTTCCTATTGGGGGTCAACTTGTAATGCCCTCTTCAGTTGACCAACCTGAATATGGTTGTTTTCTTCATTATCTCCTTCAAGTTCACTCCTACATACATTTCATATTCTTCACAAGCTCTAGCATCTTCTACACATCCTTTTGCATTCAATCCATCATTCTCAAGCACTTCAAGTAGCACTTTGAACTCCATAGCAACAACTACATCACTCCATCAACTCAATAGAGCAAGTGTGGAACAACACCATTGCATTAGGGGCTTGAGTCCTCTCATTTTCTCCTCCATTAGCTTGTTAGCTCTTGGTAGAGATGGTAAGCTTTCTACTCCTCTCCTCTACTAATTGGTTGAGTAAGCACATTTTTTGTTTTGTAGTGTTTTAGTGTTCTTTATTTCATTCCTTTCTTTATCATACTATTTCTCCATCTTTGTAAACTTGGCTATCTATGGAGTTGGAAACACCAAAACAGGGGTTTGACTAAGGTAGAACCATATATGGCCCCAACCATTAAATTTCCCTCTTTCTTGTGTGTAGGTGGATGTGTTACTTGGAGCTAGATGGCGAACGAGTTCCTTTGTGAGATTATTCTTGCCACCTTAACTCTTGTCTATTTACTTTATCACATTTGAGCATATCTTGTCTACTTCATAGCATTATTTTTTCCCTTTGGAAGTAGTTAGCTAGGCCGTTAGTCTATTTTCTTGCATTTAACCTTGTCTCTTTAGTCCTCCAGTCATATGGATGCTAGTGCATCGCGCTGTCATTTCGAGACCATGCTTTCATTCTCAGGTAGGGAGCTTCCTGAGGCACAGTGTTGAAGTTGAAAATCAGCTCGCCTATCCCCATTCTGAGTTTCGGGTCTGTAGACTGATCGAAGGGCCTTATAGTCCTCATCATTCTCATCCCACATTTCCTAACACCCCTTTTAGCTAAGGTAAGTTAGGGCAGCCTTTCACTCTTGGCTCTCCGTGACCTGGGGCCTTGAACGTGGTTGATCTTCCTCTTACATTTTTGGTGAACCTAACATGAACCATCTTGGTTTCATTTTGTGATACTGAAAAACCATTTCCTCATATTCTGGGAGAGTTTTAGGTGTGAGCATTGTGGGGCTTTTCACCCATCAACCCAACCTATGATCCCTAGTAGGCATAGTTGAAAGGTTCCCAAAGTGTTGCGTGACAAAAACTTAGTTGGGTCACTGTCCTGTCCTATCACCTTTTGGGGGCTCTGCGAAAGTATTGTCTTGTGTGTGTAATGGATTCTTTTCTACATCAACCCATCCCATCTGCCCAGTTTGTGAGCAGTGATAATGGTATAACCTTCACTTCATAGGACCTTTCAATGGGTTTTAATAGGGAACCATCTCCTCTCTACATTCTTGTGCAAATCAACAAGAACGTCATAGTCAATGTTCTCATTGATCCAACATCTCAAGTGAACATTATAACAAAGGAGATAATGTTAATCAACTTCTTACATAAATATGGGTATGATGCACCTATGAGCACCATTCACACACATGATGAATTTTTTGTACCTTCCTTGGGTAGTATTGTCTTGTCAGTCTTGGTTGGACCTAAATCCATGAAACTCTTGTTTGACATAATCCATGGATCTAAGTTCTTTAGGGTAAAGCTAGGTATCCCTTGGTTAGTGGCTATGAATGTCATACCCTCAATCATGCATAAATGTCTAAAATTTATACATGAAGGTTTTGTGCACATAATTCATGACACTAGTTATAGACCATCGGTTTCTCATGGTAGCTACTCCCTAGATTACTCTTGGCCTATGCCTGTAGGTCCTCTTCCACCTAGGAAGGACCTTCTATACCAAACTTATCAGAATTATAAGAGAGTTCACTTGATGTCGGGAATAAGATACCCCCGTCGCCCTATGCTATTTCACATAGGGCTTGCCTAAAAGCTGACAACAATGCCGCCAAGGCACGTAGAAGGGAAGAAGAGAAGCAGTCTTGAGATCCTCCTTCCTCTTTTGTTGGTTAGTCTGACACTTCCTCTTGCTCCACTATGGTGCCAACAGATTTTGTTCTACACCTGTGGGAGAATCCTATGGTGCCCGCTTGGAAAAAGCCTAAGCGTCCTATGTTTGAACTTCCTATTCTGCCACGGAGCCAAGGCCCATCTAGTATAGTAGGAAGAAGGCCTCACATGGAGATTCCTCTATGTCTCAGCCTTCATGGCCTCCTATCGCTCCTACTCCCAAAGCAGCAAGTGGGAATAGGCCCGCTACCAAGCCACTCGAGCTGACTCCCCCTAATGTTCCTCAACTTGCTCTTTTTTCTCCTGTTCAGGAGTCCACTCCTCCACTGAAAATAGTTGTAGTGGACACTCCCAAGGCTGAGTAGGAGCCCTTTGTTCCTTCACATTCTTTGGCCTCCTATTCAAAGAGTCATAGAAATCACCTTACGTTCGAGCACAAACACTAGTGAAAGGCTCTCCTAGCTAAATAGTCTTCCTTACAAAGGAAGGAAGAGGAAACGACCACCCTTGCTTCAGGGTCTCCTATAGCATCCTCATCCCTCCTCCCCTCTGCTTCCATTTAGTCTAGCTCCACATAGCTTTCGGCTTCCACTGTGAGTACGAATGTGCCTAACCCTAAAAACATACAGGTCTTCATTGCTACTTCAATGGAACTGCCTTTGTTTATGTCCATTTTGGATATCCCTCCTTTCCCAAAACTTGTAGATAGGATGAACACTTTGGTGGTGTCTACAATGATTTTCTCCACCTCCTCTTCCTTTGGACCTCTTGCCTCATCTGTGGGGAGCTTGCATCCCCTGATGAAGTAGAAGGTGGAGGGTATTTCCTCCAGCAATGGGGAATGTAAGAGGAGGCCACCTTCTCAAGAAGATGGTCATGTGCTGACTTGTTCTATTCTAGTGAAAAAACTAGTCTCAACTTCCCCTGAGTTCACCACCACTCCTAAATCATTCGGTGAGCTTAGTGGTGAATCTCAAGCATAGCCTACCCCATCCATTGAAGTTAAACTTGGTACTCCTGTAAGGTGCATGTTTAACTCTGTGGATGAAGTTTTGGCATTGTTAGTGATCTTTGCAAATTTTATTGACCTTATCTCCACAACAGCTCGGTGGAGAGGACCTTGCGAGGCCCTCTTCCTTAGCCCTTATTGCAAGAGGGTTGGAAGCTCCTCCCCTTAACATTCCTCCACTACAAGCTCATCCTCCTTCCCCCCACTATAATCTATAGTGGGAAGCAGATGACCTCTCGGTCAATAAGTGTTAGGGGAGGCCCTCTTCTTGATATTTAGATTAGATGTGTGTGTGTTTGTTGTGATGTGTTTTCCCCCATGTTGTGCTATGTGTTCCTGGATGACCCTCGTCACTCTTGTTGGTGCTTGGATACAGGCATGGTTTTTGTGTCGTAGACATTCTTCTTTTTGTATCATCATTCTTCCATGTTTGTGATCTATTTTTGATAAATTGGGGAGGATGCAAAGTGTTGGGGGCATTTAGGCTTCCCTTCCATGTTGACCCAATTTTTAATTTTTACTTTGTCTTCTCATGCATTCTTCACATGGTCTGATATAGTAGGGGGTTGATGATAGTTCATTTTATATACTATTATTATGCTTATATATATTTATGAGCAGTTTTGACCTCTAAACATTAGTCTACCCTTGTACCCTTTGTTTGTGTTTTTCTTTTATTTTTCCTTTATATTTCTCTCTTCTTTGCTTGAGTTGTCCCTCTCATGTGTTACAACACCACTTCTACAACACTTTGATTTTTAGAAAATGCATTCATTGCCAATGAATCTTTTCTCGAGAATCTTCACAAACTCTTTCAATAATTGTATTCTCAACTTGAAACCCTAATGAATCATTTTTCCTTCATCATATGTTTGTAAAGAAAGAACTTGAAAACCTTCCTCCGAAGTGGGAACAACTTTGATCTTCCCCTCGCATGGGGGCATATTCTTCTTTTTTCAATTCCTTGATGAAGTGAACATCTTTCAAAATGATTCCTTAATGATGAATTGATTCAAGAAAGAAAACATCTACTTTCGAATAGCGTGTCCCTTGAAGTGGACCCTTCTTCACGTCGGGTTCCCAAGGGACCCCTTTGAAATTTTTCCAACTTGTTGATAGTCTATGTGACTATTCACTTACTTGCCTACATGGTCATTTTCTGACATGTTCTATCTATGGGTAAACATGTCACTTTGTAGGTGCACCTATGAAGCCACTTCCTAATTCTACAAATTTTGCATTCCTTTGGTTTCCTCCATGTGAGAGATCTTTAAGGATACCTACCTGTAGGTCTACAGGCCTGTAGCATGCTTCCTCCATGCAAGAGATCTTAGGGGTCACTCCCCTATAGATCGTTGGGTCTATAGGGAGCTTTCTTTGGGTTTCCTTCATGTGAGAGATTTTAGAGGATACCTTCCTTGTAGATCTGCGGGTATATAATGTGTTTTCTTGGCTTCTTCCATGTGAGAGATCTTAGGGTATACCTCCTTGCAGGCATGCATGTCTGTAAGGTGCTTTTCTCGGTTTCCTTCATGCGAGAGATCTTGGAGGATACCTTCCTTGTAGGTTTGTGGGCCTGTGAGGTGCTTACTTCTCAAGGCTTCTTCCATGTAAGAGATCTTGGGGGTTGCCTCCTTGTAGGTTTGTGGGCCTATAAGATACTTTCATTCTTCAGCTTCATAGTTCTACGGGGCTATGAAGTCCTTTCTTTGTCCTGCACTCTCGAGCTCGCCAAATTGCGGTCTACTTCCTCAACGGTTCAAGTATACATTTCTAACCCTACTACTTTGATCTACTTTACTGAAGCACTTAGTATTCATGCTCGCTAAAGTGGGGAAAAATGTATAGGAGAAAATTTTTACCCCTTATGTAAATTCCCCTTTTACCCTTTCTCACTTTAGAAAATCAAATTCAGAGGCTAAATTCCACACAAGCCCACTGCCTTCATTCCACTTAGCACTCGTTTTGAGTGTCAGTAGAGGAATAACTATTAGCGCATAGATGTTCGCATGGTGTGCTTGCGTCCCTGGAAGATTCTTGTGATTGGATCCTGTAGAGGCATTACACTTCCCATTAGGGGTCAACTTGTAATGCCCTCTTCGGCCGATTGACCTGAATATGGTCATTTTCTTCATTCTCTCCTTGAAACTCACTCCTACATGTGTTTCATCTTCTTCACAATCTCTAGCATCTTCTACACATCCTTTTTCATTCAATCCAACACCCTCAAGCACTTCAAGCAACACTTTTACACTCCATAGCAACAACTACATCACTCCATCAACTCAGTAGAGCAAGTGTGGAACAACACCATTGTAGCAGGGGCTTGAGTCCTCTCATTTTCTCCTCCATTAGCTTGTGAGCTCTTGGTGGAGGTGGTAATATTTCTACTCCTCTCCTCTACTATTTGGTTGATTAAGCACATTTACTATTTTGTAGTGTTTTAGTGTTCTTTACGTCATTCCTTTCTTTATCATACTATTTCTCCATCTTTGCAAACTTGGCTATCTGTGGAGGTGGAAACGCCAAAATGGGGGTCTGACTGAGGTAGACCCCTATATGGCCCCAACCAAATTTCCCTCTATATTGTGTGTAGGTGGATGTGTTACTTGGAGCTAGCTGGCAAACAAGTTCCTTTGTGAGATTATTCTCACCACCTTAACTCTTGTCTATTTACTTTATCACATTCAAGCATATCTTGTCTACTTCATAGCGTTGTTTTGGCCCTTTGGAAGTAGTTAGCTAGGCCTTAAGTCTATTTTATTGTGTTTAACCTTGTCTCTTTAGTCCTCTGGTCGTACAGACACCAATGCACTTGAGAGATGCCAATGTGCCACGTTGTTGTCTCGGGCCGCGCTTTTGTCCTTAGGCAGGGAGCTTCCTGAGGCATAGTGTTGAACCCAAAAAGTGGCTCACCTAGCCCCATTCCAAGTTTCAGGTCTACAAAGTGATCAAAGGTCCTTATAGTCCTCATCATTCTTGTCTCACATTTCCTAACACCCCTTTTAGCTGAGGTAAGTTAGGTAAGCCTTCTACTCTTGGCTCTTTGTGACCTGGGGCCTCGAATGTGGTCGGTCCCCCTCTCCTACACTTACATAAATCATGCCCTTTAGGATATCGATAAATTTTAAGGGTAGGTAATGGTTTTTCTTCATCTTTATATATCAATGAAGAGATATCAAAGATTAGATCTCTTTGTCTAATAGTCCCCATTTATTAAAATTTTTGAAGGTCTCTTTTGTTTTCAAGTTAAGTTCTCGGCCATATGATCATGAGGAGGTAGGAGATGTCCTACAAAGAAGGAGCTTTGGATACCGTACTATCCACATCCTTTGTCAATCACCTTGACCTTGATTTAAAGGATGGAATGTGATGTTGATGAAGGTTGTAGAGTGGATGGATTGACATAAGTAGATGAAGTGGATGTTGCATCATTAATTTGTTAATGGTGGTAGCTTTTGTACTTACCTTCCACCATTTTGCAATATTGGAAAGGTTGTGGGTCAGCTGAAATAGTGATATCTCTACCATTATGTGAAAAATTTAGGCATTGATGATAGGTAGAGGGAATGGATTTCATGGAAAGTATCCAAGGGAATCCAAGGAGGATGGTATATGTTAATTCAAGGTCAAGGATTTGACATGTTTTTTCCATAATAGTTGGGTGAACTTGAATAGGTAACTTTATGGTAAATTCTAACTCTCCTTCTACATCATCATATTCCTTTATCATTAATTTATTTTGGGCATCTATGACATCTTTTGAATAGATCAATTGTTTTTTTTTAATTTTAGAGTACATAGAATGAGTCCTGATCCACCATCTATTGGGACTCTTTTAATGTTGTGCTTATGTACAATGGCTTCAATGTGCAATGGTTTATTATGAGGTGTCTCAAAGTGTAGGTCTTTATTGGTGAATGTTATATGGTTTTTGGATGATAATTTTCCAATTATGGCTTGGAATTGGTTAATGTTTATATTGCTTGGCACCCTAGATTCTTGGGGAGCTTTATCGAGGGCTTCTTTATGCATGGGTGAAGTTAGGATGTGTTCCAAGATGGATATTTTTGAAGGTTTTTTTCCAAGGTGTTCAATGATGTTATATTAATTAGTGGTATATGGAGTGGATGATGAGGATGATGCTCCTTGTATTGTCACTCATACTCAGCAGGTGGTGAAAACACAATCAAGTGCCTTAATGGTTATGGTATTTCATTCTTCAATTCATCCAATGGTTGTGTCATGGGATGAAGGATTTATGTTGATATTGTATGCATATGAGGCATTGTTATAAGAGGAAGAGGATTCCCTTCATTATGTTGTGGGAATGGTTGTGTGTATATTCCTAGCTTCTCATTTGGGGAGTTTTGATTTTAAACTTTGATTTCTCCCTTATCGATGAGATATTGCATGTAATTTTTTAGTTTCATCCATTTTTCAGTACTATGCCCTTTGATTCAATGATATTCACAATATTTGTTGTCCTTATACCATGTTGGTTTCGGTTGGTTTTTATCAAAGGGATTAGCAAGTGGAAATTTGATTAAATTTTCTTGTGCTAGTTTGTGAAATACAACTTCGAGAGGTTCTCCCAAAGGGGTGCATTGTGCTTGGGTTGGTTTGTTTATCTTTTCCTTTGGGGATGGTAATGGTATTGGAGGTTCCTTGTTGTGACATTTTTTGGTTGTGGGATGGGGTGCTTTGTACATTTTGCACATGTTTGCTATCAATTACTCTATTGTTCACAACATTTTTGCTTTTAGACCAATATTTTGGTTTTTCATTAGATTGGTGGTTATTATCTTTATGGTCTTTGTAGATTTTGATTACCCCTTCAGAAATTAAGGAATTTTCAATAGTTAACCCTTTTTTGATGACTTCTTCAAAGGTGTTGACACATTATATTTACAAATGTAAGGCTATCTTTGGGTGTAAATTTTCAATGAAGATATTTACGATAATTTTTTTCGGGTACTTGTAAGGGGAATCAACTTGCATGGTGTCTCCATCTTTGAAGGAATGTGGTGAAACTTTCCCCATTGTTTTTCATGGTTGTGCATAACTTATTCAATTTAATTTCTTGTTCAATGTTGTATGAATAATTAGTCACAAATCTTTCAGCTAAGTTAGCAAAGGATGTTATTGATCCTTGTCATAATTGTATGAACCATTCCAAGGCTTGACCCCCAAGGCTTATAGAAAATAACCTCGTGAGGTATACATTGTTGTAGGTAACTTCTTGTGATGCAGAGTTAGGAGGATTCAAAAACACATCTCACAAACCTTCAATAATAATTCAAAAGAATCTTTTTATAACACATGTTATTTGGCATTCTATATTGCATTGGAAACATAACTATGGAAGCCCATAATTTAATGCAATGAACAGTCATTAATAACTTCCACAAAAAAATAAATTAAGCCAATCACTTTGGTGATATTGAAGAAAACATAGTTATAGACTTTTCCTCCAATATATATGAAAATCCAATGGCAGAAAAGAAAGTTATTGCATTTTCCCCAAAACTACAAACCATAGGTAGGGTTTAGACCTTCCCTCACAAAAATGGTCATAACTTATTCAAATCTTAATGAAATTTGATGAGACTTGAAGAAAATGAAAGTAGATTCACATGGAAAAAAAATCCAATTGGTTTCAGATCCAAAAATAAAGACTTTAAAATCCGTATGATCACATTTTTCAAACTGTAAATTCTGCACAATATTGTTAGAATAGGGAAGTCTCACCAAAATAGTCAAATCTTACACAAAACTCAATAAAATTCAATGGGAGAAAAAGAATTCAAAACTAGAAATAGAGATAGTTTCATTCATATATGATACTCCATTATTTTTATTCATACCAGGCCGTACAAATCACAACTTCAACCTAGAAACAATGTAAAAATCAGAAAATGCACACAAAATTTGAGGTTGTCATTCTTCAAACTTCAAAAATAGTGTCTCCAACCCCTAATTCTAGTTTTGGAGGGTGTATTTATACATTTACAACCAAAACAAACTATCTTCAACCACCTTTTGATTAGTTTATTGATAAAACACCTTAATGACATTTCATCTACCTAATTTTGCACTTTTGACAATTTTTTACAATATTGAACAACTTTAAATATTATTTGACAAATGACTTAAAATATGACTTCCTAAGACTTAAAAACCTCTAAAATAGTTTTATAAACCTTATTATAAGGCCCAATAAACAAAATAAATCAACTATTTACAAATGGCCTCATGGAGGCAAGAAATCAAACAAGTGCTCCTGCACCATCTTGGCATGCCACTTTAAACTCTTAAAGGTATTCAATGGGGTTACCTTTCCCTTCGTATTTTTCAAATCTCAAAATTTCATAATATTTGGGAAAGGGGATGGATAGTATGTATTGATCAAATGGATAAGGGCATATGTCCTCATATCTATAGGTCTTTCTTGTTTGACCCATTTGGATCCCTTGGATCTTGTCTTTCATTTTTTGCAACTCTTGGTCTAAGTTGAAGTTATTGGATGGAGGATTTTAGAAGTATTGGTTGTTGTTGGTATGTGGCAACTGATCATGCAAATACTATACACTCATAATGTATCCTCATTGGGGTTCTTGTTAATGCGTAAAACGTCAAGGTTTTCCCACTAACACGTCAAATGAAAAAATGACTTTGTAAAACCCTAATTCTAGAAGCTTCCAAAAATATTGTTATAAGAGGTTGGGATGTATGTTGTGGTATGGTATTCATGAGATTGTAATCTATTTTACACTAGATAATAAAATCATTGGATGGTTGAGTTTCAATGGATCTAGCCCATATTTGGGTGAACCATGTTAAAATTCTATGTTGATCTCTTTTGAGTTATTCTTCATTGTTATTTCTAGGTTATTTAATTTTAATCCAATTGTTAATGTCTATTGCTTCAATCTGCCTGAATCCTAACAGTTGTACATGTGTTGGTGTTGGTGAGAAGGCATTAAGGGAGAATTATTGATGTATTGATGATATTATTGTTGATGTTGAAAATCAAGGTGAAGAAAACCTACAATATGAACGTATGCAAGTGAATTCAGATCTGAAAGTCGTATTACCAAATCAGAAATAAACATGTGATTGCAACAAACATCAC
The DNA here is from genome assembly GCA_007258455.2 of Sequoia sempervirens. Taxonomy (NCBI): domain Eukaryota; kingdom Viridiplantae; phylum Streptophyta; class Pinopsida; order Cupressales; family Cupressaceae; genus Sequoia; species Sequoia sempervirens. The sequence continues at coordinate 122,886,129 of VDFB02271358.1, forward strand.
AATATAAAAATTAGCACACAAAATGTGACACCATATTTACATGGAGAAACCCTTTCGAGGAAAAAAATCCACCTGAGAAAAGAGAAGAAGTGTATTATTAATATTCGAATAAGATTACACAATAATACACCTCACTTCTTATCTCTAATCAACCCGACAATTCCCTATTGCCTGAAAGAACTCAATATGAAACTACCATCCTATGGCTCTAATTTATAGAAATTGTGAGAGGTAAAACCACGAATGGTAAACCAAAATAAGAGGCACAAAACCACCCACAAAAACCCACAACCCTCTTCTTGGAAAGCCAAAATACATAATAAAATATTAATTGGATATTCAAGACTCTCACATGGGCATGACCCATAGCCTATCCAACTACTTTCTTTCTGGATGCTCAAGTGACCTTTCCACTTCCTGATGGAACACCAATAGATAGATTTTCTTCTCCAATATTGTATTCCCACTCTAAAACCTTTCATATTCCATTTTGGATGCCTAGGAAAAATTTCTTATTTTTATTTGATGTGTAACTTCCATTGAAATTAAAACCTTTCTTTAAAATATAATTACAACAATGCCAAAATTTAATATTTTTCTCTCAAGACCCCTAGAACACATTCCAAGGAACATGGAGTCATACAAATGACATAGGATTACAAGGTTAATGTCACCTTATCCTAACATTCTCCCACTTGACATTATACATTGTAATTGTATCCAAGAGATACAAAACATAAAATTAGGCATAGTGATCAATGCCCATGGCCTTCTTGCACCAAGAGAACTTAACTGTGGTCAATGGCTTTGTAAGAGAATTTGTAACATTATCCAAAGTGTCAACTTTTTCTATCAAGATCTTACCATTCTCAACCATCTCTTGCACAAAGTGATACTAAACATCAACATGATTAGTACGAGCATGATACATAGGATTTTTGGTCAAACAAATAGCACTCTGACTTTCACATCCAATCCTCATTGTCTTGCAATCAAAACCAATTCCATTACCAATAATTTGTAACCATACCACCTTCTTAGAGGCATGTGTATCAGCCATATACTCTACTTCAGTGGTGGAAAAAGCAACTGTGGGCTGCCTCTTACTCATCCAACTCACTGCTCCTCCAAACAAAGTAAATACATAGCCATTGGTAGACTTCGACTATCCAAATCACCTACCCAATCTACATCAACAAATCCATGTATGTCCAATGAATTTTCTTAGTCATCAGTACCATGATAAACCAAAAAATAATTAGAAGTACCTTTCAAATATCTAAACACCCTCTTAACAAAAGTCCAATGCTCTCTACCAAGGTTAGACATAAACCTGCTTAGAACTCCCATTTCTTTGGCTATATCTGGTCTAGTGCAAACCATTGCATACATCAAACATATCCTCAAAATCATAATCATAATTATGACACATATCTAATCTCAACTTAGCACCAACCAGAAATGGAATACTAACTGGCTTACAATCATGCATATTAAATCTCTACAAAATGGTATCAACATACTTACTCTGACTTAAACAAATATTTTTGTGAACCTAATCTCTTTTGATTTCCATCCCAAAAATATATTTTTCAGCCCCCAAGTCCTTCATATCAAATGTGCTAGAAATTTGTGCCTCGAGCTCACTAATCATCACCTTATTGTTACCAATAAACAAAATATCATCAACATACAAGACAATACTTAGAATCTTATCATCAATAACCTTAGTGTAAACACAATGATCCTCCTCGATCCTAAGAAAACCCAACTTCAATGCAAAAGCATTAAACTTTTGGCACCACATCCTAGGTGACTATTTAAAACCATACAAAGATCTCTTCAATTTGCAAACCAAAAGTTCTTTTCCTTTCACAAAAAAAACTGTTAGGCTATTACATATAAATTTCTTCCTTAAGATCCCTATGAAACAAAAAAGTTTTAACTTCCATTTTCTCTATTTCAAAATCATAAGCAGAAGCAATAGGTAATAGGAATACAATAGAAGTTAACTTAGAAATAGGAGATAAAATTTCACCAAAATCAACTCCCTCTCTCTGGGAGTAGCCCTAAACACTAATTTGGCCTTGTATGCTCTAACTAGCCATTTGCTCCAAATTTATTTGTAAATACCCACTTGCATCCAATGGGTTTCCTTCCTTTGGGAAAAATAACAAGACCCCAAGTGTCACAACTATCCAAAGCCATCATCTCCTCCTACATGTCCTGCAACCAAGACTCACTTTCCTCCAAAGAGAGCCTCCCAGTAAGATCTAGGTTCATCTTCAATACTCAAAAAAGAAAATACACGATATAAATTGGATGGGCTATACTTATCAACTAGATTTCATTGTCTTGTGGATCTTCTCAAGGTAGTAGTAAGGGGTTCTTGTTGCTCTTCTTCTACATGCTCATCCTACACACCATCTAAACTCTCTGAACCCTCTTCTTCTTCTCCATCCTCTAATCCATCTGATTGTTCTTCCACATGTGCATCTTCCTGCTTCTCAATCATTATCTCAAAGTGCATTATTTGTCTTATATTTATCCTTTGGTTATTCTTCTCCTAAGTAAGCTCTAAACTCACTAAAAATCACACCTCTAGAAAATATCATTTTTCAAGTTAGAGGATTCGAAAGCTTATAACCTTTTACATTCCCACCATTACCAACAAAGATGCATTTTTGAGATTTTGGATCTAGTTTAGATCACTTATCTTAAGGTACACGAACAAAATCCTCACAACCAAAGACCCTTAAGTGTGAAACCAAAGTATTTTTACCTATCCGAACTTCATAAAGAGTTTAATCAATAAGAGTTGAACAAGAAGATCTATTAATCAAATAAAAAACATTACCAACTACTTCTACCCAAAATCATCTATCAAGATTAGCACCACTCAACATGCTCCTAGCTCTTCCCATCAAGGTTTGGTTCATTCTTTCCACTACCCCATTTCTTTGGGGAGTATAAGGAGTAGTCTTCTACAAAATAATACTTGCATACTTACAAAACTCACCAAATTCCCTAGAACAATATTCACCCCCATTGTCAGATATCAACACTTTTATCTTATAATCTGATTGCTTCTCAACTAAGGCCTTAAATTCCTTAAACTTAGTGAATACTTTAGATTTAGAATGCATAAAATAAATCCATGTGTATCTTGAGACATCATCAATGAAAGAGACATAATACCAATATTTACCCAAATATTAAACATTCTTTGGTCCACATACATCCGAACGAATGATCTCTAATAATCTCTTTGCCTTATTACTTTTCATTAGGAAATGAAGATCTATTCTATTTAAAAAACACACAATGCTCAAAAAAGTCATTTTTGTCAATAGAATAATTAGAACTAACATCAACCAAATTTTTACTAAGAATGATCTTAAGACCTTTTTTACAAATGTGACCCAATCTATGGTGCCACAACATAAATGCATTTTCAGTACTAGTTATATTGGAAGAGTTACATAAAGTAGAGGCATTTAGCCTAAACAAATTCCCTATCTGAGATCCTTTAGCTATCACCAAACTTCCTCTTACCAACCTACTTGACCAGACTTGTCAAATGTCACATGCATTCTAGAATCATTCAACTTGGAAACTAAGAGTAAATTTCTCACAAGTCCTTGAATATGTAAAACATCATCAAAGGAATTTTTTTTGAAGGAATCAACATTATTTTTCTTGTTTTTACACTCCTTCACATGCCCTCTTTTTCCACAATTCCAACACTTTACTCTTTCTGGGGGTCTTAGAACATCCTTTAGACTTATCCCTCTTTTTATCCCCCTTATACCCTTTCTCTTTGGACCTTCCTCACACATGTAAGGTGCTACACCCTTAATATTGGTCCACATCAGGTTATGAATAGTCAACCTGTGGCTATCTTAACTCCTAATTAAGTCATGTTATCATTATTATATTATTATTTAGTTGGTTGGGTTGGCCTAGGTCTTATATAGGTGTGTCTAAGTCGGCCTAGTTGATAACCTAGGAATAAATAGGTATAGATAGGAGGTTGTGAGTCTTATTTTCATCATCAAATTGTGAAGTGTGTTCTCATTAGAGATATTTGGAGGTTTTCCCCCTTGAAGTGGCTTGTTATTCTCAGTTATTATCAAGTATTTTCAACATATTTCATATCATACACTTCTATTGTGCAAGTTATTTCATAACAAGTGGTATCAGAGCATGATCTTGGCACCGTAGAGACAGTTTTTTCTCAATTTTGGAGCCGAATTTTGGAAGAGAATATATTTCAGATTTTGGTGAATTTTTTTCTAATTTTTAAAGGGTTTTTGAAGAACACATTAAAGAAGCTACAGTCCGTATTTTAGAAGAATTGGAGTAGAATTAAGCAAATTATTGCAGAATTATAGTTTCTACACAAGTTTTTTGGAATCTACATATCTCACACATATTGTCGAATTTAAGGTTTATTTTTATTAGGTTTTTGGATAAATACTAAATGAGATTACACAAAAAAATTGGGGGAAGTGAAGCAAAAATAAGGAAGTTATTGAAAAAATAAATTTCTCACAATTATCACTCTCCACGCTGCAAATCTACTTATTTCTTGGAGATTTTTCTATTTGAGAGTTATTTTGGCCCAAGTAAGTTACAGTAAAAATTTCAGAGAATTTAAGTTTCATTTGTGTGATTTATTTCAAGATTAGTGGCTCCCATCATGATGGGGCCTGCAACAAGGGGCAAAAAAAATGTTGTCACTCCAGGGAAGACTCTTGATAAGGATGGGGTAACAATAGAGGATACTACTCCTAATAAGGAAATTAGTAAGGTCAAGGAAGGAATTTTCTCAATGAATATGGATATGAGTTACCTAAGAGAAGATATATCAGACATATGAAACATGTTAAGCACCTACATGGTTGAACCAAGAAAGAAGTTCTCAAGCGACCAAGGTGAAAATTCTAGGTCAACTAACATTGAAATGATCTTTAGTACTCCTATGGGATCTAGAAATTTATTTCCAAAGGTGGATATGCGCAAGTTAGATGGCAAGGATCCTCTAACATGCATAAACCAAATGGAGAATTTTTTTGAAGTACACCAAATCTCGAATGGACAAAAGGTCATGATGGCTTCCCTATATCTAGAACCAGATCAATTCATTTGGTATCATTGGCTTTGCACTCATTAAAGGAAAAAAGGGCTCACCATCTCATGGTCAATTTTTATAGAGGAACTCCAAGCACAATATAGCAAAAGTGTGACAGACAACTTCTTCATCCAGCTTTCTAAACTTCAACAAATAGGATTGGTTAAGGATTATATTCAACAATTCAAAAATATATCCTTAAAAGTGGACACAATTACAAAGGAGAACTTGAATTATTTATTCTTGGGGGGTCTCAAGGTTCACATTCAACATGAGGTATGCATTTTTAGCCCTAGCTCTATAAATGAGTCTTTCATCTTAGCACGCAGGATAGAGGAGAAGTGTTTGATTCCTAAGAAGCAAGGGGCTAATGTGACAAGAGAGAAAGGATATTCAACACAACCTACTAGGTTGAATCCACAAAAAACTGAGGAGAAAAGAGAAAAAGGGTTGTGTTTCAATTGTGATATCAAATACAGTCGAGGACATAAATGCAGTGAAAAGAAATTGTTCTATATTGAAGGTCCAAGTGAGGAAGAAGAGAAGGAACCCATACTAGAAGATGAAAGGGAGTCAAATGAGGAATCACATGATTCTCAACCAATCATTTGTTTTCATGCACTCTCAAGTTTCTATGCTCCACAAACTCTCAAGGTGGTGGGGTTCTTAAAGAAGCAGAAGGTAACAGTGTTGATCGAATCAAGTAGTATTCATAATTTCATCAACAAAAATTTAGCCACTCATCTAAATTGTTTTATATATCCAACTCCATAGTTTCAGGTTTTGATTGTAGATGGTGGTATAGTTATTTGTTCATGGAAGTGTCATAGCATTAAATTATCCATGGGAGATTATCAACTTGATTCCCCAATGTATGCGATATCCATGGGTGTAGCTGATATTGTTTTGGGAGCACAATGGCTTACTACATTGGGCACGATTGAGATGAACTTTCAAGAACTATTCATGAGATTTCAATCAGAAGGAAGGGTAGTAGAGCTAAGGGGGTTGAAGGAAAAATCCCCACAAATGGTAAGCTCTCATCAAATGAAAAAGTTGCTTAAGAAAGGAGTGGATGGATTTGTGGCCCAGCTATGTTCAATAGAAGTCTCTCAATCTAGTGTTCCTACTCATCCAGATTTGCAAGCTATAATTGATCGTCACTCAATTATTATTGGATATATGCCTAAAGGACTTCCTCCTAAGAGGGATCATGATCATGCCATATAGTTAGTTCCAGGGAGCCAACCACCAAACATCAAGCCTTATAGGTATCCACACATACAAAAGAATGAGATTGAAATTTTTTTTGAGGTGATGCTAGAGGTAGGAATTATCAAGCATAGCCAAAGTGCTTACTCCTCACCTGCGGTGATGGTACGTAAGAAGGATGACACTTGGTGCATGTGTCCAGATTATAGAGTGCTCAACATGTACACCATTAAAGATAAGTTTCCTATTCCAATCATTGATGATTTGCTAGATGAATTGAATGGAGCTATGTATTTTACCAAGTTAGATCTTAGATCTAGTTATCATCAAATTTAGATTAAGGAGGAAGATATTTTTAAGACAACATTTTGGACTCATGAGGGTCATTATGAATTTTTGGTGATTCCATTTGGTCTTACCAATGCACCATCTACATTCCAAAGTCTAATGAATTCCATTTTTAAGAAGTTCTTGAGAAAGTTTGTGTTAGTATTCTTTGATGATATTCTGATTTATAGCAAGACTTGGGAAGAACATTTGCAACATGTGGATCAAGCATTACAGCTACTTGAAGATCATCAACTCTATGATAAGCCATCCAAGTGTTCTTTTGGTCTTAAGGAGGTGGAGTATTTGGGACACATATTTTCACATGAAGGAGTAAAGGTGGACCCTAACAAAATTAAGGCTATCATGGAATGGCCTATTCCAAAAACCATTAAAAATTTGAGGGGTTTCTTAGGATCGATAGGGTACTATAGAATATTTGTGAAGAATTATGGTCGCATAGTAGTACCCCTCACCACTCTCTTGAAGAAGGATTCTTTTCATTGGAATGAGTCCGCTAGTACAACATTTGAGAGATTGAAGGAGGCTATGTGTACAACTCCAGTGCATGCCACTCTTGAATTCACCAAGGAATTCATTGTGGAATGTGATGCTTCTGGAAATGGGATAGGAGTAGTTCTCATGCAAGAAGGTCGACCAATTTCCTTTGAGAGTCGTCAATTAAAGGGTAAGAATCGGCTAAAACCTATTTATGAGAAGGAAATGATGGCAATCCTTCATGCAATTAAACAATGGAGGCCTTACCTTATGGTAGACATTTCAAGGTTAAGATAGATCATGATAGCCTAAAATATTTTTTGGAACAAAGACTATCTTCTGAAGAGCAACAAAAATGGGTCACTAAGATGCTAGGATATGACTTTGAGATTGTATGTAAGAAAGGGAAGGAAAATATTGTAGCAGATGCACTTTCAAGGAAGGATGAGAAAGATGAAGCCTTATTTTGTGCCCTTTCAATATTACAAGAAAATTGGGTGGTGGAAGCCAAAGCAGAGTGGAAAAATGATGTTGAGACAAGTAATCTCATCCAACAATTAAAAAGTGATCACAGTAGTTCAAATAAGTTTTGTTGGAAGGGAGATACTCTTTGGTATAAAGAGCGCTTGTATCTCTACAATAATTCCACTCTTAAGCACAAGATTCTCATAGAGCTGCATGAGTCTCCAGTTGGTGGTCATGCAAGATTTTTGAAGACATATCATCAAGTCAAGCAAGATTTTTTTTGGGAAGGGCTAAAAGGTGATGTTCAAAAATTTGTGGCTGAATGTTTGGTTTGTCAGAGGAATAAAGGGGAGACAATTAAGACACCAGGTCTCTTGCAGCCCTTATCTATTCCTAGCTAGCATTGGGAAGAGGTATCCATGGACTTCATCACAAGGCTTCCCAAATCTAAAGGTCATAATGTCATCATGGTAGTAGTTGATCGCCTCACTAGATATGCACATTTCATTGCATTATCACATCCTTTTACAGCAAGTGCAGTGGCAAAATATTTTTTGGAAAATGTCCAAAAGCTACATGGTACACCTAAGGTATTGTTAGTGATCATGATCCTATCTTCACTAGTCACTTTTGGAAAGATTTATTCTCATGTTTGGGTACTCAATTGGCTCATAGCTCTTCATACCATCCTCAATTAGATGGGAAAACTGAGGTTTTTAATAAGTGTTTGGAAGGCTATCTACGTTGTTTCACTTCATAGAAACAATCTCAATGGGTAGATTGGATACCACTTACGGAATGGTGGTATAACACTTCTTCATAGCTCATCAAAAATGTCTCCATTTTTGGCACTTTATGGATATCATCCTCCTTCCATCACTTCATCAATTAAGGTGTCACCAAGAGTTCAAGTAGTAGAGGACCACTTGCTTCATCAACAACAGGTACTTTTAGGACTCAAGGAGAATTTAGCCATGGCACAAAATTGAATGAAACAACAAGCAGACCAGCATCGTAGTGAAAGAATTTTTGAAGTTAGGGATTGGGTCTTCTTGAGATTGCAGCCTTACAATAAAATCTCACTGAAGCAACAAAAAAATAATAATAAGTTATCTCCAAGGTATTATGGGCCATACAAAATCATGCAAAAGATAGGTAGTGTTGCCTACAAGCTAGATTTACCACTAACAACAAAGATACATCCAATTTTCCATGTTTCTTGTTTGAAGAAGGTAATTGGGCATAATATTCCAACTCAAACAACACTACCAAAGCTTGATGAAGAAGGAAGAATCATTTTGGAACCAAAGTGCATTCGTCAAACACGCACAAAGAAGCTGAGGAATAGAACTCTCACTGAGTATCTCATCCAATGGAAGAATTTACCAATTGAAGATGCCACTTGGGAGGACGAGGAGTTCATTCAAAAGAATCCAAACTTGATTAGCATTGAGGAAAATGCTTCTTTAAAGAAGGGGGAATGCTACGCCCTTAATATTGGTCTACATCAGGTTATGAATAGTCTGCTTGTGGCTATCTTAACTCCTAATTAATTCATGTTATCATTATGATATTATTATTTAGTTGGTTGGGTCAGCCTAGGTATTATATAGGTGTGTCTAAGTTGGCCTAGTTAATAACCTAGGCATAAATAGGTATATATAGGAGGTTGTGAGTCTTATTTTCATCAAGTTGTGAAGTGTGTTCTCATTAGAGATATTTGGAGGTTTTCCCCCTCGAAGTGGCTTGTTATTCTCAGTTATAATCAAGTATTTGCAGCATATTTCATATCATATGCTTCTATTGTGCAAGTTATTTCATAACATAAGGAATCTTGGGAGCCAACATTCATAGACTTTCTCTTCATCTCCACTGATAGAATTATGGAAATCATGTTGTCCATATTTGGCTTTACATTACCACTATTTATGGAAATAATTAGATTTTCCCAAGATTAAGGAAAAGAACAAAGAAACAAGATACATTTATCTTTGTCTTCTAATTTAACATCTACTGATACAAGCTAAATTATAATCAAATTAAAATCATTTAAACCAGAAACCACTAATCTCTCACTTCGAGGAGGTCATCCATCTTCATTTTTCACATCTCATAGCTTGTGTCATTGAATTTGTCAATATCCTGGTGAGAAGTAGAAGCCATGGAAAATAATCCTCTTCACAAATATACCATATACCACAAAAAAAAATCTCCCAATACAGCCAAAAACCTTCCAATACTTAAGAGAAAGGAATCCCCTTCTCAATAGAACCATTAGATCTGATACCAAATGTTGAAAAACAAGGTGAAAAAAAGCTACAATATGAACTTATGCAAGTGAATTCAGATCTGAAAATCAGATTACTAAATAAAAAATAAGCATGTGATTGCATCAAACATCACAATATTAAAATCAGCAAAAAAAAATGTGACACTAGAATTACGTGGAGAAACCCTTTCAAAAAAAATCAACACCCGAGAAAAGAGAACAAGTATATTATTAATCTTTGAATGAGATTACATAATAATACACTTCACTACTGATCTCTAATCAACCCAACAACACCTTGTTACTAGCAAGAACTCAATATGAAACTACCATCCTATGGCTCTAATTTATAAAAAAATGTGGGAGGTAAAACCACAAATGGTAAACCAAAACATGAGGCACAAAACCACCTACAAAAACCCACACCCCTCTTCTTGGAAATCAAAAAGACATAATAAAATATTAATTGGATATTCAATACTCTCACATGGGTGACTAACCCATAGCCTATCTAACTCCTTTCTTTCCAGAGGCTCGCTAAATCCACTTCTTGATGGAACACCAACGAACACCTTTTCTTCTCCAGTATTGTATTCTCACTCCAAAACCTTTCATATTCCATTTTGTATTCCTAGGAAAGATTTTATATTCATATTTTATGTGTAATCTCCATTGAAATTAAATCCTCTCTTTAAAATATAATTACAACATTGCCAAAATTTAATATATTTTCTCTCATGTCCCCTAGAACACATTCCAAGGAACGTGGATTCATACAAATGACATAGGATTACAAGGTTGATGTCACCTTATCCTAATAGTTAGTTCAATGTAAGAGGGGGTTTATTAAGGTTATGTTGGTGTTGGTAGTTTGATGTTGAGGGTGTTGATGATTTGGGGGTGGTGGAGGGTTGTTGAAGTTTAAGTTGTGTTGGGGGTTTGATGTTGGGGGATTATTGGTATGTTGATGATTAGGAGGTGGTGGAGGGTTGTTAAAGTTCAAGTTGTGTTGATGTTATTGGTTTGATGTTGGGGTATTATTGGTATGTTGATGTTTAGGAGATGGGGGAGGGAGATTATTGGTTAGAGGATTTGATGTTGGGGGTTGAGAGATATTAGGTCCTTGTTGATTAATGTAGTTGGTATGGATGGATGTGGTAGGAGGTTGTGTTGAGGTAGCTGGATTGGTGGATGTATAAGTGACATGGGGGCTAGGAGGGATGCTAACCCCTAGTTGTGTTGAAATCTAGGGTAAATTATCAAATGATTGTGATGTGTTTATGAAAGGAGGGGGGTTAGGTTTGGATTGTATGCCAAAGACATTATCAAATAAATTAGTAGATGATGATGGATTCCCCTATTTTGTGAGATATCAAGGTTGGAGGGGATTGTGGTCGCTCTAGATAGGATTTCTATTAGGAGGTGGTTTTTTCCAATATCAAATAGTGTTTTCATCATCTCTTGATTATAAGGGTTGTTAGCAAATTCGCTTAGTCTAGGGGAGTGTTCTTGGTCTACATCTACCATTTCCTCATGGGTTTTCGTGGTTGGGAGGAGTTGGTATTGTAAAATTCCTCTCCTCGAGAATCCATTAGTTTCTTAGCTTGTGATCTAGTGATTGGAATGCAAGATAAGTATTCCTTTAAAGAGTTTTCATAGGATAATGGGTTTAGATGGATGTAAGAATGATCGATAGATTGAGGTTGGATTATGATTTTGGACTTAAGGTTGGATGCTTGATGGATTTTTGGGAGGTTTAGGCTTAGATGAACTTTGGACTTGGACTTATGGTTGGATTATTATTGGATGGTGTTTAGAAGGTGTTGGAAAAATTTTGGACCTTAGACTTGGTTTAGATTAAAGTTATAAGATGATGGATGAAAAATGTTGGACGTTAGGTTTGGATAAAATTTGGATGATAGATTTTGGAAGGTGGATTTGATAAATGATTGGAAAATTGGTTTAGGATTGATTTATTGCATGATTGATTAGTTTATTGGATTGAATTATGATAAGGATGAACCTTGGATAAGGGATATGTGCAAAATCAATTTTGCAAAAAAAGTTTGGAATCTAGATCCTTAGGATGGAGTGATTTGGGATTTTATCTTTGCTTACTTAGGATAGGAAAGTTCCTCAGCAAGTTTAGATTTAAAAAAAAATTTAAAACTTAAGGGAGCCAAATCCTTAAGCTAAATAGTTCAAAAAGGATGGGTTAATCAAGGATGTAACATAAGATAGGAAAATTCTTAAGCTGCTCCTAGATTAGTAGGATGATTAAGGATCTAGATTAAACCCTAATGAAAAATTTGATTTGCAAGGGTGATGGTTAGATTGGATAAGGATGATGATGAGTGGGATTAAGAAAATTCTTTGGATGATAAGTGGATTATTTGTGGGTTTAATGATTAGATAAGGTTTAGATGATATTACAAAATTTGGGAGGATGATCTAAGGGACAAATGGATAAATGGGATGACAAGGATGTGATTAAGAGTGATAGGTGGTATAATGATGACACAAGGTGACTAGTGGAATGATTAGGATGATAAAATGATAGGAAGGATTAAAGTCTAATTCCAAGTCCAAAATTGAAAAAATGGGGGAACAATGAATGATGATAAGTCCAAATGAGGAAGATTATAAGATGATTATAATGATCAAAAGATGACAATGGGGATCAAAGTGGTGAAGGTGAAAAAATGATAGGGAATTAATAATGAAAGACTCTAAAGATTTTCCCTAAGTCAAAAAATCAAAATGACAAGTCCAAATGATAGGGAGGGTGGGATGTTTAGAAAAATGGGGGTTTATGATCAACTTAGGTGATTATGGAAAGGTGAAAATGGTAATATCTAGCTAGGAATCCAACGAATCCAATGAGGTCATTGTCAAAAGATTTAGGTTTCTAGGCCAAATGCTTATGCAACTTTTTAGACAAAGACAAATGCAGGCACAGTTTTATAAAGGACACGAGCACAGGTTTTTATGACGGAGGCAAATAATGACAGTGTCGATGTGGCAAAGCATAGGAATAGCTTTTCAAAGTGCAATAATTGGGATTTTTTTATGGAGGCGCATTTTTATTGGTCTTGGGTATAATTTTACAATTTGGATGTGTTGGCAAGAGATTTAGCAAACAAGACAACACAATGGCCAAGATTAAACTTTTTAAAGGGTGTGGTTAATTCTCAACCTTGAAGTTGATTCATTTTAATATTGGTTTTGCACAAGAAGACACTCCAAACACTTTTTTAAAAACCTAAATTAGTCAAGTGGGTTTATAGACTAGTGTAGGCCCACCACCCATTTTCTTGGGTTAATACTCCTTGATACTTGGGTGGAACACCCTTTCTCACAAAGGTGGATAGGTAGAGATCTAGTGACACAAGGTTAATATTTCCATGGGCACACCTTCTCTCTCTCTCCTTGGGAGACTTTAAATCCAACCCAAATATTTCTATCTCAACCTAAGGGAGTACATGGTGAGTAACTTTAGGGTACTATCTACATCCCTTGCACTACACTAGCTACGTTTAAAGGCCTTAATATAGGTTACACAATGATTTTATAGGGTATCCTCTAAACATCAAGAGGGTGTGTGAGGCACAACCATGAACACTAGCCCATCATAAGCGTGGGCCAAGAAATTTTGGTGGGAAAGCTCGAACCAGACTTGTACTCCTAGCTTGGAATCACCCTAAGCATTAGAGCTTTGCTAAACATGGCGTGACTAGATTGGGGTACGAATTTCACTCTCCCCCCTTTTTATACCCCACCGATAACATGTGGTTGAGGTCATCCCCTAGGCTGATAAAATCCTTAGGAAAACCTCCTAAAGGGAAAGGTATGCTAGGTTTTTTTCATACCCAACATCACATGAAGCGTGAAGGGAGAGCATACACACAAAACTAGCACACCTTGCTTACCTAAAACAAAACAAAAAATGAATAAATGCAAATATTTGTATCCGCGAGATTACTCTAAGTGTGAGGGGAGAGCATACATGTATTGCACTCTTCCAAACATAACATACAAGTTCATTTACCCACTAATATGCTTTAGTGTCTAGCTAGTGGAAAACCAAAGTCTTCTATAAAACATCTTGCAAAACCACAAATTAGTAGTTTTCTTAGCTTTTTCTTGGACCAGTCGAATAGTTACACCACTTGTTAGTTCAAACAAATAGATCAAAATCTAAAAATCTTCAAACAGAATGTAGGTGTAGCTTTATAAAGAATTAAAAATAGAAGTGTAAAAAACTAGAAAATAAAAATTATGCTTGATAGAGGCATGGATTTCCAAAATGCAAGTGAAACAAGTCTCTATGGAGGCATAGAACGCAGGTGCAAAAAAAAAGTTTTTTTAAAACCAGAGACAAAATTTTCAAAATTTTACTAAGTTAATAGAAAATTGTTATTGAAAATAAAATTATATCCAATTGTTTAATGTAGCCTAATGTGATATTTGTTAATTAATTAACTAAATAAACTTGAACTATGATAAAACCCTAGATGTATTTTTCTTTCTACCCTAAAGCAAAATAACTCTATGAAATAGAGGCATGACAAATCACTGCAGAGGCACAACATTTCACTATGCAAGCATAGCAGGTCTCTATGCAGGTGCCAAAATGCAAAGCGTAGGTGGTGCAAGTCGATATGCAGTGGTGCAGGAGCACCAACACCATGCTTCCTTAATTTGAATTCTTGAGGAATGATCATTTGATCTCTGATCAATAGGGGTGTGTCTAGATAGGTTTGAGGTCATTAATCGCTTTGACTAAGGTTGAAAACACCATTTTGAATGTATTTGGAAAACATGGAGTCATGATGTAAAACATTGCTCTATGGAATGATTCATGAGTTGAGTCTAGATATTTAGGGGCTATATTGTTATTTTTCTTGAATAAGGTCTTGGAATACCATATAATTATGTAATAAGGTGTTTTTGGAGTCTAGGCTTTGAAGTTTTCAAAAGTTGCTCAAGAATATTGAAAAATTGCAAAATATAGCAAAAAGTTGTCAAAAGCCAAAAATAGAGGAATTTGAAGAGACAAAAGTTGAAGAGGCAAGATTGTACGTTAGGGAAGACCAAAAGAAATTTTAAAAGCTATTTAAAGCCCTTAAAAGGTTCCTTGATCAATATAGAAATATTTGGTGGTGTTTCTATTTGGGAAAAATCAACGTTGCAAACTGTTAGTTCACTGTTTTTTCTGATTTTTACTATTTTTTTAGAATTTCTTTCAACTGTACGGACCCGTACATTCATGGAAGGATTTATCATTCTTGTTTTCATGTAGATTATTGAATTAACTCTCATTTGCATCTATTCTGAGCGAATTACATCTCTTTTGGTGGGAGAAATCCCGATTTCCTGGGACAACCTGTGAACACATAATTTACCACTGTTTTGAAATAAAATGTGATGTTTTTGGCCTCCCACTTACTGTATAGTTTTTTAATTCCGTGGGATGGCACTTATACATGTATTTTAGCTATCTAATAAGGTTATATGGCTTTGGGAGTCTATATGGTTGGGATCTTGTGATGCCCTAGGCAGGGTATGTGGTTTTTCCAAATGAAATTGAAGGTTTTAAGCTGTGTTTTCATGAATTTTTGATGGGGTAGAGTTTAGGAAGGTTTGTACAGACCTAGACAAATAATTTTTAAGCATTGGTTTATGTTTTATGGCCAGTAGAGTGGAGATTCTAGGAAACCCTAGGTTTTAGGGGGAAAAAGAGGGGTTTGCTAGAGTAGCAGTTTAGATGGCTTGTACGAAAGAAATAACCAATGAACCAATGGTTATGCATCACAATTAGAGACTGTCTAAAATTTCTTATGGTGGCAAGAAGTTTAAAGGTGATTTTGTTTGTAAATTAGGGCTAATTCTAGTAGCCCTTGAGCAAGGTATTTTGAAGTTTCTTTATGTTGTGACTGATGAAATTCATTTGTAAGCTTGGGTCAGTGTTCTTGATGAAGTTTGAATTCTATTTGGATGATGTGTGGGTGTTTTTACAATTCTCTCTAAAGGATTGGTCTGTCAATTGTTTAGTGGTGAATTAGGAAGCCATAGAGCTGACCTTATGGAAGTTGTGTTAGAACCCTGAGTTGGGTTGGTTCTTTAGTCTGTTTGGGTATTCCTCCACCCTGTAGTGCATCATGCAGACACCATTGTTTTCTATGCAAGCACAACAAAACAAGGACCTAGGAAAAATGAAATGTGTGATGTGATACTAGGGAACTTGCTTAACTTAGGTAAAAAAAATTGTTCTTTTTAAATTGTTGGTAAATTTTTAATTTTTTAATCTTCTCTTAATGTGAAGTTTTTGTTGTCAAAAAAAAAAATACTTATGAAAGAAAAAAGCCACTAGCTAATGATATAAATTACAACATTAACAACACCAATAACAACAAGAAAGACCCTATAAAATGAAAAAAAAAAATAGTAAGAATTTAAAACTGTAACGATGAACATAAGTGCACCTATCAGGCACAAAGGCACCACAAGTCATGATGGAAGCATATAGATATTGGACACAAGCGTAGAAGTATAAGACGAAGGTGTCGAGAGTTGAGATGTAGGTGTAGAAATTCAAGACGAAAGCATGATTCCATAGAAGTCGAGACCTGTAAGCTAAAAACTTCATAAAACTCAAACAAACATTAGCAAAAAGGGACATTGGTCTCACTGAGCATGCCAAAATGTGAGAGGGAAAATAACCAAGTAAACAATGCAAATAATATTTGAAATGTAGAAAAAATGGTTAGGGTTCAAACACATAGGGTTTTATACTAAATTTGGAATGTTTCACCAAACTTACTATAAATAGAAAGGGAAAATGGGGTGAATGAACCTACCTATTCTTCTATTTTATTTAGGAAATGAGATCCCCCTAGTTAAAGTCCACTTTCAACCCTTAGGTGAGTGAATTCTTTGAGGAATCTTGCAATTTCCCTTTTTGTGTTAGGACGAGGGTCTAGATCAAACAACACTTTGGGGAGAAAGATTAAAAATAGTATTTATCAACTCCAAAATGCAATCTATCAATTGGATTTAGTAGATTAAACATAAAAATGAAGGAACCTACAAATTTTTTGGTAGATCTAGAAGGGATAACTATTGTGTACCTCTCACAAAATGGTGTTTTTAGAAGTTGTCTGAGGACTCATTCACCCTACAACGAATGGGTCCTAAGTACGGCTTTTCAAAAATGGTTTTTGGTTCCTCTGCTCCTATGTCTGCACTTCCAAATTCCTAGTTTTCACAATCAGATGGTCAGAAATAAATCCGCTATTTGAGTTTCCGCGAGATGACAACAAATGTAACTTTGTAGTTTTACAACTTTGAGATCTTCAAAATTTTCTTCAACCTGCAAGTTTGCAACACACAAAGAGAAGGGAAAAATGTTTGTTTTTGGTGAATGGGATTTTTCCTTGGTCAAACCACATTTTGGTAATTAAACTTTGAAATGAAACAAAATAACATGAAAGGGATGATGAAAGAAAAACTCAATGTTACAACTCACCAATCCCTTGAATGAACCTTGGAATGTAAATCTACAACTTGCATGAAATTCCTTTAATAGATGTGGATCTTGAACCTTGGATCTTGAATTGAAGTAGTGCTTTGAATACTTGAATGGATCATGAAACCCATATCACCATATTAACTCCAAAAGCATGCATGATTCAAGAATATTTTGATATGACAATTGGATCTTGATTACTGCAATAGATCTTTAATAAATCTTCCTTTGGATGCTTTGAATTTCTCTTGAAATACTCTTGAATTGCTCCAATAATGCTCACTCAAAAATTCTCAGTGAAACATAGTGAAATAACCTCATATTTATAGATATGCATCCTTAATTTCTCGAAATTCAAATATCACAAGCTGACATCTAAATATAGATTTGGAAATGTTAAAATACCTCCAAAAACATAATTTAAATTTAGGTCCTAAGTAACTCACCTAGGACACACATTGCTCAATGAGAAGTATTATGTTAAGGCATTAATGAGTGTTGAGTTTCCTCTTCGGAAAATGCAAATAATTAGGCTTGGATTTGAATTAAAGGGGCCAATTAAAGGGGTACACTTTACAACACCAAAATAAGGCACAATTAAGTCCATTTTAATTCATAGGACCCTAAAATTAATGTGGATATGTAAAATACATATTACAACACTAAATTAAGTTATAATGAAGTTCATTTCAATATTAGTTCCTAATTAGGTGTGAAAATGCAAATGGATATATTTTTCTACACTACATTTAGCCCCCACTTTAGTGAGAGGATGAGCACTAGTGACAACTCACACTAAAGTAGACATTCAAAACATATGTATGCAGCAATGCCAAAGATACTCAATCATACAACATCAAATACCTAAAAGATAAGGTGAGAAAAAAGAAGGAAGATAAAGCCTCGATTGTCCAACATGATGTGGAACACGTCTCGACTATTTTTTCAAAGATATTCACAAGCAAAACACAATGTCCATTATGCAAACAATGACATGCGCTCACTCCAAGCTAATTGAACCTCAGGTTGTCCACTAGGTGAGCCCCCAACAGGTGGCAAATGAGAGAATCTTATTAAGCTCCCATACCATATCAAAGCTATCCTCCTGATAACTTCAATAAGGCACCACAAAAACTTAAGGCTTCATAAGGCCTAACAAGTTGTGTAATGCCAAGCACCTATGAACAAGGGCAAGGCTCCACTGGCAAGCAAAGTGTGTTATACTTGGTGGCCTTGAAAGGGGTTTGGGCTTCACAAGGTTAGCAAGTTGTATTATGCTAAACACTTATGAAAAAAAATGAAAATAAAGGTTTGTTCAAAGGAATCTTGCTTAGTTCATGTAAGGTCTCTTCTTAGGGAACATCATGCCTAATGTCTCCAAGAGAGCAAAAGTCAAGGGAAAAAGAATCACAATCTTAGGGAATGCAACATGTAGCATCACCACTAAGAGGAAATTCATACACTAAGAAATATCATGCTCTTAGAGGACATCAAACCCAATGACACCACCAAGAAAAAGATGCATCACAAGAAGAAAGAAAATTGCACAATGAAACATGAAGAATGCCAAAAATAATGCCAATGTATGCCCCCACTTTAAAGAAATTTATAGCACCATTGTTGTGATCAATTTTCTTTAAAGTAGCCAATATTCAATGCTAAATAAAAAATATGTGAGAGCTTATTCAGAAAGCCCTATTCAGAGTTATATGTTCTCAAATGAAGCTACATCATGAAAAAGAAGGGGTTTCCCCCAAAATGAAATCCCAAAACACATAAGGGATTCAAAAATTTGGGTTTAGTATATCTTTGCTACAATGTTTTTATAGAGCTTGGAAATGTCAACATTCCCCAAATACTCGCAAAATAAGAAGAATGACACATAGAGAGTGAGAAAAAAGAAAAAGCTTTTGGGTCAACATGGAAGAGACCTAAATGTCTCGATGCCTTATGTTATCCCCAAAAGAAAAGAAAAAGACAAATGAAAAGATAAATGTTTATGACATATAGAAGAATGTAGATACAAATAGAGGAATGCACATGAAAAGTGATACATCAAATAGAATAGTACGGGGAATCACATTCCATCACATGAAGAAACATGCAAAAGAAAACAAAGAAAAGACTAGTAAGCCACATGTGAGTCAACCTACAGTAGGTCATCTACATCCCAATATTGATCAGTATATGCAAAAGCAAGATAACTATCCAAAGGGACATAATCAATTGTCAAACTAGGATAAGGTTACCTAACCCCTTGCCCCCCAAGGGAAAAAGGTGATCCAAAAATGGTATGATGATATGTTGCTCCTTGCAAAAATAAAATATGATTGCATAGAACCAAATTTATAACCTCATGCATGGTAGTGAATATACTATGATACTACAAATACCACATGACAAGGAGCAACAACTAATATTATTGATTATAATGAGTAGACAAAGTATCAACTTGATGCCTATCTAATGAGATATTCCCACATGTAGTATCTATCAGTTCAAGAAGCACCAAAGTTAAAGTTAGCTTAGAGGAATCTTTTGTAAGAGTGTTGATATTGAGTGAAGGATTTTTTGATGCTTTGGTTTCTTTTAAAGGACAATAACTGAGACCATGAGTTGTTTCTTATGTGTTAGATTCTATGGGACACAGATACCTTGTTCTCTAGCACCACATTTGTTTCCACTATAACCAAGTTGTTTCAAAAGTTTGTAATCTCTTCCATAAAATTTTTCCATTTATTTTGGATTCAGTGGTTGCTCATGATCACATTCTTCATATGTGGATGTGTAAATATTGTTTTCTTCTTTTCTAAAGGTTGTGGAATCATGTGTAAGAAGTGGCATAGGAGATGACTAATGAGGTTTAAGAATTAAAGGACTTGTAGGAGGGCTCAAGGGATATCTAATGTTCATAACCTCAAAAGATTCATCTATGTTTTGTTGGAGATATGTTCCTCAATCTTTCTAACCTGAACCTCCTATAAGAGAAAATCAATGAGACACCTAATATATCCTATCGACGAGCTGATTAGTACTAAAGGCTTGAAGTGTTCAGATCGGTGTGACATTTGATCGGTCTTTCCAAAGAGAACTATCAGAGTGAATTGAACTATTAGCGTGAGTTCTCTAGTTCATATCGATGGTTGTTATCTAGCCGATGAGGTTTGTCGGTGAGACTCTTTCCGATCTAATGAATGTATGTGAAGTAGCCTGGATAAGTTTCGATATGACTCTAGCCAATGATCAAAATGAGGTGACATTGGTCTTTGGGATGACTTGTGAATGTCACTTCAGTGCTTGTGGTCTAGTCAAAGAGTTTTGTTGAGAAGACTCATGCCGAAGTGAACTGCATCAGGATGACATTGGTCTTCAGGTAGACCTGCAAATGTTGAACCGATTGTGTTAGTCTAGCTGATAGGTCTGATTGGTGTACGTCTTGTTGATGAAAAAATGGTTGGGCTGACACAAGACTTTAGAATGCATCTTATCGATAGTAGATATTTGGCCGATGTGATCTGCTCGGTGTGATTTTGGCCAATGGGTGTAGCCAATGCAATGAGCTAAATTTCATCAGGGTGACTTATGATCTCAGTGGGACTTTCTGATTCTTGTCCAATAGTGTTGTTCTTTCTGATGGTTTGTTCCAATTGGTCTTCAATGTGACTCTTGGCGAAGTTCATGTTCGTGATGGTTCTCTTGGGACATCAGGGAAACTTGATTTGACAGTTGGACTTTCTAGTCTATCGCCAATAGTATCTGTCATGTCGGTGGACGTGATAGTGAATGTAGGTTGACCATTGTGGACTACTAAGTTGTACGAATGGATCAGTTGCCTCTTCGATATGGAAACTATTGTTTGACAGTTGGACTACAAGGAAACTAAACAAATCGTGTGTACAATAAATGAACTAATCAATGGCTCAGTTGAATAAGTGATTTGATATGGAAGTTTCTAGGTGAGTGTTCGAACTATAGGTTGTACATAGCATTGTAACATGGAGAATGTTGGGGTGAGACAAAATGAAGAAGAATGTGAACCTGAGAGGCCATGAGGTTGTGCTAGTCGAAAGGCAGGCTAAGTAAGTGGGCTGATGAGATGAAATGAATCTACACTGTGTTGTGTGAGGACATTGTAACAGTGCAAGGATTCTGAACATTGTTGTTTCTTGTATTCTCTAGATGAACAAGATGTAAACTCCTAAAGAGCATAGCTCTGAGATTGTATTGTAACTGTTATTGTTGTTGATTAATACAATTGAGCTGAGTGTTTTGGAGGGTGGGTTTTTTACTCGAAAGGATTTTCCCCACGTAAATCTGTGTGTTCATTTGTTTGTCTTCCATGTTGGTTGATTCTGTAATTTGAATCTATGCATAATGTTGAATTTGGTTAAGTTTGCATGTGCTTTTCTCATAAGGGTTAATGTGGGAAATCAACTGTGCCAGTTTCCACTTTATGGCATAGAAGTATGTGTCTTTGAGGAAATTTGAAGGAATTAAAATCACCGAAGGCATTGTTGTTCTTAGATGTTTCATTCTAAGATGAATTGATTTTCCCTAACAAGTGGTATCAAAGCCTTCTTCTGAGATTTTCTTATGCTTGTAGGTGAAAGTTCCCGGTGTTTTGGTTCTATGGATTCCTTCTATAAAGATTACTTAGCCTGGAAAGCTTGAAGAAATATGGAGGAATCGATTGATGATTGATCCTTTTGGTGAGTAAAAGTTCTTTCTCTTTTGAGACAACACACAGCATGAAAGACATTGAAGATGGAGAAATTGGAGTTGATCATTTTGTAATGATGTGGTATGAGGCTCCTGGTTGGCAATGAATAATCTTGATGCAAGGGGTGTGAGTTTATGCTTATGGTTGTGTTTTAGCAGAGTGTGGTTCATACTAGGTTTCTATGTGAGGGGCTCCATGATGGTATGGAAATGCTTGGGTTGTTATTCATCCATGGAGTATTGTGCTTGTGTTGAGTGTTCTAACTTGGCATTAAAGGTGTTGTTCTCTTTACCCTGATTGCATGAAGGCTATGAAGTTGATCTTTGGGTAATCTGAAAAATTTTGAATAGCCTCGCTCTCTCAAATGCATATGCATGCTTGTGGTTTTTGAATTGGTCTAGAATGGGTCTGGAGTTCCTATACTAGTTGTTCCTTTTATGGATACCTTGTACTTGCATGGTTCAGATTCATGTTCTTTGGTTCTAAAGGTTTTTTATAGATTTTCCTAAAAATTCAATGGGGATGCATATTCATGTTAGTCCATTGTTCTGGTTAACCATGATGGTTGTGTGTAGACTCTTGAGTCATCCAGATGTGCAGTGGATATGGATGTGCATGGGTGTTTTATAAATACGGTGGTTTTGCAGGTTTTGCACGATCAAGAAAAACTTGTGGTTTTGTGGAGCTGCTAGTAAAACTATTTTCTAGACCCTAGCCATTAGGGGTGTTGTTGGATGAGATAGTTGTGGTTTTGCATGTAAGTGTTGCTTGCTAGTTTCCTAGACTATGGTACTTGATTTGTGGGCATGATTAGAAAATCAAATTTGGTTGTGATCTAGTGTTTGAGTCAAATTGTCAACATTGTTGTTCTCTTTGAGATCTCAGTTTTGTAGTTTCTAATGTGATGATAGATTTGCAAGTTTCATTGATTGAATCTACAGGTTGAGCATGTTGTGGGTTGTCTTTACCTACATGTTTGTTGTGGTACAACTCGAAAGTGGATTATCAATATCCACGAGGTTTGATTCAATTTTGGTACATATCTGTTAGTTGGCCTTGTTTGTGGTCACTTATTATAGCAATTTGATGTCTTTGTGATTCAAATTAGAATCCTTTCATGTCTTGCTATTGTAAGTTGTATTTTAGAATTGCATAGTTTCAGGTTGTATGATGTATTTCATCAAGAAATATCCATACAAATTACTGATGAAAGTATGTGCTAGTGAGATTGTGAGAATTATTGTGATAGGAAAGTTGTTGTGGGAGTTGGTGCTTGAATCTCATAAATTTTAGTGGAATATCTGTTAGTTTTAAGTTTTAATT
This sequence comes from Sequoia sempervirens, assembly GCA_007258455.2. NCBI lineage: Eukaryota > Viridiplantae > Streptophyta > Pinopsida > Cupressales > Cupressaceae > Sequoia > Sequoia sempervirens. Next base: position 122,909,605 of record VDFB02271358.1, read on the forward strand.
TCAGTTATCCTTCTCCTTTTGCTCAAAAAATCTTAGAGTAGGATTCATTTTTTGGAGAACCAGCTCACTCTAGAGATTCTTTCTGCATTCAGATTACCTACATCTGAAGAAGGTTTCCATGTTTCAATAGATGTTCATATTTCTGCAAATCTGACAAAGGGTGCATATCTTATTAACAACAGTTTTTGGCACGCCCGGTGGGACTCTGAAAATTATTTTCAGATAATTTTTAATATTTTTAATTTGTTGTTTGGTGTATGTAGTAGATTATTCAGCCTTTTGGAGGCTCATTTTAATATACCTGGTGACTTCGTTTCTGATTCAGCATGCAGATCAAGTGTTGGTTTGTTTAAAGATCTAGCTTATGAATGATTCAATATGTCTATATTTCATGGCCATGCATCATATCATCTGCCATATCATGAGAGCCCTACTTGTCCATCTCCATATCAACCATACCAGTGTAATTATTCTGTTGGTTTCAATTCTTTGGCTTTTCAAAATCAACAAGCCCAATATAATTACCACACACACACCCCTACCCATTTTTCATCTCAGACGTCTTATGTTCAAAATCAACCCCAAAATATTGGAGACCTGAGCTTCAAATATATAAGGCTGAACTACAAAAGACAAATGCGTGAAATAGAAGAAGAAAGGAATCGATCAAATCAACAAGAGGAGATGGCAGGCCTAAAAAGCAAGTTGTTTGAATTCATGAAGCAACTAGAGGAGATCAAAAGACAACTTGAAAGTAGTCAACAACAAAAAGAGACAACTTATCAAGCCTATCTCTATGAGCAGAAGTTGGAGGCACAAAGACATGAAGTTCAAGTATCGTCTGCAGCCCTATATCAGCTTGCACAAGATGATGAAAAAATTTTAGAGGATCAACCAATGCAACAACATACAGAGAAGGAGGTTGCTACTGATTGCACCATTTTCTCAGTTGAACCTAAGAATGTTGCATGTGCAAAAATGGTTTGGTTCATTGGAACAACATAATATCAATGACAATTACTTTGATGTATGTAGTCGGTATAGTGATGATGAAGAGCTTGAAAGTCGAAAGCAATTGGTTGTTGAATTGCAGGTTCAAGAATCGGGACAACAGCTTGAAGAAACTAAAAAGGGTGAGGTGAGTCATGATTTCATAGCTTCATTTGATGATCTTCCATGCTTTATTGAACATGATGAGGAAAACATAGATTTGGTAATAAGTCAGCAACATGAGGTTGAAAGAGACAAGGCTAATTTGGAGCATCTTTTCTTTGAGTAGTAATGAGAATTATGAGTAGCTTCCTTTCTGGTGTATGAAAGAGCCAGAGGTTGTTACATTGATAGAAAGCGTGCTAGAAGAGGCTATCTCATTGTTTGGATTTTTGCCTTCCTCCTTTGGAAAGGAAAATTTTGATTCGAGTATTCAGGAGGTTGAGCTGTATACAAATGTTGTTCAGGTTGAACAAGAGAAAAGGTCGGATACTACTCTTCAAAATCTTAATTAGGAAGTCAGTAATAGAAATTCAATCTTTGTCATTTCAAGAGGTTGCCCCATCAGATACTTAGCCAGCTTAGAAGCCAACAAAGTACCGGAGGTCATGCTTGCACCCAAGTGTGACGATGCAATTGAAGAAGAAGTTGACTTTGGAGTTGCAACTGAAGGTGATCAAATTCAGCTCGCCTATCCAGTTTAGAGCAAAAATATGCATGATCATTTTCAAAATACAAGTAGGTTGCTCTGCAATTTTTATGAAATCGTACATCAATCTATTGAACATCTACATGTGTTTCATGTTCTTTCAGTAATACATAATCATATACAACATCAGTTGCTGATTAGGAAGGGATGTTATTTTACAAAGCATGTCAATGGTTTTGTTTGACCAACTATTTTCATTAGATAGTGTAGGGTAAAATAGTTGTTGCAATAAGTGCTTCTAGTGCATTTCTTTTTAGTAGTTTTTCTTTCCCTAAGCTTTGTTGCACACGTTTTGTTGGCCATCAGGGCCTGTTAGTTTGCTTTCAGTTATATTTCATTTCGTTTTGCTGTAGTTTGGAGTGTTGTTGTTCAAGTATCTGAGTTTCATGAAGGGGCGGATTTGACTCCGCACCTAATGGATTTGCATAAGGCAATTGGCCAAGTGCTTAGTAGGCAAGCATCCTGTAGAGGTCATCAGAAATGTTGTCAAATTTTCACTTCAGCTTAATTTGACAAAGATGATAATTTAAAATTTATTTTAAACGTATAGCACAAATCATATTGTTGATTCAATGTGAACTCATAAAACATGTGGTGTAAAATGGGCTCCCACAAGGGTTGAAACCTAGCATGCTATCTCTCAAACATTCAAAACGGGGTTGAGAAAACAACATATTCAGAATTAATAAAAAAGAGATATTAAAAGCCCTTGTTTTTAAATATTATCATAATAAAAAATGATAATATTAAATGTCAAACATTTTTTCCAAAAGGAAAAAAAAGACTTGAGTTGTGAAGTCTTGTAGAAGGAAAGATTCTATTTTTTTGCAAAATGGCAGGTTTGCAGTATCTCATAGAAAAATAATCATATCTCAAAAACCACAAACTAGGTTTTTACGATTTGTGGATAAAAAATTATAAAAATATTAAATGAAAAAACCCATTAAATTTCGTGAAAACCCAGTTCATCGTTTGAAAGATACAAAAGGAAAGTTTCGAACTATTTTCAGCATATGCATGTAAAAGGGAATCTTTTCTGCTTGTGTGCAAGCTTATTGGACAGTTTTGATGCCTATTCTTAGAGCTTTAATCTTGAGCTCAAATTTGGGTTTTGGAGAGATATATCTTGTAAAAAAATTAATATTTTATGGAGTTCAGATGTTTGCTTCTTTCTCTCTAGTAAATGCAGAGAGTTTTGTAAGCAGTTTGTACTCAAATTTTAGCAAACACTCTTTCAGTTTTAATAGAGCAGCAAATTTCCCATTCTCATTTTCTCTCATTTTATGATAGAAATTTTATGTTTTTGTGATTCAAATCAAAATCCTTTCATGTCTTGTTGCTGTAAGTTGTGTTTTAGAATTGCATAGTTTCAGATTGTATGATGTATTTCATCCAGAAATCTCCATACAAATTACTGATGAAAGTATGTGCCAGTGAGATTGTGAGAATTATTGTCATAGAAAAGCTATTGTGGGAGTTGGTGCTTGAATCTCATAAATTTTAGTGGAATATCTGTTAGTTTTAAGTTTTAATTTTAGTTATCCTTCTCCTTTTTCTCAAAAAATCTTAGAGTAAGATTCATTTTTTGGAGAACCCGCTTACTCTAGAGATTCCTTCTTCATTCAGATCACCCACATCTGAAGAAGGTTTTCATGTTTCAACAGATAGTCATATTTCTGCAAATTTGACAAAGGGTGCATATATGATTGACAACAGGTATGTAAGGGAAATAAGGGGCATCTTGGAGTAACATCCAAGAACTGTAGTTCCTTCAGTAACTTTCAGTTCGATTAGATTGCCTCAAAGACATGTACAGCTATGTCCTAAAGCGGAAACAAACACAGTTTATTTCTCACATTAAATCTTTTGAGAGAAGCACATGTAAAATTCAACAGCATACTTTAACAACAAACATGAAAGACGAGATAGAAAATAGAACACAAAGATTTATGTGGGGAAAATCCTTTCAGATAAAAAACCCCACTCTCCAAAGATTGAGCCATTGTATTATTCAGCAACAAGATATTACAATACAATTCAGGCTCTTAGCCTTTCCAGAGATTACATCTTGTTCATTCTGGATTCAACCTGGTAGCAGACTCTCCTCTTTATACATCCCTGATCAACCTCTGAGTCAAACAATCTTTCCACTGTTGCAATACCCTCACACAGTATCTAGTGCAGATCATCAAGAGAGATCAACCATGTTGTTTGATCAAGAGAGATCTCGTTAGCATTCTAACCCCGCCTCTTGCTTTTCTATTCCAACCTCATGGCCCTAGCCTTTTGGCCAGCCTCTCAGCCTTCACTCTACTCGCTCTCTTACTCTCTCAGCCGTCCTTGTCTCGTGCTTCAAAATGTCCAATGCATACGTATACATTCATTCATACAGCCTCTGTGAAATAGTTTGAACAACTGTCAGAACACACCTGTCAGCCACTAGTCTCCAGCTCAGCACAACTGTCATTCATTTTCCCAACTTAGACATTTCCATTCCTTCACACAGAAAGATTCCTCATTCATCCTCCATGCAGAAATGATTACAAACAACACTGTAGTCGGTTCATATCCCCTACGCCACTCTGATTGGTCCAAGAGAATCCACATAAGATAGTCTCCCAATCGATCAAGAGAGATTAACTATCCAGCATGTCGGTGAGACACTCATCGTGTCTCCCCGATGCCACAGTGTTTGAATATCCCACATTGGCAGAGAATATTAATAGCCAATAGTTTATAAACAGACGCCCATAGTCATTACGTATCCGCGAGCCAACCCTTTTACCAACTGCAGAGACCAAGATATCACCAAGAGTCATTGCTATTACCAGGAGGTCACAGCGAGTTCACCAAGTCACAGTGAGTTCTCAAACCAATCAGCAAGACTTACTTCTATCGGCAAGACCTCACAACGAGTTCCAAAGGTCATAGCAATTCCAACACACTCGTCGGCAAGACAACCAAGAGTTGCTCAGACATCATAGCGATATCACATCCTCGCCAAGAGGTTACACCAAGACTTCCCCCACCAGTCGGCAAGACAAACTGCTATCGCCAAGACATTACAGCGAACACTTCAAGTCACCTCGAGCACACTCCACACGGAAGACATATCGGCCAGACCAAGGCATAGTCACTTAGACCTTACACTGAACACTCCACAATCGCCAAAAGTTATACCGATGCTGAAGACATTACTCCAAAGATCACAAGTCATACCAAGCAATCAACAGTTGGCAAGAGATATCCATATCGGTAAGACTTCATACCGAAGTCTTTGTATCACCGTGAAGACTCCAAATGTATCCTCGTTAGAAAGACCTTAACACATCGCTGGGACATCTCCCCGACACCCTTGAGTCAGCTCAATAAGATCAACACTATTGGCCAGAGATCTCCATTCGATAAAATGTCATGCCGAATGCTCCCTGTTACAGCGATAGACATCATTCGGCAAGACATCAGCTCTGTCTCAGCGACATGAATATCTCAAGTGGATTTAGAATAGCTAGTCGGCCAGACAAACAAGTAGTCTCAGTGACCTTGCTTATTCAGAAGTTACAGCCTGTGAGATTGAGGCATATAATTCCAACAAGGTACATTGGTCATATGCTTGAGAACTTCATGTTAATTGCAATAATGTAGATTGGGGTTTAGTATGAGATGATCGATTGCAGGTGTTCATGGATACATGGAGAATAAGGTGAGGTTGCAATTTTCTTGAGATGAGAAAGGTGTTGATTTCAGTAGAAATTCTAAGTAGGCTTCACCTTGGTTGGACATGAGTTCAACAGATACCAATGAAGAGATTGCTCTTGGATGATTCATGGTGGCTTGTATATCTTGGAGGAGCATTCTCTTTTCCCACTCTTGGTCTTTTCAGCAGTGAAGTCTATTTGAGAGATATTTTCCCATTATATCTTTTAGATGTTTTTTATGTTTTCTTTCATGTTATGGATCTTGAATTTTTATTTAATGGTTTTGTAGGATTCATAGTGGAAGGTGGACCACATGGATTATCTCCTTAAGCTTTTATGTGATATCATTTTTTGATGAGAGCTGGTAGGATATAGTTATATTGGTTGATTTCCTAAGATGGGAAATGAGGTAGTTTAATCTTCTTTGAGAGGCTTACATCCATGATTGATTACATGTTACATATGCTTAGTTTGATCTTGGTGATTGAACAGTTGGGTATTGTTATGGCCTTTCCTATGTGATGTAAAGGAGATCATACTTGACACAGCTGGCTTTTAGAGCTGTATGTAGGAGGATGCTCTATAGGTATATGTTCTGCAAAGTTTCTCTCTTTAGTCTAGGTTGTCTTCCTGGAAGTTTGATTTCATTTTACATTGGTTTAAGGTTTAGTTAGAGCCTTTGTTTTCACTCAAGTTCTTGAGTGGTAACTTGGAGGTTCTCTATCTCTTTCCTATGTTGGGTGTGAAGAACTTGGAAGAGCTCTGGAAGACTATTGAGAGAAATGATTCTTGTAGTAGTTGGTTGCAAGTTGTGCATATCATTGTGGATATTTCCTTAGTACTACATAGTTATACTTTCTAAGTGTTTTTATTGGTAGAATTTTTATGCCTTTTATCTTTTAGATTTGGCATTACCCATGTAGTGGGAGTACATGGATGTGTTTGGTCTTCTTCGATTGGTTTGTACATGGTGCTTGTATCTATGGTTGATGGGTTGGTTGTGTTGGTTACATGATTTTAATAATGTGGATATCTTGAAGGTATGAGAGATTGGATGGATAGCATGAGTTGTGGGTGTTATTTTCAGTCGAGTGGGTTGATCATTTGGATGGGGGTAGTCATTTTTTTCTAGTTGTTGTTCTAGCTGATGTTCTATCTTGTTTCTAGAGAATGTCTTCTCACAGTTGTGTTCTAGTTTGGGCCTTGGAAGTTAATGTTGTTTATGCTTCTGTATGGTTTGTTGTTGGTGCTATGGAGTGGTCAGTAAGATCTTCATCAAGTGGGAGATTGTTAGAGATATGTGCCTCAATCTTGCTAACCTGAACCTCCTATAAGAGCAAATACTGAGACACCTAAGATATCCTACCAACGAGCCAATTAGTCTTGAAGGCTTGAAGTGTTTAGATCGGTGTGACAAGTGATTGGTCTTGCCAAAGAGAACTATCAGAGTGACTTGAATTGTTAGCGTGAGTTCTCTGGTTCATATCGACAGTAGTTATCTGGCTGATGAGGTTCATCAGTGAGACTCTTGTCGATCTAAGGAATGTATGTGAAGTAGCCTGAATGAGTTTTGGTATGACTATGGCCGATGAGGTTCATCGATGAGACTCTTGTCAATCTAAGGAATGTATGTGAAGTAGCTTGGATGAGTTTCAATATGACTCTGGCCGATGATCAAATCAGGGTGACATTGGTCATCGGGATGACTTGTGAATGTCACTCTGGTGTTTGTGGTCTAGATGAAGAGTTTTGTTAGGAAGACTCCTGCTAAAGTGAACTGTGTTGGGATGGCATTGGTCATTGGGTAGACCTGCGAATGCTGAACCAACTGTGTTAGTCTAGCCAATAGGTCTAATCAATGTGTTTCTTGCTAATGAATAGATGGCCAAGCTAACACAAGACTTCAGAATGCATCTTACCAATAGTAGATCTCTAGCCAATGTGATCTACTCAATGTGAGTCTAGTAATGGGTGTGTTCGATGTGACTCTTGTCAATGAAAGGTTCTGAACTATAGGGAGTTGAATTTCATTAGGGTGACTTATGATCTCAGTGAGACTTTCTCATTCTTGTCTAATAGTGTTGTTCTTGTCAATGATTTGTTCTAGTCTATCTTCAGTGTGACTCTTGGTGAAGTTCGTGGTCATGATGATTCTCTTGGGACATCAGGGAAACTTGATATGTTGATTGCAATTTCTAGTCTATCGCTGATAGTGTCTATCATGTCGACGGACATGATAGTGAACGTAGGTTGACTGTTACAGACTGCTGAGTTGTATGAATGGAGCAGTTGCCTCTTCGATATGGAAATTGTTGTTTGACAGTTGGTCTATAGGGAAACTAAACAAATCATGTGTACAGGAAATGAACTAATCAATGGTTTGGTTGAATAAGTGGTTTGATATGGAATTTTCTAGGTGAGTGTTCAAACTGTAGGTTGTACATAGCATTGTGACAGGGATAATGTTGGGGTGAGACAGAATGAAGAAGAATGTGAACCTAAGAGGTCGTGAGGTTGTGCTATCCGAAAGGCTGGCTAAGTGAGTGGGCTAATGAAATGAAATGAATCTACACTGTGTGTTGTGTGAGGACATTGTAACAGTGCAAGGATTCTAAACAATGTTGTTGCTTGTATTCTCTAGATGAACAAGATGTAAACTCCTCAAGAGCATAGCTCTAAGATTGTATTGTAACTGTTGTTGTTGTTGATTAATACAATTGAGCTGAGTTTTTTGGAGGGTGGAGTTTTTTACCCAAAATGGTTTTCCCCATGTAAATCTGTGTTCATTTGTTTGACTTCCATGTTGGTTGATTTTGTAATTTGAATCTATGCATAGTGTTGAATCTGGTTAAGTTTTCATGTGCTTTTCTCAAAAGGGTTAATATGGAAAATCAACTATTCCAGTTTCCACTTTATGGCATAGAAGTATGTGTCTTTGAGGCAATTTGAAGGAATTAAAATCACCAAAGGCACTGTTCTTAGATGTTTCATTCTAAGTTGACCCAATTTTCCCTAACATGTTTTCATGATCTCTTAGTGAACGGGAGTCTAATGTCACCTCATCATTCTCATCTAATGAAGCCACATTACTATTGTCAATGTTGTCATTTTCTTGCACCATGATATCTTCCCTAGTAGTAGAGTTTTTAGGAGAGCAAAAAACTAAATTTTCATGGCTTTCAATGGTTGGTTCTTCTAAAATGACTTCATCACAAGGGAGTTAGCAATGGTTGGATTGTTTTTTTATCAATGATGGCATCCTCTTTTTAAACAATATTTTCCCAAGTAGGAGGTGTAGGAGAAGAGAAACAAATAGGATTCTCATGACTCTCATTGATTGGATCTTCTAACACCAAAATATCTTCTTCACCAATAGAATAGATATTCAGAGAATACCAATTGATTGTCACAATTGTCCACTATTGTATTCTCTTTCACTAAAACATTCTCATAAGTGGGAGAGATGAACTTTTTCTTGGCATTATTAGAAAGGTAAGATAATAATATTGTGTGCCCAAAAATGAAAAGTAATTTTATCCACCTTATGCAATGCTTCGGGAATGTAAACAATGTATACCCAAAAATGAAAAGTACTTATATCCAACTTATGCAAAGCTTCAATAATGTAAACAATGTGTATCCAAAAATGAAAAGTACTTTTTCCAAATTATGCAAAGCTTGAGGAATGTAAACAGTGTATCCAAAAGTAGAAAGTACTTTTTTCCATATTATGCAAAGCTTCAAGAATGTAAACATTTTCGGATTTCATGATATTTTCTATTGAAATGATTTTGGAATGATTCAAAATGACTACACTAAATGGATCTTTAGACCTAGATGCATAAAATAGAAATTCCTGAAACTTTCCAAACTAATACTGTAGGTTACCAATAGGCCTAGGAAGTGCAGAAAACCACAAAATAGCTTTCAAAAGTTGGTTTTTGTAGGCCTTGAAGGAATCATTTTTCTAGGGCCGAATGAGTCCCTGTACAGGTTTTTTTAAATGAAAAATGCAATTTCTAAGTATTAAATGTGTTCTCTATTTTAGGTCTAAGATTGGTACTTCTATAACAGAATTTTCTAGAATTTGATTTGTAAATGCAAGTGAAATTAATGACAAATGATGAACCATATGAAACTTTTTGAAATTCAATTTTGACTCAATTTTTGAATGTAAATGATTGAGCATACACTAATATGCAAGTACTATGCAAAATTAATCTAACATGATGTAATTTTTGTAGAATTTTTAGATTTAAAATGAATACAAAATGCAAGTTTACACCTAAAATGCAATGCAACTTTATGCCAAGTTTAGAAACCCTAAATTCAATGAATAAATACAATCCTATATTGAGGGTTTGAATGCACTCCAAATCATAAATTAAAATGTTCAAATACTCGGGTTCACCAAAATGAAACATAGAAAAAATGGTTAGGGTTCAAACACATAGGGTTTTATACTAAATTTGGAATGTTTCACCAAACTTACTATAAATTGAAAGGGAAAAATGGGGTGAATGAACCAACCTATTCTTCTATTTCATTTAGGAAATGAGATACCTCAAGTTAAAGTCCACTTTCAACCCTTAAGTGAGTGAATTCTTTGAGGAACCTTGCAATTTCCCTTTTTTGTGTTTAGACAAGAGTCTAGGTCAAGTAACACTTTGGGGAGAAAGATTAAAAATAGTAACAAAACTCCAAAATGCAATCTATCAATTGGATTTAGTAGATTAAACATAAAACTGAAGGAACCTACAAAGTTTATGGTAGATCTAGAAGGGTTAAATGTTGTGTACCTCTCACAAAATAGTTTTTTCATAAGCTTTCTGAGGACTCATGGGTCCTGAGTAGGGCTTTTCAAATATGGTTTTTGGGTTCTCTATTCCTATGTTTACACTTCCATATTCCTAGTTTTCACAACTAGACATTCGAAAATAAATCTGAGATCTGATTTTTTGTGAGATGACAACAAAGGTGACAACAAATGCAACTTTGCAATTTTGAAACTTTGAGATCTTCAACTTGCAAATCTACAACACACAAAGAGGGGGAAAATATTTATTTTTTGTGAATGAGGGTTTTCCTTGGTCAAACCTTATTTTGGTAATCAAACTTTGAAATGAAACAAAATAGCATGAAAGGGATGACGAATGAACAACTCAATGTCACAACTCACAAAACCCTTGAATAAAACTTAGAATATAAATCTGCAACTTCCATGAAATGGCTTCAATGGATGTGGATCTTGAACCTTATATCTTGACTTGAAGTAGTGCTTTGAATAATTGAATGGATCATGAAACCTACATCACCATATTAGCTCCAAAAACATGCATGATGCAAGAAGACTTTGCTATGAAAATTGGATCTTGATTGTTGCAATATATCTTCAATAAATCTACCTTTGAATGCCTTGTATTTCTCTTGAAATACTCTTTAATTTCTCCAATAATTATCACTTGAAAATTCTAGGTGAAACATAGTGAAATAACCTCATATTTATAGATATGTATCCTTAATTTCTCAAAATTCAAATATCACAAGCCAACATCTGAATATAGATTTGGAAATGTTAAAATACCTCTAAAAACTATTTAAATTTAGGTCTTAGGTCTAAGGGAGGACCCATTCACCCATGGACACACATTTCTCCATGAGAAGTGTTATGTTATGGCATTAATGAATGTCGGGTTTCCTCTTTGGAAAATGCAATTAATTAGGCTTGGATTTGAATTAAAGGGGCCAATTAAGGAAAATTAAGCTCAATTAATTAAGGAAGCCCTAAATAAGTGTGAAATTATAAAGGGGTACACTTTACAACACCAAAAATAAGGCACAATTAAGTCCATTTTAATTTAAATTCCTAAATAGGTGTGAAAATGTAAAGGGATACATTTTTCTACACTACAATATTTAATCAAGATCATAACAAAAGCACAAACTAAGTTATACCTTCTTCTCCATGGATAGAGCTCAAGATGCACCCAAGTCTTGATCAATTTTCTCTCAATGATATGTAGATTTCTCGCTCAAAATACTAGCATAATATGGCTAAGGTCAACTCAGGATGTCCAAATGAGGGAAGAAGAGTTGAATTTATAGATGTGAGATGAGAAGAATGAAGGGTTGAGATTGATTGACTTAATAAAAGGTGGAGATTGAGTGGTGGTGAGGACCAAGAGAATTCTAACATGTGTCACAAGGGGGAAAATAAGGGATGAGGAAAGCTCACACATGTGTGAGCACACCTTGGGAAGAGAGGTAGTGGATTTTTGTAAGAGGGTGTAAGAGATAGTGTTGGTAGGTGGGATCTCACACATGTGTGAGATGAGAGCAAGGGGTAGGCTAGGACACTTGTCACCATGTGGCAAGTTTAGGGAGAGGTGAAGGAATTTAAAATTAGAGTAAAATAGTAATGATAATTAGTAAGAATGATTAAATCAATTAATCAAAGATTCATTAATTTTATGGGTTAGGTTGAGTTAATAAACCAAGGGTTTTATTTATCTTGAGTGGAGTTAAATGTTGGAGGATGGGCTAATGATGGTTAGGGGATGGATAAAGCTAATTAATCAAAGATTAATTAACTTAAGTAGGATTAGAATAAATGGGAATGATGGTGGAAATTAATTAAATAGCTCAAATATTTAATTGATTGGAAGAAACCTTACGATATAAAGTGATATAATTAATTAAATAATAAGATATTTAATTAATTATAAGAAGAAAGTGGAATAATTAATTAAATAACAAAAAATATTTATTATAGATTAGGAGGGGTATATTAATTAAATAATATGATATTTAATTAATTTAGGAAGAAATAAGGATAATTAATTCAAATTCAAATTTTTAATTAATTAGGAAAATGATGTCAGAATTAGGTTGTCTACATTTCCCATTATGGGGTTTCACGTATATCTAATGTTCTTTGTGTGGGTGTGTGCATTTTTGTTATTGTTTCATTATTAAGAAAATCAGTGAGTGTTGCTTTGATGATTTGGGGTTCATGTTTGAGAAGTTATTAATGGTAATTAATGTTTAATCAAGTTGAAATTGGAATATATTGACTCATCCTCCTTAGTATATTGTGTGCCCTTCAATTGGTATCAGAATTAAGTTCCTTAGTAGAAGCTTAATAGCTTGAGGTACATCTAGGATGGCACACTCAATTGCTCAAGAAAATTTTTCTTCAAATAAGGCACCACTTTTCGATGGATCCAATTATATGCCTTTTGGAGTATAAAGATGGAAGCATATTTGATGGCTCTAGGGTTTGAGGTTTGGGAATTAGTTGTGGATGGTTATGAAGTTCTTGATAGTCCTAAGGAGATTAGGTCAAAATAAAGGATTTTGTAAATGATTTCAAGTAAAGAAATGTTATTTTATGTGGTTTATCTAGCTTTGATTTTGTGAAGATTATGGATTGTAGGACAACAAAGGAAGTGTGGGTTAAGCTACACAACATTTATAAAGGAGATGACAAGGTAAAAAAAGAAAAGATTCATACCTACCAATGTCAATCTAAATGTCTAAAAATGAAGGAAGAAGAAAGCATTGCTACATTCCTACTCTAGGTTGATGAGGTTGTCAACTCTATTAAAGGTTTTGGTGAAGAAATGAAAGATTATAATTGTGAAAAATGTATTTAGATCCCTTTCCCAAAGGTTTTATGCTAAAGTTTTTATAGTTGAAGAAGCTAAAGATTCAATGAATACACTAACTATAGATAAGCTACATGGAATTTTGACTGCATATGAGATGAGGATTGATAGTGACAAATTTGCAAGGAAAGAGGTGGCTTTAAAAGTGACTAAGAAGCAAAATGATCTATATTTTTAAGATGAGTTAGATTCGAAGGAAGGAAAAATTGTCAAAATTTTGAATAGGGGTACCAAAAAGTATAAAGGTAATTTTCCTTTCAAATGTTTTGATTGTGGAGAAGTAGGACATTTTATGGTTCTATCCATACAAATATTATAACAATGATTATCAAAATAATGGAAAGAAGTGATTTCCAAAATTGAAAAAGTGTTAGAATAATTGGAAGAGTTTCTTCACCAATGAGGAAAGCTATTCATCTAATGATGATGACCAAGACATTGTCGGTAATGAAGGAGAAAAGGCACTATTCATGGCTACGGAAACTACTGAAGGTGATGTAGGAATGAAGTCTGGAAGCAATGATGATGATGAGATAGATCTTGTGTAAGAAGTTATTTGTGCTAGTAAAGAAATTAAAATACTAAAGAAGAGGATTGTTGAAGAAGTGAAATTCAAAGATAAATTATTTCGTAATCTTGAGAAGGTAGAGAAGATGGTCATTGATTTGAAGATTCAAGTGGAAGAAGCAAAGAGGATTAAAGAAGTTATGATGGAAATGTTGTGGATAAGAGATAAGGATTGTAAAAACCTTGAGGTAGAGATTATTTCATTAAGAAAATATCTAGAAAAAGAAAACAGTCAACTAAATTTGAAGTTTGAAAAAAGCATTGAGATCTCGCATCAAATAATAGAAAGTCAGAGATCACCACATATTAAAGCTAGTATTGGTTTTATTGATATATAAAAGAATAAGATTACTGAGCAACCCATGAAGTCGGTTGATGAAATTCTAGAAGAGAAGGGCTCTGAAAGTTCAAAATCTAAACAAGTTGTGACAACCAAGGAAAGAAAAATGGTTAATGATGGTTTCACTCAAGTGCACAGACAAAATAGAAGATCTAAAAGACAAGCTTAAAGAGGACAAGGATACAATACCAGGTTCAATCATTTTTTATTACTATTTTAATAACAACCAATTTAGTTATAAGGCTATGAATTGTAGGAAGATTTCAGAAAAAATAAATAAATAAATTGTTATTAGAAATGTTTTGCACCATTGTGAGGTCAAATTAGTCAAACTTAATAGGTTTGGAAGAAGAAACCAAAAGAACAAAGATTAGAGAAATCCATGGTGGCTCAAATTTCATTACATGCTTTAAAAGAGAAGAATCTATGGATCATTGAGATCAAATGTTCAAGTCACATGATCAAAGATAAGAGAAAGTTCATGCACTTCAATAAGTTTGAAAGAGGTGTTTTAACTCTTGGTAATAACTCAGTTGCTTAGATTATTGGTAAAGTTACTTTAACTCTTGATGGTGGAAAGATAAAAACTTATGATGTCATGTATGTAGAAGGATTAAAACACAATCTTCTGAGTGTAAGTCAAATGTGTGATAAAGGCCAAATATTGTGAAATTATAAAGATAGGTACCGACTTGAGTTAGTTATGGAAGGAAGTAGGACTAACAATGATGTGTATCATCTTAGTGAGGTCAATGGACAAAATTGTTTTGCCATACAAAGAGAAGAGAGTTGGCTTTGGCACAGAAGGTTGAGACATATCAATTTTCATGATCTTGTGAGGATTAGCTCAAAAGGAATGGTCAGAGATATTCCAAAGACCAAGAAACCTCCATCTACTAGTTGCAAACCATGTCATGAGGGAACGCAGATGAAGATCAGATTTACTACTAAGGAATATTCTACAATAAATCCATTGGATTTGATTCATATAGATCTATGTAGACTAATGAGGAAAAAGAGCATTCAAGGTGATAGTTATTTTATGATGCATATTATGATTATTCTAGAATGACTTGGATTAATTTTTTGAAAGGGAAATCAAAATCTTTTCAAAAGTTTAAAGCATTCAATGCGATGGTTGAAAATGAGACCAAAAGAACAATTAAGTGTTTAAGATTAGACCAAGGTGGAAAGTTTACTTTTGACAGGTATGATGAATTCCTTGAGATGCATGGGGTTTAGAGACAATATTATGCCCCTAAAAATCCTTAGCAAAATGATGTTGCTAAGAGGAAGAATCAAACTGTACATGAGATGGTTAAAACTATGTTGAGTCAAACAAAGTTTCCAAATATGTATTTTAGAGAAGTGTTTCAAATAGTAATATACATTTTGAATAGAGCTCAAATCAAACCAAAGACTATCAAGACACCATATGAACTATGGAAATGAAGACTAACTTCAGTCAGGCATCTCAAAATATTTGGAAGAAAGTGTTACATCAAAAGGGATGAAGAACATTTGAGTAATTTTGATTCTATATCTAATGAAGGTATTTTTATTGGATATTCTATGAAAAGCAAGGCATATAGATGTTATAACAAAAGGTTGAGAAGGATTATGGAAAGTGTCAATGTGAGTATTGATGAGATAATACACTCTACTAAGATTCTAGATGAAGAAGACAATGATGACTTAATCTATAGTAATGATGAAGGCTTAGAAAGTGAATTAGAGAATATAGTTGCAAGGACTCTGGCCAAGTATGTTCAAAAGAACTATTCTAAAGATCAAATCATAGGAGATAAAGATAGTGGAGTTAAGACCTGGAGAAGAATTGAGAGAGAAAATGAATAGGTATACTTTGCCTTACTGTCAAAAATTGAACCAAGTTTTTATGCAGAGGTAAGAAAAAAAGGTTGGTTAGAGGTCATGGAGGAAGAGTTAACTCATATTAAGAAAAATGAAACTTGGGAGTGGGTTAAAGCATAATAGTGGTTTACAATTCTTTTTAGGAAGGAATTCTCTTTTTTATTTTTCACCATATCAAGGGGTTTGACCTAACTTATAGGTTTGATCGAACACTATTATATGTTCGACCAAACCTCTAAGTTCAGTTGAACCCATTGTTCGACCGAACCACCCAATTGCCCAATAAAATAAACATATTTTATAGGGTTTAGTCAAACCTGGGTTCAACCGAACCCCCTGAATTAGGGCATATAAAAAAAAAAGTCATTGTCGCGCAATTCACATGACTGTTTGTAAAGCGTCGAGCATGAATAGAGGAGGACGGCGAAAGTGAACAGCGAAGGCGGAAAACCCAGGGAAAAAACATGCACCACATTTCTAAGTTCATCAATCTCTTGATCGAGCCATAGTGAGCAGCAAGTTGGTGATTGAAATTGCGTTTCAAATTGAATTTATTTTGAAAAAAATTTAAACCCTAAATGGAATGAAATGGTTAAAATTTACAGTAGATTTGAAATTAAGTTTTTTGAAATTGAAATTGCATTTGCTTGAAGGTTTATAAAGCCTTTCAAGAACAACAAACTTAATTTCTATTATGCTTTGATGAATGTTCATACCGTGTTTTAAAGCTCCAATTTTGGCACAGGCAGGGAGTGTCGAATTTGACTTTGTAGTCCATTTGTTTGAAATATTTTGCATACCCATTTTTAAAATTTGTCAAACAATTAATGTGCCTTGTCTATGCTTCCACATTTTTCATGCATTTCTACCAAGGCACTACCAATTGCATTTGCTTGAATGTTTCTAAAGCCTTACTTTGTTAACAGATTTTTTTGAGGCATTATATCAAACAGTTCATGTTCCTTCCACATTTTGCATGCATGTCTACCAGGGCACTTGCAATTGCAACTACAACATCTAGTAAAATTCCCCCTTGATTATCTTATTGATGTCCATACCCTGTCCAAAGCTCCCATTTTGGCACAAGCAGGGGGAAGGTTGTGGAATTTGGCTTTACAGTTGTCAATTGCATTTGCTTGAAAGTTTCTAAAGTCTTTTCAACAAACCCATTTGCAAGGATAGCATGATATTATTTAAGTACAAGCTTAAGTTTAAATCTTGCATTTGAAAGCTAAATTGAAATTAAAATTATATGTTTGAGGCAATGCATATAAGACACCCATACAAAATAGTACAAAAGAAAGAGAAAAAATGTAAAGAATGCACTTGTAACCTATACTTGAGAGCATTAAAATTTTGAAATTAAACATAAAGAATATATATATGCTCTTTCAAATCAGCATTGAATATTAGAGGATGAACTACATATTAGGAGTTTTTTTTTTAATATAAATCAGGTAAAAAAATTTCCTTTGACTAGATGAATAAACTCTATTAATATTTAATAGTAAGGTTGTAAATGAAAAATTATTGTGGTTACAAGATAAAAGAAAATAATACTAATAGGTAATATTTATATTAAGGAATGTCATCTCCAATAACATACTTAACACTAATAATTGGGTTATAATCACATTATGTATCATAAATACAAATATTAACATTGATGAAAATATTATATTATGGATAATAATTATAATAAAACATAATAAATTGAAACTTATTTCATATGAACATGCAAGGGAAATGTTAGTATGTATTATAAATAGTAATATTATTATTTAGAGTAAATTTTAATATTGCAATAATAGTATTTACCATTAATGTTATGAAATGATAATAATGTTGTTATATATTAGTAATATAAGTGTTGCAAGTGTTATTATCCAATATACAGTGCCCAATGTATAACAAACAAAACCATTCGCATTAAGAGAAAGCGCTAATAAATATTTCTTTTATTGTTGGTTTTAGGGCATGACCTTGGAGAACCAAATAGTAATGTTGTTAAACATTAAAAATTGTCAATTTTGGAACAAATGACAATACCATTAATTGGAGTAAATGCTATTTTAAAGTTTAAATTTATATTTTAATTTTAGGGTAAATACTTTTGGTTGAATTTATGAATTAGAAATAGAAATTTTGAAAGGGCCCCACCCTTTTACAAAGACCAATAAAGAAACAAAAAATGATCAATCATATTGGCATGGAACAACAACAAGAAAAATATAGTTGTAAGTTAGAAAAATAACATCCAATTATAAATACACCACGAATAGTGGCAATGTGCAATGTATCTAATAAAGAGGGTCATTTTCCCAAAAACATTAGTAGATCTATCATTTCAAAACTTGAATCCAAAATTCTTCAAGGAACTATATCTTATTGTCAACCTTATCCTTTTCCATGAATGAACCTAGTTGAGGTTTGTAATGGATTTTCCATCTTTAGTTTCCAAACTTGAGACCAAAGGGAATAAAGGGTTCCTATAATCTTCTAAACTTGAACCTTCTTCATATTTTTAAATTATTAGAAGAAATACCAAGAGGTGAATGTTGCAATTCAAGAGAATGGTAGAGGCAATGAACTCCAACTAATCCATCTGTAACATTATTCTTGTCTCTACCAATCTCCTCTAAATTTCTCTTGACAAGACCTTCTAAATTAGTCATGTCTACAAGAGGTCCAAGCACCCCTCGATTATGCTCAAAGGGATCCTCAACCAAATACTAAGGTAAACAAGGCTCCATCTCATCCTTATGCATTTTGTTCAACCTTGCCTTCCTCTAAAATTCCTAAACCTATAAAATACATAGCTATCTACACATGACAACATGGTGAAAAAATAAGAAAATCCTATAGCATGACATGTTGAATCCAGATAACCAAATTCAAAAATAATTTAATCTATAAGTATAAATAGTTTGATAGTAGAAACTTTATACATATAAAAATATGATAAATGTGTGATTATTTTTCTTTCCAATCTATAAATTTTTTATGTGCTTGGCTATATAATTGAGATGATTCACTCATTTAATGTAATGATAAAAATTTAGTATGTATGAAAGAAATATTTTTGAGACATCAAGCTACCATTCTACATAACTCTCACATGGAAAGAAGAATATTATTTTATTTTAACTAAAGAAATTGTGTGTACTCTATCTTGAAAATTACTAATTAATTTTGAATTATATACTTATAGTTTAAAATAAGAGCATCCTTTGTAACATGGAATAGATAGGTTAATTAATGAAATAAAATATTTGTTTATATTAAGAAAAATTTGCAAATATATGGAACTCATACATTGAGGAATTGACTAAGATGTAACTCTGTATGAGAATTAAGATGCTCCAATAATTTATATACCTTCTTTCAATAATTAACATCAGAAATTAATACTTGGCTCATATTGTATACCCACCTCCCAATGGTCTTGGAATGGATGCATTTAGATGGAGAAGGATTTCAAAAGGCTCATGGTACTTGTGGACCCCTCAAATGAATGATATATAACACATGAACTTTACTTATGAAATTTGGTCTTTAGTTGTTGGCTTCTAGTATGAATGTTATCTATAAGGTGGAATTCTTAGTTAAGACTCTCAATCTTCCATTGTTGGTTTCTAGTGTGATTATACAATATGAGCCAAGTATTAATTTATAATGTTAATTATTGAAAGAAGGTTTTGTTTCATAAGAAGAGGTATGCTGACATATTCCAAGGCATGTTATTATCCACAATGTATGATACTTCTTCACATCTCTACCAAGTTCTAAACAGATACAAATCTGCCATTTCCATGGAGGATATTGATGATTTAAAAATAAAATATCATGCCATTTCTTTCTTGAGAAGTCATGTTTGCATTCATGATTTGAAACTTCCATCTTCATCGAAAAAGAAATTATGTTATCGTTATGTGTCTGATATTAACAGATCAAAACCTTCTTTTGAGCATGATCACCAACACAAAGGTAAATGAGTGGAAACAAAAGAAAGCTCGATTAATGGCTTTTAGCATGTTGGTGGAAAATCTGCATCTTTTTGAAAGTGGCTTCCCAGCTTATCAGTCTTATGTTTAGTAAGGTTTTGTAATCTCCAGTGTTATGTATTTGGGTCACAGGTATATCTAGTATGATGTCTTCTTTTTGGTATTTTGGGTGCATAAGAGAATGTGCATATGTACTGATGTATTCAACCAATGTGCTTTTGTAACATTGTAATCAGATAATTGGTTATTTGTACTGGGACCTCACTAGTCTTTTTGATATTTTGTAAAATTTGTTACTCGAACTGCAACTAGGGTTTTTCTTGCTGGTTTTTTCCCACTAGTATGTCCGCCTGAACCAGCTATATGTAAAATATTATATATAAATAAAATTATAAGTGGTCTCCCACCTTTGCTTACAAAAAAAAGTTCTTGTAAATTTCCGCATCTTTTTCCTTGACACAGTTGCTATTTTTCCTACAACAAGATTTTCTTTTATGCAAGGTCCCACTCACTCCAAGATAAGTACAAAAAAACTATACTCGTAACACCTAGAATGTAAGATGACCAAGGCTTAATACCAAATGAAAGAAAGTAGTGGTGTAAAAATATTCCTACACTAACCTTTAAGGGGAGGTATGTACAAAATAAAAGATCTTGTACTCATAAAAAACACACCAAAAAAATGTACCATGAAAGATTGTTTACATGGGGAAAACCATTTTGTGACAAAACCCCACATTCCAAGAAAAACCTATTATAATATTTAACAACTACGAGATTACAATACAAATCTTAAAGTCTATTCCTTTATAAGAGTATCATCAACATTTAGATTCTAGAGAATTTTCAATAGCATAACAATACCTACAAGCCAATCATATGAATCATGTGATATTATATACTCAAGCAGTAATAAATGGGATGTTTTGAAACTATACATTAAAAGTGGTTTATTGAAACCATGAGTGAAAATAATTCAACCACAATTTTTGTATTCCACTTTGATATATTCAAACCCATTAAAATATTTGTTATGATTTTTCATAATGTTGGTCAATACTTTACTGTAAATATTCTATAGTCATGCTCTTAAATGTCATAAGAAAATGTCATAAGAGGGTTTCCTCTTATAAAGCTTTAATGATATTATATGCTCTTAGAACATCTTAGACACCTCCCAAAGAATTCAACAAATGACAAATAACTACCAACACAAAGTGAAATGCCTCATTTCCTAATATGAGGACAAAATAATAAATCAAAATATTAGGATGCAAGGTTGACCCACCTTTCCCAATACTTGGCTAAGTTTATCATCTATTGAGGAGTGGATCCCAACAACAATTTTGCTTAGTTCTTACTACTAATCCAAGGAATACCTATTCATTTTTTCTTTATTGTATTCCTAATGACTCCTCATCTCAATTTAAATTGTGGGAATGGATTTTTAAGCCCTCCCTATGACTAAATGGCTACAAGGAGGTGAATATGATATGGTGGAAAAAACCAAGATACAAGTTGGTTTAGTTCTCATAAAATCTCTAAAAAATAATTGAATTCCTACATCCTAACTAGAAATACCATGATGGGTTTAGATCCCACTTTAGACCAAAAATATTCTTATACTCATCACTAGTTCACTTGGACCAACTAAAGAGATGGTGAACTAAGGGAAACTTAGTTGTATTGATAGATTTTACTTAGATATTTCTCTTTTCATTGTCCCCTCTCCACAAAACACCCTTATTTAAGTAGATTCTATTAAACCTATCTCACATATCACCTCCCAATTCTTTAAACTTTTCAAATTTCATATTCCTCATACCTAATAATTTATCCTTCAAGCTCAACACTTCCCACCTCAATCAAATTGATCACCTTGCTTCCCTAATATCCCTTTGCTTGATGTTCTTAGACCTCAACAAAATGGTAATTGGATACAATTGTGGAATGATGCGATTAAATCTATTGCACTACCTTACTATGACCTTACAATAAGAATATGGCTAGAAAGAGATCTATAATGGAAAAAAAATATGGATCCAAATAGAAAAAAAAAAAAAATTGGCTTTAGCACTTACTAATAACTTTTTCTACAATGAGTGGTTGGTTCCGTTGAAATAAAACTTAGAAGATTTGAACTTAATTGTGGTAGAGGATCTCAATTAAGAGATAGGCTACATTGGATGAAAGGATATAAGGGATACAAATTATTTTTTAGTTATCTCGAACATATTTACATTCTCAAGAGTGGATAATATCTATCGTTGATCAAGAGAGGTAGTTCCATGACAACTCTAATGATATTAAATCCATTTTCCTCCAACATTACAAATAATTTTTAATTGATCTAGTTGAAGGAGATCCACTTCAAGATATAGTTGAGGAATTGATTGGCACTTGCATACCCAAAATAATTGGTCTCAAAAAATAGGCACATTTAGATAATTTATTCACCCTTGAGGGGTTGATATTTCCTTGAAGGATTTGAATACTCAAAAAGTCTTGGAATAGATGGTTTAGCTACACAATTCCTTAAAACAATATGTCCATTCATCAAGGAGGACTCTATGAGGTATAAAAAGTAGCTTTATCAAAGGGATCCATCATTTAAATTCTATTAATCAAGGGTTGATAAATTAATTCCTAAAGGAATTTTTTTTTTTTTATCTGAGGGTGGATACTAATTACTCTTCTTAATACCTCCTACAAGATTGTGGCTAAATCCATAGCTAAAATAATTGAACAGATGACACAAGAAATTGTAAGACTAGAAAAAACTATATTTATAAGAGGGAGATTTAAATTATAAAACTTGAATCTTTTTAAGGTATCTCATTAGATTCTACTTACTCTAACTTAAATTTAAAAAACAACATTAAAATCCACAAAACAAATTTCAAAGACATAATAAATTATTACAATATTATTTAAAAATCTAATTGTAATGAACATGTTATAGTAATAAATATTCAAATTTTAAATCTATGAAAATATATATAACCAAATGATCCTTAGTTTTCATATATAATTTGTGATGAGAATGTTGAATATTATAATTTTTTAGGCCAATCTTTAGGCACTAATTCACCATTGTTAAAATGATCCTTAGTTTATTCATTGTTTTTTTTATGATTATAATTTTTTTCAATTTCTATTAAACCAAACTCAAAATAATGGTATAGATTAAGATTCTTGTCTTTATCATAATTAGAAGTTGTATAAATTGTTAAATTATATATTTTTTAACATATATAAAATGTATGGTTGGATTAGTGAGATATTTATAACAAGTATGCAATATATTTAATCATATAATTATTTTTGTAATAGAGATGAATAATTAAATAAATGCTATAACAATATATAAGAGTTAGATAAAAGAATTAAAATTAAATATATTAATAACAAATAGTGATACTATTATTGAGGGTAATATAAAGGGGGGTCGTCATACTAAAATAAGTCGCAAATAAAATCACCCGAGTAAGAAAAGTATTTTATTGATAATCTTATTAGGGATGCTAAGATGGTAATAAAAGTTTTGCAAGCAACAATGAGCTGACAAATAATAGTGTTTATGCACTATTGTAAATATATATATATATATATATATATACATTATTAATATTATTAATAAAATTTATTATAGTATTGATATGGGTATTAATGGATGGTATTTGTAATAGTATAAATGAGGGTATATGTAAACATGATATCACTATCACATTAACATTTCTATTATGAGTAAAGTTTAATATTATTTGTGAGTAATAAAATTGATAGAATGTTTGTATTAATTGTAGAGGGA
Organism: Sequoia sempervirens; assembly: GCA_007258455.2. Taxonomy (NCBI): domain Eukaryota; kingdom Viridiplantae; phylum Streptophyta; class Pinopsida; order Cupressales; family Cupressaceae; genus Sequoia; species Sequoia sempervirens. Next base: position 122,933,263 of record VDFB02271358.1, read on the forward strand.
GCCTTAATATCATCGAGTATTGTTAATACTCTTATCAATATTCATATCAATAGTTACCTTAATACTAATGTTAGCATACTTAACCTTATTAATGCTCATTGATAATTGGATAGCATTTTTGGAAAAACCTTTTATAGATGTTGAAATATGAGAGGAAAATAAATAAATAAATGCAAACCATATAATTATTCATGTTGTTATTACCATCAAAAGTTACATATTTAGTACTTTAAATGCCATCATTGGGTCATGAGGAACTATCCTAATAATCATAATACCATATTGACATTACTGTCAACAAGAAATGGAAGTAGAAACAACTCATTGTTGGTTACGATGACATAACCATTATAATGAGAATATTATTAGTGTAACCATTAAATTGTGATACTTGCAAATTTAATATTTAAAGTATAGTTAATAATGAGATATGCATTAATAATAGTATCACATTAGCAAGTTAAACCAACAAATTAATTAAAGAAAGGATGTTAATTCTATTGGAGATGGTTATTGTTGCATCATAAACGCTTAAAGCATTAATTAGCGTAATTAAAGGATTCAAAAAAAAATTATTGGGTTTTTCTAGTGAAAAATTATGGGCATAACAATTATATATTTTTTAACATATATAAAATGTATGGTTGGATTAGTGAGATATTTATAACAAGTATGCAATATGAATTCAAACTTTATTAGATTTGATTCTTAATAAATTAGTTTTAACGATTCAATTTATAGCTTTATGCAATCTATAAGTTTAAATAGTTTGATGGTATCTAAACTTTATACATATAAAAATATGATAAATGTCTGATTATTTTGCTTTCCAATCTATAATTTTTTGATGTTCTTGGCTATATAATTGAGATGATTCACTCATAATGTAATGATAAAATTCATCCTCATATGGAGGATTTTATATTATCTTCCATTAAATTCATCCTCTTTATGAGATTCTTATGGAATATTGATATTCTAGTGTGAATTCTTAACTTTAGACATATCTTAACTAGATAAATTTAGGTTCAATGAAGGCAATAGAACTTTTTTTTCACTTACATCATCCTATTTTGAAGTTCATTTATGTTAACAACTATTAGATTAGATATTTTTATCCCCAATTATTTTCAAATAATTTTACACTAATCTTTGTTTTTATTCTTTCTTTCATTGTTTCATTTAAAATTTGAACCATTTAAGGATGCTATGTTATAGATTATAGTTGTCTTCCAATTCTTTTTAAATTGTTAATGGTATGAAAATATTATTGATGAGTAGATGAATTATTACAAATATTTTAGATTTGTATTCCCTTTATCTAGATATATTATTTACCAAAGTCTCATTGCTCTTTTAGGTGTACTATATATATATAACATGGAGAATGTAGATCATGTTCCACCTGAGCCAGATTCTTTGTTTGCAAATACCACTAATGAGATTAAAAAATTGAGAGACTCATTAGCACAAGGTGCAAACCCTGGGATATATTTTGAACCATGTACGTCAATATTAAATAGTTTAGAAAAACTAAGAGATGAACTAGAGAGGACTAGTGCATATTCCCTAGATAGAGTAGTTGTTATTCTTTCCCGCATGTGGGAAGAAGTACATGGTGATGTTCCTTTGAAACAAATATAGGATAGTGTGACCAAATAAATGATAAAGAACACTTGGTTTCCTTTTTATCAAAATATATGTAAGGTTAAGGGATACTAGGTCACTAGATGTGTTGATCATGCTATGGCTGAATTGATCTACCCACAATTTCTTGTAGCACATGGTCAATACCCAAACAATGACCAGATTCCATTATATTTTGTTCAGCAGTTATATGTTGAGGTCCATTTGGGCCTCAAAGTCAACTACCTGGACATTCCACCATATGTTGGTCAGGGGCATGGAAGGATTTCTGATAGGCCCACCTATCACCAAGGAGATAAACTAGCCCCAGTGAACATTAGGGCATTGGTTGGTGAGAGGTCTCTTGCTCTCACCCCATCTCTAGCCCCCATAGCAAATGGGGATGTCGTTGCTTCCCAAAAGGAAGCAATTGACACTGTAGGTGACATTGCGGCTACCACCACTAGGATATCTGATGATCATGTAGGTCAGTATTTGATGTCCAGACATTCTTGATCCATGCCATTTTCAGCACAGTGGATCACCATGGATCCTTTTACAGTGGTTGGCATCCCTACTCCTACACAGCTTGATGCACTTACAGGAGATATGGCACGCAGGACTCTGCATTGTTTGGTTGAGGACATGTTTGAGGCATATGCCCACTTTGCATCAGACTATGGGATTGGTATAGAGCATGTTAGAGATTGTTTGGCTGCACACAGATTTCGTTCAACTCTAAGATCCCATCACTCTCAGCCGAGCACTGCTGCGCATTAGGATCCATCTATAGTTAATTTGATAGTTGCACAGACTATGGGGTTTACTAATATGTTGATTGGTTTTGGTCATCATCACCGATGTCATCTCACCTTCATAGTCCTCTACATTCATCATTTATGGCACAACATGGGATAGATCAAATGGATGCAGATGTTGATTCGTCACTTGACCATGTGGTGGATATGGCAGAGGTGGCCCTTGCAGTGGACTTAGGTCATCCGATATCAGATGATGTGCATGTATGTGTGCATGCGCATATTTCAATTCTTTTTTCATTATTTTTAATTTTTTAAAATATAGATATTCATGAAAGTTGATAAACACCGCCATATATTGTTATATACGCGCCCACTCTAGCCTTGTGAGTCCATATAAATTGTGATCGGCATTGACTACGTGTGGATATCTCTTCCAATGGACATGTAGAGTTTTATAATCACACATGTATATGTACATGCAATATTTATGTATGCATAGATCTAGATTGATATTTAAAAATACAAGTTCATTTAAAAATAACTTTCATAAAATTTATTTAATATAAATTATATGTATTTAACACATCATGTACAAAATTTTATTTGCAGGGCTCAGCACATCCATCAGAGCAGGACCATTCTTATTCAAATGGTCGTTCGACTAGGAGTAGGCATTCATATTAGGCCCTACACACTAGATTTATGATCTTGACCACATGTATTTTCTTATATGATGATATTTAGTATTTGAGATTTGATGATCTCTAACTTACATTTGCTTATATGATATACATACATTTTCTTATTTATTGATCTTTAGTATTTGACATTTGATGATCTTTAATTTACATTTTTTTTATATGATATTCTTATATGATATATAAATACATTTTCCTCTTTGCTTATAATATGTGTTATGTTTATACATTGAATCCCTTTACATGTATGTGCATATGTTTGCTTATGGTTTAAACATGTTTAGACATAATATATGTATGCATTTTCTTTAAATATTCAATATGCATACATGTTTTCTTATTTTATGATCTCTTACAACTTACATTTCCTTATATTCAATATACATTTGATCTCTAGTAGAATTTTAGGGAAATCAATGCCACTTTATAATTAAGTTCATTCATGTTTATCACAATAAATATTTTTTTAAAAATGACTTAAGCAACATGAATCATTGAGTTGAGAACAAGATATAATATTTTTGACAAGTAACTTGAAATTCAATTCAAATTATACCTCTAGATTATACATTTTTGACAAGTATGTATGAGCATATAAAACTAGCAGAAACTTCTCCCACTTATAGCATCATGTCTTATCAATTTGTTTGCTTGCATAAATAAACATCACTAATATAACATCATCTCTCACTTTTGTTTGCAAAATATTTTGTGACATGTAGGAAGGGCTCAACAAGCAGGAAGTTTTCATGTTCAAGTTGAGCCAAATCTAGACATTGGATCAAATGAATCTGCTCAAGAACGCATGGTCCTTGAAGATAGGGAGGAGGAACAAGTTCAAACAATGCATGTTGGAGAGGGGTCAGGATCACTTCCTCCTAATTGTATGGATGAGCATATAAAACTAGCTGAGAAGGTGAGGAAACAAATTTCTCATAGAAATTTAGATCATTTACTTGAAATGGATATGGAGAAACTAAAATATTATGCCAACCAGCCTAATAATAAGAAAAAGAGGTCAATGACTAAATTTGTAAGTGGAATGATCAATCATCATTTCAATAATATTGATACACTTGAAAAAACCCAATTGTTATCATGTTTACTTCTTTGTGATGAACTCAAAGAGTCATTACAATTGTCGGGTGTACATTTGGCATCAAATAAGAAGAAACACATGGGATTACAAAAGGATATTGTTCAAAATGTTAAAAAGGGTTTAGATTCCATTGGGAAAGGATCTCGATCAGTGGATAAGGCCACTACAAGAAGGGTGATGTTGACATCTATTGTACATCAAGATATAGCAAGAAAAAGAAAAATGTCTACACTTTCAACTTAAATTGGTTATAGTAGAACAACATTGATAAAATATGAGAAAAAGAGAGTTTTTGGATGAGAGTTTAGAAGGAAATTGGGCAATTATGTGTAGATCTCCCCATTCTGACAGGATTGAAGATGTTGTTAGGAACTTGGTCTCAGGTTTTTGGCATGATCAGGCTCATCCATCATCAAATACTAGAGATGTTATAAGACACAAGATTGGACCTAGTATTTATGAAAATCATATCAAACATTGGCTAGACATAACACAATTTGAGATGTATATGAGCTTTTGTAATGCATATCCTCATATAAAGATTGGGAAAACAATATTTCAAATGTTAAAGCCATATTATGTGAAGATAAACAATTTTTTTGAAACTTGTTGTTGTCGTTATCATATTGAATTTGACCTCTACTATTAGGTGTTTTGAAAGATGAGAGAAGAAAGATGTGGGTTTCAAAATGCACCTCCTAAATAGGCAAGTTTGTTCATAAATTCTATATTATGTGATCATGAAAATGGACCCCAAATAAACTGCATAAAAGGAATTTGTGAGATATGTGGAAATTTGGCTAAATTTCCTTCGAGAATTGAGGATACTGACCTAACAAAGATAGCAAATTGCAAGAGGTAAGTACTATTTCTAGAGAGTTTATTTGTTTCAATTTCTCATAGATTGTTATTTGGATTCTCTTTGATGTAATGTTTCATTGATTGTGTGGTTTATTAGTTATTCACATATTTTACTCACACAGGTACAAGTATGTAAAGTTGCTAAAAAAATTTGGGAAAAAATCCACAAGGTTGAACTATGTAGAAGAGGAGATTCCCATTGGAAAATTTATGGAATATTTTCAAAAATTGATACGACCATACATATAGCAATCCTTTTTTTCTAAGTGGCAAGCACAACAATTTCAAACATTGAGAGATACTTTCCCACATGGAACAGTTCTATCAGTAGTTGACTTTGCAGAAAATTACTCCTTTGTACATCAAAAGGAGATTCAATCAGAGTATTACTTTTCAGAGAAGATCACTATTATGGTTCATGTGTGTTATTGACATGCACAATCATAATTGGATGGTGTTGAGAGTACAAATGAAGAATGAGCCATTAAGAAAGAATATCACTTTTATTTTAGTGATGATAAAGAGCATGACACACTTTTTGTCCAACATTGCTTTACAATATATTTTGAGAATTTGAAAAGCAGGGGTGTAAAATTTGAAAATCATTTTATATGGTCAGATGGATGTGCGGCACAATTCAAATCTTCACAGCCATTCTATGCACTTTGTAGATATCATAAAATCTACAAAATACGACATGTTTGGAGTTTTTTTTAGAGTGGGCATGGAAAGGGTGAGCATGATGGAGTAGGAGCTTGCATCAAATGAGCTTTAACAAAGCATCAAATGAGTTATCCAAAAGATCGTCTAGATAATGCACATGATGTTGTTGAATGGTGCAAGAAAAACTTTGCATCAAATGTGGTCGGCACATCTTCAAGAACAAACCGACACATTCCACATAGAGTGTTTTGGGAGATATCAGATATGTATAAATTACATTAAATCAAAAATTAAATTTATTTAAATTTAAAATATATATATATATATATATACATATTTGTTCACATAAGTTTTTTGTTGTACATATGTATCTAGGTGTGGATAGAAGATTGATGCATGGATGCAAGAGGGTAGAAAAAACAAGATCTTTGCATTATGTTAGGAGTTCAAATAGTCACCATTGATGCATATTAGACACAAGGGATTACTCTTGTTTTTGCACTGAGTGCATTGAGGGAAACTCTGATTATGCATGCAACAATCAAGAACTTGGATATGTTGGTAAATGGGATACAATGCCACTAGTTGTTTCAGAAACATATGATGAAGACGAGGAAGAAAGATTTGAAGACATTCCTTTGATTTCAATTGATTATGACCATATTTTAGGATTGGTTAGAAAAGGTACACGTGTAAGTTTTCAATAATTTAAATGATATATATATCTAGTTAATGATCTTTAAGAACATTTTCTAGTTTTTGAATTTTTTTATGTAAAATTTGGTGTCTGAGATGTTTTTTAGTCATTGGAGCCTAGAAGCAGGTGTTATTTGTATTTGTGTGTTGCATGAAGAGAGAATAAACTATAACCTGGCTTGAAATGATGATGGATATCTCCCATGGGTGGAGGTTTGAATTTAAAAGTTTATGAACGTGTATTCACTTCACATTACATTATGAACGATGTATATGTTGTACAAACTGAAGGCATGAAAATGTTGCATTCATATATGTCTTACCTTAGGTTCATGTGTTTACCATGCAGGTTTTGTTGTAGTGCAAAGGACATATCTAAAACAAGTCAAAGTTGTTCAGCATGGGATTCATTTTGTTGACTATCAACCTGATAACAAGGTATATCAATATAGTCACTTAATAATTGCTACAACTCTACATATTCATGCAGTTCCACATGCACGTGGCCAAAGAAAATAGAGACTAGATAGTTGATGATCATCAAAAAATTCTACATGTTATTGAAGAGCGGGCTGAACCAGAATCTTTGACTTAGATTATATCCATGGTTTTCAAGTTCACTTGTAACCCTATACATGTTCAAATGAGAACTTATAGTAACTTGTACATAGTTGTAAGTCATTTTGCGAAAATTACAATTATATGTACATATTTGTTCCATTGAAAATTCTTAAGTTCAAGAATCTTGGATAGCATCATCTCTCACTTTTTTTGGCTGCATGTAAACCCATATATATGCTTTCAATCCTTATTTAAAATGTAGTGAAGTTTTTTAAAATCATTTTTTCCTAAATTACAATTATATGTACATATTTGTTCCATGGAAAATTCTTAAGTTCAAGAATCTTTGATAGCATCATCTCTCACTTTTTTTGGTTGCATGTAAACCCATATATATGTTTTCAATCCTTATTTGAAATGTAGTGAAGTTTTTTTAAATCATTTTTCCTAAATTACAATTATATACAACCTATATTTGTTTCATGGAATTCTTAAGTTCAAGAATCATATATATACTTATATACAACTTATATAATTTGTTCCATCGAATTGTTCCTTAGGAAATTATGTAAATTTTAAAATTAGGTATTATCTAATTATAAAATTATTGTACACATATATAAAACATAAATCAATGCAAATAAAAAAATAAACCCTAACCTTTAAACCCCTAGCCCTATA
>VDFB02271358.1:122941008-122979265 GCA_007258455.2 Sequoia sempervirens
AAATTTCCCATTCTCATTTTCTCTCATTTTATGATAGAAATTTTATGTTTTTGTGATTCAAATCAAAATCCTTTCATGTCTTGTTGCTGTAAGTTGTGTTTTAGAATTGCATAGTTTCAGATTGTATGATGTATTTCATCCAGAAATCTCCATACAAATTACTGATGAAAGTATGTGCCAGTGAGATTGTGAGAATTATTGTCATAGAAAAGCTATTGTGGGAGTTGGTGCTTGAATCTCATAAATTTTAGTGGAATATCTGTTAGTTTTAAGTTTTAATTTTAGTTATCCTTCTCCTTTTTCTCAAAAAATCTTAGAGTAAGATTCATTTTTTGGAGAACCCGCTTACTCTAGAGATTCCTTCTTCATTCAGATCACCCACATCTGAAGAAGGTTTTCATGTTTCAACAGATAGTCATATTTCTGCAAATTTGACAAAGGGTGCATATATGATTGACAACAGGTATGTAAGGGAAATAAGGGGCATCTTGGAGTAACATCCAAGAACTGTAGTTCCTTCAGTAACTTTCAGTTCGATTAGATTGCCTCAAAGACATGTACAGCTATGTCCTAAAGCGGAAACAAACACAGTTTATTTCTCACATTAAATCTTTTGAGAGAAGCACATGTAAAATTCAACAGCATACTTTAACAACAAACATGAAAGACGAGATAGAAAATAGAACACAAAGATTTATGTGGGGAAAATCCTTTCAGATAAAAAACCCCACTCTCCAAAGATTGAGCCATTGTATTATTCAGCAACAAGATATTACAATACAATTCAGGCTCTTAGCCTTTCCAGAGATTACATCTTGTTCATTCTGGATTCAACCTGGTAGCAGACTCTCCTCTTTATACATCCCTGATCAACCTCTGAGTCAAACAATCTTTCCACTGTTGCAATACCCTCACACAGTATCTAGTGCAGATCATCAAGAGAGATCAACCATGTTGTTTGATCAAGAGAGATCTCGTTAGCATTCTAACCCCGCCTCTTGCTTTTCTATTCCAACCTCATGGCCCTAGCCTTTTGGCCAGCCTCTCAGCCTTCACTCTACTCGCTCTCTTACTCTCTCAGCCGTCCTTGTCTCGTGCTTCAAAATGTCCAATGCATACGTATACATTCATTCATACAGCCTCTGTGAAATAGTTTGAACAACTGTCAGAACACACCTGTCAGCCACTAGTCTCCAGCTCAGCACAACTGTCATTCATTTTCCCAACTTAGACATTTCCATTCCTTCACACAGAAAGATTCCTCATTCATCCTCCATGCAGAAATGATTACAAACAACACTGTAGTCGGTTCATATCCCCTACGCCACTCTGATTGGTCCAAGAGAATCCACATAAGATAGTCTCCCAATCGATCAAGAGAGATTAACTATCCAGCATGTCGGTGAGACACTCATCGTGTCTCCCCGATGCCACAGTGTTTGAATATCCCACATTGGCAGAGAATATTAATAGCCAATAGTTTATAAACAGACGCCCATAGTCATTACGTATCCGCGAGCCAACCCTTTTACCAACTGCAGAGACCAAGATATCACCAAGAGTCATTGCTATTACCAGGAGGTCACAGCGAGTTCACCAAGTCACAGTGAGTTCTCAAACCAATCAGCAAGACTTACTTCTATCGGCAAGACCTCACAACGAGTTCCAAAGGTCATAGCAATTCCAACACACTCGTCGGCAAGACAACCAAGAGTTGCTCAGACATCATAGCGATATCACATCCTCGCCAAGAGGTTACACCAAGACTTCCCCCACCAGTCGGCAAGACAAACTGCTATCGCCAAGACATTACAGCGAACACTTCAAGTCACCTCGAGCACACTCCACACGGAAGACATATCGGCCAGACCAAGGCATAGTCACTTAGACCTTACACTGAACACTCCACAATCGCCAAAAGTTATACCGATGCTGAAGACATTACTCCAAAGATCACAAGTCATACCAAGCAATCAACAGTTGGCAAGAGATATCCATATCGGTAAGACTTCATACCGAAGTCTTTGTATCACCGTGAAGACTCCAAATGTATCCTCGTTAGAAAGACCTTAACACATCGCTGGGACATCTCCCCGACACCCTTGAGTCAGCTCAATAAGATCAACACTATTGGCCAGAGATCTCCATTCGATAAAATGTCATGCCGAATGCTCCCTGTTACAGCGATAGACATCATTCGGCAAGACATCAGCTCTGTCTCAGCGACATGAATATCTCAAGTGGATTTAGAATAGCTAGTCGGCCAGACAAACAAGTAGTCTCAGTGACCTTGCTTATTCAGAAGTTACAGCCTGTGAGATTGAGGCATATAATTCCAACAAGGTACATTGGTCATATGCTTGAGAACTTCATGTTAATTGCAATAATGTAGATTGGGGTTTAGTATGAGATGATCGATTGCAGGTGTTCATGGATACATGGAGAATAAGGTGAGGTTGCAATTTTCTTGAGATGAGAAAGGTGTTGATTTCAGTAGAAATTCTAAGTAGGCTTCACCTTGGTTGGACATGAGTTCAACAGATACCAATGAAGAGATTGCTCTTGGATGATTCATGGTGGCTTGTATATCTTGGAGGAGCATTCTCTTTTCCCACTCTTGGTCTTTTCAGCAGTGAAGTCTATTTGAGAGATATTTTCCCATTATATCTTTTAGATGTTTTTTATGTTTTCTTTCATGTTATGGATCTTGAATTTTTATTTAATGGTTTTGTAGGATTCATAGTGGAAGGTGGACCACATGGATTATCTCCTTAAGCTTTTATGTGATATCATTTTTTGATGAGAGCTGGTAGGATATAGTTATATTGGTTGATTTCCTAAGATGGGAAATGAGGTAGTTTAATCTTCTTTGAGAGGCTTACATCCATGATTGATTACATGTTACATATGCTTAGTTTGATCTTGGTGATTGAACAGTTGGGTATTGTTATGGCCTTTCCTATGTGATGTAAAGGAGATCATACTTGACACAGCTGGCTTTTAGAGCTGTATGTAGGAGGATGCTCTATAGGTATATGTTCTGCAAAGTTTCTCTCTTTAGTCTAGGTTGTCTTCCTGGAAGTTTGATTTCATTTTACATTGGTTTAAGGTTTAGTTAGAGCCTTTGTTTTCACTCAAGTTCTTGAGTGGTAACTTGGAGGTTCTCTATCTCTTTCCTATGTTGGGTGTGAAGAACTTGGAAGAGCTCTGGAAGACTATTGAGAGAAATGATTCTTGTAGTAGTTGGTTGCAAGTTGTGCATATCATTGTGGATATTTCCTTAGTACTACATAGTTATACTTTCTAAGTGTTTTTATTGGTAGAATTTTTATGCCTTTTATCTTTTAGATTTGGCATTACCCATGTAGTGGGAGTACATGGATGTGTTTGGTCTTCTTCGATTGGTTTGTACATGGTGCTTGTATCTATGGTTGATGGGTTGGTTGTGTTGGTTACATGATTTTAATAATGTGGATATCTTGAAGGTATGAGAGATTGGATGGATAGCATGAGTTGTGGGTGTTATTTTCAGTCGAGTGGGTTGATCATTTGGATGGGGGTAGTCATTTTTTTCTAGTTGTTGTTCTAGCTGATGTTCTATCTTGTTTCTAGAGAATGTCTTCTCACAGTTGTGTTCTAGTTTGGGCCTTGGAAGTTAATGTTGTTTATGCTTCTGTATGGTTTGTTGTTGGTGCTATGGAGTGGTCAGTAAGATCTTCATCAAGTGGGAGATTGTTAGAGATATGTGCCTCAATCTTGCTAACCTGAACCTCCTATAAGAGCAAATACTGAGACACCTAAGATATCCTACCAACGAGCCAATTAGTCTTGAAGGCTTGAAGTGTTTAGATCGGTGTGACAAGTGATTGGTCTTGCCAAAGAGAACTATCAGAGTGACTTGAATTGTTAGCGTGAGTTCTCTGGTTCATATCGACAGTAGTTATCTGGCTGATGAGGTTCATCAGTGAGACTCTTGTCGATCTAAGGAATGTATGTGAAGTAGCCTGAATGAGTTTTGGTATGACTATGGCCGATGAGGTTCATCGATGAGACTCTTGTCAATCTAAGGAATGTATGTGAAGTAGCTTGGATGAGTTTCAATATGACTCTGGCCGATGATCAAATCAGGGTGACATTGGTCATCGGGATGACTTGTGAATGTCACTCTGGTGTTTGTGGTCTAGATGAAGAGTTTTGTTAGGAAGACTCCTGCTAAAGTGAACTGTGTTGGGATGGCATTGGTCATTGGGTAGACCTGCGAATGCTGAACCAACTGTGTTAGTCTAGCCAATAGGTCTAATCAATGTGTTTCTTGCTAATGAATAGATGGCCAAGCTAACACAAGACTTCAGAATGCATCTTACCAATAGTAGATCTCTAGCCAATGTGATCTACTCAATGTGAGTCTAGTAATGGGTGTGTTCGATGTGACTCTTGTCAATGAAAGGTTCTGAACTATAGGGAGTTGAATTTCATTAGGGTGACTTATGATCTCAGTGAGACTTTCTCATTCTTGTCTAATAGTGTTGTTCTTGTCAATGATTTGTTCTAGTCTATCTTCAGTGTGACTCTTGGTGAAGTTCGTGGTCATGATGATTCTCTTGGGACATCAGGGAAACTTGATATGTTGATTGCAATTTCTAGTCTATCGCTGATAGTGTCTATCATGTCGACGGACATGATAGTGAACGTAGGTTGACTGTTACAGACTGCTGAGTTGTATGAATGGAGCAGTTGCCTCTTCGATATGGAAATTGTTGTTTGACAGTTGGTCTATAGGGAAACTAAACAAATCATGTGTACAGGAAATGAACTAATCAATGGTTTGGTTGAATAAGTGGTTTGATATGGAATTTTCTAGGTGAGTGTTCAAACTGTAGGTTGTACATAGCATTGTGACAGGGATAATGTTGGGGTGAGACAGAATGAAGAAGAATGTGAACCTAAGAGGTCGTGAGGTTGTGCTATCCGAAAGGCTGGCTAAGTGAGTGGGCTAATGAAATGAAATGAATCTACACTGTGTGTTGTGTGAGGACATTGTAACAGTGCAAGGATTCTAAACAATGTTGTTGCTTGTATTCTCTAGATGAACAAGATGTAAACTCCTCAAGAGCATAGCTCTAAGATTGTATTGTAACTGTTGTTGTTGTTGATTAATACAATTGAGCTGAGTTTTTTGGAGGGTGGAGTTTTTTACCCAAAATGGTTTTCCCCATGTAAATCTGTGTTCATTTGTTTGACTTCCATGTTGGTTGATTTTGTAATTTGAATCTATGCATAGTGTTGAATCTGGTTAAGTTTTCATGTGCTTTTCTCAAAAGGGTTAATATGGAAAATCAACTATTCCAGTTTCCACTTTATGGCATAGAAGTATGTGTCTTTGAGGCAATTTGAAGGAATTAAAATCACCAAAGGCACTGTTCTTAGATGTTTCATTCTAAGTTGACCCAATTTTCCCTAACATGTTTTCATGATCTCTTAGTGAACGGGAGTCTAATGTCACCTCATCATTCTCATCTAATGAAGCCACATTACTATTGTCAATGTTGTCATTTTCTTGCACCATGATATCTTCCCTAGTAGTAGAGTTTTTAGGAGAGCAAAAAACTAAATTTTCATGGCTTTCAATGGTTGGTTCTTCTAAAATGACTTCATCACAAGGGAGTTAGCAATGGTTGGATTGTTTTTTTATCAATGATGGCATCCTCTTTTTAAACAATATTTTCCCAAGTAGGAGGTGTAGGAGAAGAGAAACAAATAGGATTCTCATGACTCTCATTGATTGGATCTTCTAACACCAAAATATCTTCTTCACCAATAGAATAGATATTCAGAGAATACCAATTGATTGTCACAATTGTCCACTATTGTATTCTCTTTCACTAAAACATTCTCATAAGTGGGAGAGATGAACTTTTTCTTGGCATTATTAGAAAGGTAAGATAATAATATTGTGTGCCCAAAAATGAAAAGTAATTTTATCCACCTTATGCAATGCTTCGGGAATGTAAACAATGTATACCCAAAAATGAAAAGTACTTATATCCAACTTATGCAAAGCTTCAATAATGTAAACAATGTGTATCCAAAAATGAAAAGTACTTTTTCCAAATTATGCAAAGCTTGAGGAATGTAAACAGTGTATCCAAAAGTAGAAAGTACTTTTTTCCATATTATGCAAAGCTTCAAGAATGTAAACATTTTCGGATTTCATGATATTTTCTATTGAAATGATTTTGGAATGATTCAAAATGACTACACTAAATGGATCTTTAGACCTAGATGCATAAAATAGAAATTCCTGAAACTTTCCAAACTAATACTGTAGGTTACCAATAGGCCTAGGAAGTGCAGAAAACCACAAAATAGCTTTCAAAAGTTGGTTTTTGTAGGCCTTGAAGGAATCATTTTTCTAGGGCCGAATGAGTCCCTGTACAGGTTTTTTTAAATGAAAAATGCAATTTCTAAGTATTAAATGTGTTCTCTATTTTAGGTCTAAGATTGGTACTTCTATAACAGAATTTTCTAGAATTTGATTTGTAAATGCAAGTGAAATTAATGACAAATGATGAACCATATGAAACTTTTTGAAATTCAATTTTGACTCAATTTTTGAATGTAAATGATTGAGCATACACTAATATGCAAGTACTATGCAAAATTAATCTAACATGATGTAATTTTTGTAGAATTTTTAGATTTAAAATGAATACAAAATGCAAGTTTACACCTAAAATGCAATGCAACTTTATGCCAAGTTTAGAAACCCTAAATTCAATGAATAAATACAATCCTATATTGAGGGTTTGAATGCACTCCAAATCATAAATTAAAATGTTCAAATACTCGGGTTCACCAAAATGAAACATAGAAAAAATGGTTAGGGTTCAAACACATAGGGTTTTATACTAAATTTGGAATGTTTCACCAAACTTACTATAAATTGAAAGGGAAAAATGGGGTGAATGAACCAACCTATTCTTCTATTTCATTTAGGAAATGAGATACCTCAAGTTAAAGTCCACTTTCAACCCTTAAGTGAGTGAATTCTTTGAGGAACCTTGCAATTTCCCTTTTTTGTGTTTAGACAAGAGTCTAGGTCAAGTAACACTTTGGGGAGAAAGATTAAAAATAGTAACAAAACTCCAAAATGCAATCTATCAATTGGATTTAGTAGATTAAACATAAAACTGAAGGAACCTACAAAGTTTATGGTAGATCTAGAAGGGTTAAATGTTGTGTACCTCTCACAAAATAGTTTTTTCATAAGCTTTCTGAGGACTCATGGGTCCTGAGTAGGGCTTTTCAAATATGGTTTTTGGGTTCTCTATTCCTATGTTTACACTTCCATATTCCTAGTTTTCACAACTAGACATTCGAAAATAAATCTGAGATCTGATTTTTTGTGAGATGACAACAAAGGTGACAACAAATGCAACTTTGCAATTTTGAAACTTTGAGATCTTCAACTTGCAAATCTACAACACACAAAGAGGGGGAAAATATTTATTTTTTGTGAATGAGGGTTTTCCTTGGTCAAACCTTATTTTGGTAATCAAACTTTGAAATGAAACAAAATAGCATGAAAGGGATGACGAATGAACAACTCAATGTCACAACTCACAAAACCCTTGAATAAAACTTAGAATATAAATCTGCAACTTCCATGAAATGGCTTCAATGGATGTGGATCTTGAACCTTATATCTTGACTTGAAGTAGTGCTTTGAATAATTGAATGGATCATGAAACCTACATCACCATATTAGCTCCAAAAACATGCATGATGCAAGAAGACTTTGCTATGAAAATTGGATCTTGATTGTTGCAATATATCTTCAATAAATCTACCTTTGAATGCCTTGTATTTCTCTTGAAATACTCTTTAATTTCTCCAATAATTATCACTTGAAAATTCTAGGTGAAACATAGTGAAATAACCTCATATTTATAGATATGTATCCTTAATTTCTCAAAATTCAAATATCACAAGCCAACATCTGAATATAGATTTGGAAATGTTAAAATACCTCTAAAAACTATTTAAATTTAGGTCTTAGGTCTAAGGGAGGACCCATTCACCCATGGACACACATTTCTCCATGAGAAGTGTTATGTTATGGCATTAATGAATGTCGGGTTTCCTCTTTGGAAAATGCAATTAATTAGGCTTGGATTTGAATTAAAGGGGCCAATTAAGGAAAATTAAGCTCAATTAATTAAGGAAGCCCTAAATAAGTGTGAAATTATAAAGGGGTACACTTTACAACACCAAAAATAAGGCACAATTAAGTCCATTTTAATTTAAATTCCTAAATAGGTGTGAAAATGTAAAGGGATACATTTTTCTACACTACAATATTTAATCAAGATCATAACAAAAGCACAAACTAAGTTATACCTTCTTCTCCATGGATAGAGCTCAAGATGCACCCAAGTCTTGATCAATTTTCTCTCAATGATATGTAGATTTCTCGCTCAAAATACTAGCATAATATGGCTAAGGTCAACTCAGGATGTCCAAATGAGGGAAGAAGAGTTGAATTTATAGATGTGAGATGAGAAGAATGAAGGGTTGAGATTGATTGACTTAATAAAAGGTGGAGATTGAGTGGTGGTGAGGACCAAGAGAATTCTAACATGTGTCACAAGGGGGAAAATAAGGGATGAGGAAAGCTCACACATGTGTGAGCACACCTTGGGAAGAGAGGTAGTGGATTTTTGTAAGAGGGTGTAAGAGATAGTGTTGGTAGGTGGGATCTCACACATGTGTGAGATGAGAGCAAGGGGTAGGCTAGGACACTTGTCACCATGTGGCAAGTTTAGGGAGAGGTGAAGGAATTTAAAATTAGAGTAAAATAGTAATGATAATTAGTAAGAATGATTAAATCAATTAATCAAAGATTCATTAATTTTATGGGTTAGGTTGAGTTAATAAACCAAGGGTTTTATTTATCTTGAGTGGAGTTAAATGTTGGAGGATGGGCTAATGATGGTTAGGGGATGGATAAAGCTAATTAATCAAAGATTAATTAACTTAAGTAGGATTAGAATAAATGGGAATGATGGTGGAAATTAATTAAATAGCTCAAATATTTAATTGATTGGAAGAAACCTTACGATATAAAGTGATATAATTAATTAAATAATAAGATATTTAATTAATTATAAGAAGAAAGTGGAATAATTAATTAAATAACAAAAAATATTTATTATAGATTAGGAGGGGTATATTAATTAAATAATATGATATTTAATTAATTTAGGAAGAAATAAGGATAATTAATTCAAATTCAAATTTTTAATTAATTAGGAAAATGATGTCAGAATTAGGTTGTCTACATTTCCCATTATGGGGTTTCACGTATATCTAATGTTCTTTGTGTGGGTGTGTGCATTTTTGTTATTGTTTCATTATTAAGAAAATCAGTGAGTGTTGCTTTGATGATTTGGGGTTCATGTTTGAGAAGTTATTAATGGTAATTAATGTTTAATCAAGTTGAAATTGGAATATATTGACTCATCCTCCTTAGTATATTGTGTGCCCTTCAATTGGTATCAGAATTAAGTTCCTTAGTAGAAGCTTAATAGCTTGAGGTACATCTAGGATGGCACACTCAATTGCTCAAGAAAATTTTTCTTCAAATAAGGCACCACTTTTCGATGGATCCAATTATATGCCTTTTGGAGTATAAAGATGGAAGCATATTTGATGGCTCTAGGGTTTGAGGTTTGGGAATTAGTTGTGGATGGTTATGAAGTTCTTGATAGTCCTAAGGAGATTAGGTCAAAATAAAGGATTTTGTAAATGATTTCAAGTAAAGAAATGTTATTTTATGTGGTTTATCTAGCTTTGATTTTGTGAAGATTATGGATTGTAGGACAACAAAGGAAGTGTGGGTTAAGCTACACAACATTTATAAAGGAGATGACAAGGTAAAAAAAGAAAAGATTCATACCTACCAATGTCAATCTAAATGTCTAAAAATGAAGGAAGAAGAAAGCATTGCTACATTCCTACTCTAGGTTGATGAGGTTGTCAACTCTATTAAAGGTTTTGGTGAAGAAATGAAAGATTATAATTGTGAAAAATGTATTTAGATCCCTTTCCCAAAGGTTTTATGCTAAAGTTTTTATAGTTGAAGAAGCTAAAGATTCAATGAATACACTAACTATAGATAAGCTACATGGAATTTTGACTGCATATGAGATGAGGATTGATAGTGACAAATTTGCAAGGAAAGAGGTGGCTTTAAAAGTGACTAAGAAGCAAAATGATCTATATTTTTAAGATGAGTTAGATTCGAAGGAAGGAAAAATTGTCAAAATTTTGAATAGGGGTACCAAAAAGTATAAAGGTAATTTTCCTTTCAAATGTTTTGATTGTGGAGAAGTAGGACATTTTATGGTTCTATCCATACAAATATTATAACAATGATTATCAAAATAATGGAAAGAAGTGATTTCCAAAATTGAAAAAGTGTTAGAATAATTGGAAGAGTTTCTTCACCAATGAGGAAAGCTATTCATCTAATGATGATGACCAAGACATTGTCGGTAATGAAGGAGAAAAGGCACTATTCATGGCTACGGAAACTACTGAAGGTGATGTAGGAATGAAGTCTGGAAGCAATGATGATGATGAGATAGATCTTGTGTAAGAAGTTATTTGTGCTAGTAAAGAAATTAAAATACTAAAGAAGAGGATTGTTGAAGAAGTGAAATTCAAAGATAAATTATTTCGTAATCTTGAGAAGGTAGAGAAGATGGTCATTGATTTGAAGATTCAAGTGGAAGAAGCAAAGAGGATTAAAGAAGTTATGATGGAAATGTTGTGGATAAGAGATAAGGATTGTAAAAACCTTGAGGTAGAGATTATTTCATTAAGAAAATATCTAGAAAAAGAAAACAGTCAACTAAATTTGAAGTTTGAAAAAAGCATTGAGATCTCGCATCAAATAATAGAAAGTCAGAGATCACCACATATTAAAGCTAGTATTGGTTTTATTGATATATAAAAGAATAAGATTACTGAGCAACCCATGAAGTCGGTTGATGAAATTCTAGAAGAGAAGGGCTCTGAAAGTTCAAAATC
The DNA here is from genome assembly GCA_007258455.2 of Sequoia sempervirens. NCBI lineage: Eukaryota > Viridiplantae > Streptophyta > Pinopsida > Cupressales > Cupressaceae > Sequoia > Sequoia sempervirens. The sequence continues at coordinate 122,952,103 of VDFB02271358.1, forward strand.
TAAACAAGTTGTGACAACCAAGGAAAGAAAAATGGTTAATGATGGTTTCACTCAAGTGCACAGACAAAATAGAAGATCTAAAAGACAAGCTTAAAGAGGACAAGGATACAATACCAGGTTCAATCATTTTTTATTACTATTTTAATAACAACCAATTTAGTTATAAGGCTATGAATTGTAGGAAGATTTCAGAAAAAATAAATAAATAAATTGTTATTAGAAATGTTTTGCACCATTGTGAGGTCAAATTAGTCAAACTTAATAGGTTTGGAAGAAGAAACCAAAAGAACAAAGATTAGAGAAATCCATGGTGGCTCAAATTTCATTACATGCTTTAAAAGAGAAGAATCTATGGATCATTGAGATCAAATGTTCAAGTCACATGATCAAAGATAAGAGAAAGTTCATGCACTTCAATAAGTTTGAAAGAGGTGTTTTAACTCTTGGTAATAACTCAGTTGCTTAGATTATTGGTAAAGTTACTTTAACTCTTGATGGTGGAAAGATAAAAACTTATGATGTCATGTATGTAGAAGGATTAAAACACAATCTTCTGAGTGTAAGTCAAATGTGTGATAAAGGCCAAATATTGTGAAATTATAAAGATAGGTACCGACTTGAGTTAGTTATGGAAGGAAGTAGGACTAACAATGATGTGTATCATCTTAGTGAGGTCAATGGACAAAATTGTTTTGCCATACAAAGAGAAGAGAGTTGGCTTTGGCACAGAAGGTTGAGACATATCAATTTTCATGATCTTGTGAGGATTAGCTCAAAAGGAATGGTCAGAGATATTCCAAAGACCAAGAAACCTCCATCTACTAGTTGCAAACCATGTCATGAGGGAACGCAGATGAAGATCAGATTTACTACTAAGGAATATTCTACAATAAATCCATTGGATTTGATTCATATAGATCTATGTAGACTAATGAGGAAAAAGAGCATTCAAGGTGATAGTTATTTTATGATGCATATTATGATTATTCTAGAATGACTTGGATTAATTTTTTGAAAGGGAAATCAAAATCTTTTCAAAAGTTTAAAGCATTCAATGCGATGGTTGAAAATGAGACCAAAAGAACAATTAAGTGTTTAAGATTAGACCAAGGTGGAAAGTTTACTTTTGACAGGTATGATGAATTCCTTGAGATGCATGGGGTTTAGAGACAATATTATGCCCCTAAAAATCCTTAGCAAAATGATGTTGCTAAGAGGAAGAATCAAACTGTACATGAGATGGTTAAAACTATGTTGAGTCAAACAAAGTTTCCAAATATGTATTTTAGAGAAGTGTTTCAAATAGTAATATACATTTTGAATAGAGCTCAAATCAAACCAAAGACTATCAAGACACCATATGAACTATGGAAATGAAGACTAACTTCAGTCAGGCATCTCAAAATATTTGGAAGAAAGTGTTACATCAAAAGGGATGAAGAACATTTGAGTAATTTTGATTCTATATCTAATGAAGGTATTTTTATTGGATATTCTATGAAAAGCAAGGCATATAGATGTTATAACAAAAGGTTGAGAAGGATTATGGAAAGTGTCAATGTGAGTATTGATGAGATAATACACTCTACTAAGATTCTAGATGAAGAAGACAATGATGACTTAATCTATAGTAATGATGAAGGCTTAGAAAGTGAATTAGAGAATATAGTTGCAAGGACTCTGGCCAAGTATGTTCAAAAGAACTATTCTAAAGATCAAATCATAGGAGATAAAGATAGTGGAGTTAAGACCTGGAGAAGAATTGAGAGAGAAAATGAATAGGTATACTTTGCCTTACTGTCAAAAATTGAACCAAGTTTTTATGCAGAGGTAAGAAAAAAAGGTTGGTTAGAGGTCATGGAGGAAGAGTTAACTCATATTAAGAAAAATGAAACTTGGGAGTGGGTTAAAGCATAATAGTGGTTTACAATTCTTTTTAGGAAGGAATTCTCTTTTTTATTTTTCACCATATCAAGGGGTTTGACCTAACTTATAGGTTTGATCGAACACTATTATATGTTCGACCAAACCTCTAAGTTCAGTTGAACCCATTGTTCGACCGAACCACCCAATTGCCCAATAAAATAAACATATTTTATAGGGTTTAGTCAAACCTGGGTTCAACCGAACCCCCTGAATTAGGGCATATAAAAAAAAAAGTCATTGTCGCGCAATTCACATGACTGTTTGTAAAGCGTCGAGCATGAATAGAGGAGGACGGCGAAAGTGAACAGCGAAGGCGGAAAACCCAGGGAAAAAACATGCACCACATTTCTAAGTTCATCAATCTCTTGATCGAGCCATAGTGAGCAGCAAGTTGGTGATTGAAATTGCGTTTCAAATTGAATTTATTTTGAAAAAAATTTAAACCCTAAATGGAATGAAATGGTTAAAATTTACAGTAGATTTGAAATTAAGTTTTTTGAAATTGAAATTGCATTTGCTTGAAGGTTTATAAAGCCTTTCAAGAACAACAAACTTAATTTCTATTATGCTTTGATGAATGTTCATACCGTGTTTTAAAGCTCCAATTTTGGCACAGGCAGGGAGTGTCGAATTTGACTTTGTAGTCCATTTGTTTGAAATATTTTGCATACCCATTTTTAAAATTTGTCAAACAATTAATGTGCCTTGTCTATGCTTCCACATTTTTCATGCATTTCTACCAAGGCACTACCAATTGCATTTGCTTGAATGTTTCTAAAGCCTTACTTTGTTAACAGATTTTTTTGAGGCATTATATCAAACAGTTCATGTTCCTTCCACATTTTGCATGCATGTCTACCAGGGCACTTGCAATTGCAACTACAACATCTAGTAAAATTCCCCCTTGATTATCTTATTGATGTCCATACCCTGTCCAAAGCTCCCATTTTGGCACAAGCAGGGGGAAGGTTGTGGAATTTGGCTTTACAGTTGTCAATTGCATTTGCTTGAAAGTTTCTAAAGTCTTTTCAACAAACCCATTTGCAAGGATAGCATGATATTATTTAAGTACAAGCTTAAGTTTAAATCTTGCATTTGAAAGCTAAATTGAAATTAAAATTATATGTTTGAGGCAATGCATATAAGACACCCATACAAAATAGTACAAAAGAAAGAGAAAAAATGTAAAGAATGCACTTGTAACCTATACTTGAGAGCATTAAAATTTTGAAATTAAACATAAAGAATATATATATGCTCTTTCAAATCAGCATTGAATATTAGAGGATGAACTACATATTAGGAGTTTTTTTTTTAATATAAATCAGGTAAAAAAATTTCCTTTGACTAGATGAATAAACTCTATTAATATTTAATAGTAAGGTTGTAAATGAAAAATTATTGTGGTTACAAGATAAAAGAAAATAATACTAATAGGTAATATTTATATTAAGGAATGTCATCTCCAATAACATACTTAACACTAATAATTGGGTTATAATCACATTATGTATCATAAATACAAATATTAACATTGATGAAAATATTATATTATGGATAATAATTATAATAAAACATAATAAATTGAAACTTATTTCATATGAACATGCAAGGGAAATGTTAGTATGTATTATAAATAGTAATATTATTATTTAGAGTAAATTTTAATATTGCAATAATAGTATTTACCATTAATGTTATGAAATGATAATAATGTTGTTATATATTAGTAATATAAGCGTTGCAAGTGTTATTATCCAATATATAGTGCCCAATGTATAACAAACAAAACCATTCGCATTAAGAGAAAGCGCTAATAAATATTTCTTTTATTGTTGGTTTTAGGGCATGACCTTGGAGAACCAAATAGTAATGTTGTTAAACATTAAAAATTGTCAATTTTGGAACAAATGACAATACCATTAATTGGAGTAAATGCTATTTTAAAGTTTAAATTTATATTTTAATTTTAGGGTAAATACTTTTGGTTGAATTTATGAATTAGAAATAGAAATTTTGAAAGGGCCCCACCCTTTTACAAAGACCAATAAAGAAACAAAAAATGATCAATCATATTGGCATGGAACAACAACAAGAAAAATATAGTTGTAAGTTAGAAAAATAACATCCAATTATAAATACACCACGAATAGTGGCAATGTGCAATGTATCTAATAAAGAGGGTCATTTTCCCAAAAACATTAGTAGATCTATCATTTCAAAACTTGAATCCAAAATTCTTCAAGGAACTATATCTTATTGTCAACCTTATCCTTTTCCATGAATGAACCTAGTTGAGGTTTGTAATGGATTTTCCATCTTTAGTTTCCAAACTTGAGACCAAAGGGAATAAAGGGTTCCTATAATCTTCTAAACTTGAACCTTCTTCATATTTTTAAATTATTAGAAGAAATACCAAGAGGTGAATGTTGCAATTCAAGAGAATGGTAGAGGCAATGAACTCCAACTAATCCATCTGTAACATTATTCTTGTCTCTACCAATCTCCTCTAAATTTCTCTTGACAAGACCTTCTAAATTAGTCATGTCTACAAGAGGTCCAAGCACCCCTCGATTATGCTCAAAGGGATCCTCAACCAAATACTAAGGTAAACAAGGCTCCATCTCATCCTTATGCATTTTGTTCAACCTTGCCTTCCTCTAAAATTCCTAAACCTATAAAATACATAGCTATCTACACATGACAACATGGTGAAAAAATAAGAAAATCCTATAGCATGACATGTTGAATCCAGATAACCAAATTCAAAAATAATTTAATCTATAAGTATAAATAGTTTGATAGTAGAAACTTTATACATATAAAAATATGATAAATGTGTGATTATTTTTCTTTCCAATCTATAAATTTTTTATGTGCTTGGCTATATAATTGAGATGATTCACTCATTTAATGTAATGATAAAAATTTAGTATGTATGAAAGAAATATTTTTGAGACATCAAGCTACCATTCTACATAACTCTCACATGGAAAGAAGAATATTATTTTATTTTAACTAAAGAAATTGTGTGTACTCTATCTTGAAAATTACTAATTAATTTTGAATTATATACTTATAGTTTAAAATAAGAGCATCCTTTGTAACATGGAATAGATAGGTTAATTAATGAAATAAAATATTTGTTTATATTAAGAAAAATTTGCAAATATATGGAACTCATACATTGAGGAATTGACTAAGATGTAACTCTGTATGAGAATTAAGATGCTCCAATAATTTATATACCTTCTTTCAATAATTAACATCAGAAATTAATACTTGGCTCATATTGTATACCCACCTCCCAATGGTCTTGGAATGGATGCATTTAGATGGAGAAGGATTTCAAAAGGCTCATGGTACTTGTGGACCCCTCAAATGAATGATATATAACACATGAACTTTACTTATGAAATTTGGTCTTTAGTTGTTGGCTTCTAGTATGAATGTTATCTATAAGGTGGAATTCTTAGTTAAGACTCTCAATCTTCCATTGTTGGTTTCTAGTGTGATTATACAATATGAGCCAAGTATTAATTTATAATGTTAATTATTGAAAGAAGGTTTTGTTTCATAAGAAGAGGTATGCTGACATATTCCAAGGCATGTTATTATCCACAATGTATGATACTTCTTCACATCTCTACCAAGTTCTAAACAGATACAAATCTGCCATTTCCATGGAGGATATTGATGATTTAAAAATAAAATATCATGCCATTTCTTTCTTGAGAAGTCATGTTTGCATTCATGATTTGAAACTTCCATCTTCATCGAAAAAGAAATTATGTTATCGTTATGTGTCTGATATTAACAGATCAAAACCTTCTTTTGAGCATGATCACCAACACAAAGGTAAATGAGTGGAAACAAAAGAAAGCTCGATTAATGGCTTTTAGCATGTTGGTGGAAAATCTGCATCTTTTTGAAAGTGGCTTCCCAGCTTATCAGTCTTATGTTTAGTAAGGTTTTGTAATCTCCAGTGTTATGTATTTGGGTCACAGGTATATCTAGTATGATGTCTTCTTTTTGGTATTTTGGGTGCATAAGAGAATGTGCATATGTACTGATGTATTCAACCAATGTGCTTTTGTAACATTGTAATCAGATAATTGGTTATTTGTACTGGGACCTCACTAGTCTTTTTGATATTTTGTAAAATTTGTTACTCGAACTGCAACTAGGGTTTTTCTTGCTGGTTTTTTCCCACTAGTATGTCCGCCTGAACCAGCTATATGTAAAATATTATATATAAATAAAATTATAAGTGGTCTCCCACCTTTGCTTACAAAAAAAAGTTCTTGTAAATTTCCGCATCTTTTTCCTTGACACAGTTGCTATTTTTCCTACAACAAGATTTTCTTTTATGCAAGGTCCCACTCACTCCAAGATAAGTACAAAAAAACTATACTCGTAACACCTAGAATGTAAGATGACCAAGGCTTAATACCAAATGAAAGAAAGTAGTGGTGTAAAAATATTCCTACACTAACCTTTAAGGGGAGGTATGTACAAAATAAAAGATCTTGTACTCATAAAAAACACACCAAAAAAATGTACCATGAAAGATTGTTTACATGGGGAAAACCATTTTGTGACAAAACCCCACATTCCAAGAAAAACCTATTATAATATTTAACAACTACGAGATTACAATACAAATCTTAAAGTCTATTCCTTTATAAGAGTATCATCAACATTTAGATTCTAGAGAATTTTCAATAGCATAACAATACCTACAAGCCAATCATATGAATCATGTGATATTATATACTCAAGCAGTAATAAATGGGATGTTTTGAAACTATACATTAAAAGTGGTTTATTGAAACCATGAGTGAAAATAATTCAACCACAATTTTTGTATTCCACTTTGATATATTCAAACCCATTAAAATATTTGTTATGATTTTTCATAATGTTGGTCAATACTTTACTGTAAATATTCTATAGTCATGCTCTTAAATGTCATAAGAAAATGTCATAAGAGGGTTTCCTCTTATAAAGCTTTAATGATATTATATGCTCTTAGAACATCTTAGACACCTCCCAAAGAATTCAACAAATGACAAATAACTACCAACACAAAGTGAAATGCCTCATTTCCTAATATGAGGACAAAATAATAAATCAAAATATTAGGATGCAAGGTTGACCCACCTTTCCCAATACTTGGCTAAGTTTATCATCTATTGAGGAGTGGATCCCAACAACAATTTTGCTTAGTTCTTACTACTAATCCAAGGAATACCTATTCATTTTTTCTTTATTGTATTCCTAATGACTCCTCATCTCAATTTAAATTGTGGGAATGGATTTTTAAGCCCTCCCTATGACTAAATGGCTACAAGGAGGTGAATATGATATGGTGGAAAAAACCAAGATACAAGTTGGTTTAGTTCTCATAAAATCTCTAAAAAATAATTGAATTCCTACATCCTAACTAGAAATACCATGATGGGTTTAGATCCCACTTTAGACCAAAAATATTCTTATACTCATCACTAGTTCACTTGGACCAACTAAAGAGATGGTGAACTAAGGGAAACTTAGTTGTATTGATAGATTTTACTTAGATATTTCTCTTTTCATTGTCCCCTCTCCACAAAACACCCTTATTTAAGTAGATTCTATTAAACCTATCTCACATATCACCTCCCAATTCTTTAAACTTTTCAAATTTCATATTCCTCATACCTAATAATTTATCCTTCAAGCTCAACACTTCCCACCTCAATCAAATTGATCACCTTGCTTCCCTAATATCCCTTTGCTTGATGTTCTTAGACCTCAACAAAATGGTAATTGGATACAATTGTGGAATGATGCGATTAAATCTATTGCACTACCTTACTATGACCTTACAATAAGAATATGGCTAGAAAGAGATCTTGTAGTACCCCTCCATTTATGCTTATTTTTTTTGTTTGCATGTTTTCATACTGTTAGACTTTGGTACATTGGTTTGGATATTTTGATCGCTGATTTTGAGCGACAGTGGATTCACTTTGTGACATGATGATACATTATATGGCAATATTTGATTTTTGATATGCTTTGTGATAGTGTAGATGTTTTCCTTCAGATGTTATTGCAATGTATATGTTTATGATGGACTAACTGTTATTTAATTCGTCAGTCTAATGTGACGTGTATTGGTGTGGAGAACGGAATTGCATCACTCGCTTGCGAGTGCCCTGTGATATCCGTGATTTTCTCTGCACGGTGTGCCTGTATTATGGATTATATGTATATGCATGTTATTTGTTTGGTTGCAGGATTACAGGTACATGACACTAACTCCACCTGGTTACTCAGGTCTAAGTGTGTCAAGACTCAATGGATATGTTGATTGGGAGGTAGTAACATGGTTCATCCTAGCCTAGTCTTAAACCCAGTCTCAGTACATCGTCAATTTAGTTTGGAGTCTTTGGTTGTCTTGTCTTTTCCTGATTGGATTAAATTGCTTTGATAGGAAAATCTTGTCAATTTTAATGATAGTTTATTATTCTCTAAATTACTTTTATTTAAATTAATTTTTTAAATGTTAGAGAAATTAGTTTTACATGTTATTTAATAAATAAATTAGTTTGTTTGGTTAAATAATTTGATCTTAGAGATTAAATTTATTTAATTAAATAAATTAATTAATTAAATTAAAATTGTTTTAAATTGTGTGTGAATAGATTTAATTTTTAAATTATTTATTATTATTGTGGAAATGGCATTTTGAATTGTTAAATAAAATTGTATTTTTGAAAATTGAAATTTTAAATTTTAAAGAAATTAAATGCATGCAAATCTTGAAAGGCAAGATTGTCGAGAAGTGGTTAAAGATATTTTCTTCTTCTCGACAAGTGTGCCAATGGAATTTATTGTTTTTGTTGAGGAATTTCTCGGAGGTTATTTGGGGATCTGGGAAAATATAGAAGGAAATTCTATTCTTCACGAAAAAATATTAAAGCTCTGTTAAAAATTTTGTTTATGCTTTTTGGTATTATTGTATACTTGTGGAAGTTCTCTGGTTTGTATTTTGGGTATTGGTTCTCGGGAAAAGATTTGGAAGCTACAGGCAACAGAGGCTCTCATCACCAAACAGATTTCTAAAGCAAAGGAAACAGGTATTTTCCTTGTGTTTAAATTTGTTGTTTTTGAAAAAGAATGTCTGAGAAAAGAAAGTTTTAGGTTTTATTAAAAATTTTGTATTTCTTGGGAAAGTTATTTACTGTATATTTTCTGAAAGGATTTGTAGATTTCTTTTAAATTTTTGAAAACTTTCTTCTCTGTAGAATTAAATTAGTGAAGGGAAATTATTTAAATGGGAAAATGAATTTTGAAATCATTGGGGTAAATTAAATTTTGAATGGAAATTTCTGTGCGTGTTTTCTTTTGAAACCCTAAAGAAATTTGATAATTTCCCCAATTTCCCCATTGAAATCTTGTAGAAATTCTTTTATTTCTCTATTATTGTATTTCCTTTTGAAATCGCCGTACTGGCGAGTTTCAGATTTGGGAGATTTATTTATTCTTTTTAAAAAAAATGGAATCCAATTTAGGGTCATTCGTTCTTTTCATTATATATGAATTTATTTTTATTTAAAAAAAATGAATTAAACTTTATTGAGCTGAAGCTCTGTGTGAGGCAGGGCTACCCGCAGCCAACCCCGCAGGGGGACAGTGGCAAGGGATGAGCCCAACGCTGCCCTCGCGGGCAGCGCTCGGCTCAGCCGTCGCGGTCGAGCCTGTGGGGTGGGCTACGAAGGCAGCCCTACCCACAGTGCATGGGTTGGGGCAAAAGCCCTAACTCCAAACTGCTAAGTTTTATATTTTTGCAAATTTTAAATTCGTCTTTTCTTAAATTTGGTAATTATTGTCAATAATAAATTTATAGATATTTGTTATATTTATTATGTATATATATAATATATATATAATATTTATAATTATATATATGTATTTATTTGTTAAAAAATATATTTGAAAGAGTTATCATGTTTAAATTACTTTTTATTTAATACATGCATGTAATGCATGAAAATAATTGTCTTTTAAAAGAAAAATATCATTGATTGAGAAAAATATAGTTTTTATTTTTATATGCGAAATTGAGAAAGTTAAATTAGAATAAATTGATGCAATTTTCTTTAATGTATGAGAAATGAGTTACGATCAAGTTGATTTATATCCTATTATTTATGATTGATTTGAAAGGATTTAGTAAATCCAAATAGTAGATTTCTATTGATTTTTAATTTTCTTTAAATCCTGTTTCTTTGTTGGGAAAATTGGGAATGTCTTAAATGTACAAGTCTTCCAGACAAATTTGTAAAATGTGGGAGTTGTGATTGTTTAAAGTTGAATTCTTCTGTTGGCTAAGGTTGGCTAAATGGTATTTGCATGGTGTTAGACACCAGATTTTATGAACATAGACTTGATGTTCATTATGAAAAATGTTAAATTGTATGTTGTATGTTTGTACATGTAATGCCCAAAATTTTACACTAAAATACAATTAAGGACAAAACACAAATTTCAAATTTTGACCACAAACACTAACATAATTCCCAAAGACTGCTTCCAACAAATGTACTTCATGAAATCCTAGCAAACATTGGACCAATAATTTATAAGGACCTCAGCCATCCACAACATTGAGTTGACAAACATGGTCAAGTTTCAAATGGAGATATGAAATCCACATCACCAAGGTAGGTTGGATTAGATCTACTAACTCATCAACAAACACAAACTTAATTCAAGTCGCAAGTTATGCAAATAAAATATATATCAATATTACTTTTAAATATTTAAGAAGAGGACAAGCCTAGGGGGGGTGGACCTAATTCCTCGAGGGCTCGTCTCTGACGGCCTTGCCTACGTATATAATTCGCAGAGGAACCGTAGTTCGACCTTTGATTTTCTTCAACTCATTTGACTCACCCACATGGGTTCAACAGATGACTTCAACCTCATTCATACTCACAACACAATTACACTGAATTATACTAAGGTTCAATCCTCCATTCAAGGGTATCATGTGTTCCATATAAAACATGTACTATAAAAGTGGGTACGCAAACCTTTCTAGGGCCCATTACCCTAGACAGTTTCACAAACGGCTGCCACCCACTTAGGTGAAGTCTGGGGTCAAATACTTAAATACGGATACACTAGTGGAAAATGGAGCATAGACATAAATACTTATATTGGCACACACAATGCCACAAGGTAACAAACCAATAACTAAATCTTAAGTATTGCTAGTACAACACAAAAATTACCCAAAGGTTTTAAAGAAAACATCTAGAACAAACTAAATCCCACTTTCATTAAATATGATTATTCAATCGACCGGATATTCATTTCATCACTCTAATAATCTAAACATTACTCTTAGTTTTTTTACAAACTAAACTTTTGCATCATTCAAGAAAACATAACTGAAGTATAAGGTTGTATCACATAATTAAAGTTCCATCCACAAGAATACTTAAGTCAACCCTACACCACAAATTTAGCCACACATTACTATGGTTTCATGAGAAAAGAATTATCAAAAATAAATGCACACCCCAACTCTCTCTTAGTCATTTTATAACAATAATATAGGTGGAACATAGGTTGTAGAGATGCAAAGGCTATTTATGGTTAATCTATTGGGACTCCTCTCACTATAAGGTTAAGTGATATAAAAGAGCCAAAGATGGATCTCTTCTATCACTACACCTTCATTGAGTAACTTATTATAATTTACCAATTTTTATAGCTTTGATTTAATGTTACACACTCTACATGACAAAACCATCATCTAGATGTACTCTATTTTGATACACTGCAAATACACCATTCACTCTTATATCACTAGTTAACATAGTAACACAACTTATTTATAATTAATGATAACTATAATTGCATACATTATTAGCAAGATAATGTTGAATATATAGAAAGGAGTAGATAGTCCCAATAGAACAACATATTGCTTTTAATGAAAGGCATCCTTAATATATCATTTGTATCATTACAAGAATTAATACTATATATATATATAATTGGAACACTTATCCCTAGTAGCGAATACAACCAAAAATTTACCAAACACATTAAGGTTATAACACCAAACTTATATTTATCAATAGTCCCCATGAAATCAAAAAATTAAAAAAAACTGCTCAAACTATAGATTTACAATCGAATTCTGTATAATGTTTGATACATGTTATCTAGCATAACTATTCGATACCCTCTATTAATAAGTATAATTAAATATCGATTACTAATCTTTATCATACCATCAAATACCAATTTAAATTCTACTAAGTGATAACTTAAGACATTTAGAGATAAGGATTACACGATTTGCAACGAAAATACAATTGTTGACTTGTATAATTTATAACGAGTATAAAACTAATGATCCTTAAATATAGTACTTAATTAATACCTAGTGGTTAACTCATCAAGTGATATCTAACTCCAACTTTAAGTGAATAAATACTATATGATACCCGAGGATCAATAATTAGAATATTAATTAAGTACTAAATTGATATGTTAAATATTGTTAATTAATCAAGATATAAATACTTCACTTTACCAGTGCTAACAACTCAAATTCATATTCTAGACAAAAGTTGTTAACACTAAGTACGCGTTAGTATTACTTGTTTAAGTCTATATTTTTACTTGAAAATACAAGAAATTACGGGTCAAAAGTCACACTCTATGTGAGTATGATTTATATTACTCAAAATAAGCTAAACCAAATGATTATATAAGAATATCCCACTTCTACATCGTCCATGTATTTCAAGGGGACGTGGCCTTAGTCTACCTTAATCAACCCAGTAGCTATGGAAGTTCTATGCAACATGAGATTGGCCATGGACATGCACTTAGTCTGCCACAAATATTTTCTACCAAGATAATAATGATATACGAAAATCTGGGAATAAATTTGAATAGATTCTAAAACATCAATGATGTACCAAGGGAAGAGTGACATATATTATAGAATGCCTCATTGTCTGAATAGGAAAGAGTGATTATTGCAAGGTATGGACAAAATCGATATTTTGAAGAGGCATAGGATATTCAAGTGGATGCATTTGGCGCGTAGACCTAAATTCCATGTTGAAATGCCCAAATAAAAGCAAGTGTTAAGAAATTCCTTTTATCTTTAAATGACCTATATAAAGGTGTTGGATTACTTAAAGTTGTGATGGCCGATATTGTAATGCCTATCAAATCAGCCATATATAGGAAAGTAGGCAAGGCGACAGAGACAACCATTATGACAGATAAATGCATTTTATCAAATTTTATGGTTTCTGCAACTCTAAAAGCCATTTATGCAAAATAAGTGAGTGCAGATAATATAGTCGTTAATGCTCTGTAGACATATATGCAAAATGCTGAAGCACGAACAAGGCATGTGAACTGTTTGACTGGATGCCTCAAGAAATGTGTCTCATGGAAAACAATGATTGTAGGGTATGCACAAATTGGATTTTTTAAAGAGCTCTTATAAAGGTTCAAGCAAGTGCAACCAGCAGGTGAAAAACACAGAGCTCCACAACCTTTTCCCAGCATCCTCTATGCCTATGTCAAACTGGGAGCTTTGGAACTGGGCATGGACGACCATCATAGTAGAAATGTGGATGCAAGGACAAGGCACGTGACCAACTTGATAAAGTGCCTAAGGAAGTGTGATCTAATGGAATGTAATGATTGCAAGATATGCACCAAAAAGATTTGTTGAGAGGTCCTTTTTTTTTAATTCTTTGAAATTTTCAAGCAAAGCAAATGAAAAGTATGGAGTCAACCATCCTCATCTTTTTCCTGCGTCTAGCCTGCCTATGCCAACTGGGCGCTTGGGGTAGGATTTAGTTGTTTATCTGAAGGCAAGAAAAGACATTGTTGATGGATATTAAGGTAGTGTTTGCCTTGGCAGACATAAACACCAAAGAGTGAAAGCAAAGACAAGCATGAGAACTGTTTAACAAAATGCCTCAGAGAGATGTGAAGCACAGAAAAAGCACCTGAACTGTTGACATAATACCGTAGAGAAATTGTGGTTTGTTCCCATGGAGTGCGATAATTTTAGGATATACACAAAATAAATTTGTTTGAAAGGCCTGAAAAATCTTAAGCAAATGCAACTGCCAGCCTTTGAAACACTTAAGAAATGCAGTTGGCGAGTGAAATGCCAAACCCACAACAACTTTTTTTTTTTTTTTCCAGTTGGTCCTATATACTATCACTCTTGAGTTTCAAGTTTACTAAATGGATTCCAGATTTATTAACTTAAATTTTATTCTTTTGCACTTATTTTAGATTTCCAAGAAGGTAAACATAATATAACATATATAACTATCCTACAAGGTGAGATTTATTAAAAATTACCAGTCCCTCACTAACACTTCTGTGGAGAGGGAAAAGATTCACAATAATGAACTGACACAATTGACAGTTAAAAATAAACCTAGAAATATCTTCTCCTTGCACGGGGCACGCTCTAGCTCTGCGCATGCTTGACTTTGTCTGCCTATGTGCATGCCTCCATGGCTGCAACTTAAACTTGGAATGGTGAATTACATCACAACCACCAATTTTAATTTGAAGACTTCCTCCCCCATTCAGCGCAGGCCAAATCCTTTCTCCCCATTATTGATCAATCGTTCCACTTAAATTATTTTCTATTTGATTTATTTTTTTCCTCTATACATAGGAACTCTTCCCGATAGCCCTTCAACCTCCTGATTCAAATACCCATCTTACTCCTACTTTTGTTCCTCCCTTCCGAGGTAGCACCCCTGAGGCACTTAACAATGCCTCGATTAAAGTAAGTCTATGCAAATTTGGCAAACAATCCTTGTAATTCAGAGAACAAAACAAAAGGCACTTCGTGATCTCCCTAGTTGAGTTTCCCAAAGAAAATCTCCAAGAAGATTGAACAACTCCAAATCTCTCGTGCCAGACTCCTCTTGATTCTTCTGTACACTACTCCCCTCCAACCATTGGAGTCACTGACCGATAAAATCTCCCCCTTTACTCACTATCCCTTTCCCATTAAATTCAATGTACTATAGGTAATCAATGCATGTTCCTTGTGCAACAATGCCATTACTGTTCGGAAAGCAACCAAACACATAATCCCCGTCTTGGGCAGCAAGTCGTTACAGCCATCAACTCCTGCCATAAAGATTGCATTTTTTTTACTTGTTTTAGAAGTTTTTACATACACACCCACCATCCTTTTGACTATGCATAGCAGAGGTGGTGAAAGAGGTTGTCCAACATTTATTTCTTCTCGTACTACCTTGTCGTATTCACCAATTTATTAAAGCTTTTTGGAACATCCAATATTTCCCTTTTCTTCAATTTGACTATTTAATTTGTGCACCCCCCACTTTGAAATTTATTCCATACCTCGTGTATTCATGTATACTTGTAATGTCATCTATTACTAATAATAATAATAAGAACTATATAAGGAAGTAATTATATACATATATAATATATATATCAATTGTATTGACTACAATAACTCCTTGATGTATTGATTAGTCAACCATCTAATAATAATTTATTTTTATATTAACAAGGTTGAATATATATTTACATTATAATGTTATTATATTGATAAGACTGAAAACTAAACAATTGTATTGCCACGTCATTGACATATTTGCACCAAATAAATAAAAACATTGACAAAGTTGAACACCATGATTATATCATCATATTAAGGTTGACCGTATGAAAATATGTTGTCATATTACCACAAATATTTTGAACATATAAAATATATTGTCATCAAATTAACAAGTATGATTATATATAATAAAGAATCACTAAAATGTGGTAAGTCCTATAAAGCTAAAGCAAAATAGTCAAATATAACATATTAAGTTGAATGTGCCAAGGCTAAAAGGTTTTGATAACAATGTATTAACGTTCTAAAGAGAGATCATCAATGAGGTTAATTATTTCATCTAGGCGGGTAAGAGTAGCTTCATAATACCAACTAGAGCTAGCAAATGCCAACACATCATCACTTTATCTATCACTTTTAGTTTACCTAACCGTTAATTAATGGAATGCACATAAGAGAATATAATAAAATGAATCACAAATAGGGCGGGGCCTTACAGTACACCTTGTTGCCTTAGTCAAGAAAACTTAGAATTCCTTTGTTATGTTTAGGGGAGTGGCTCTATGTGAGGGCCGACACACAAAGTGGTGTCAAGATAACTTACAAAGAGTTAGTAAGTCAGTGATAACTAAACAACACAGTAGTTAGAATTAAAATCTTTAATAAGATGAATATGCCTCACTTATGGACTCTTGAGCTAGTTCAATCTTGAGTATAAGATGAGAAGGCCTGGAATGGAAAATTGATATCTTGTTACCTTAAAAGATATTCGATTCCGCAATGGTTTGTAAATAGGGCTGGGTTTCGTAAGAGGTTACCAGGGTAACCCAAGTTGGGGGCCGGAACCTAGGAAGAAACACCAGGGTAACCTTGGCAATATTGTGATGACACTCCACCTAAAATAACAGTTAACCTTGTGTTCTTAGTATATTCGATTGTCTTAAATCTGGAAGCAATGTAACCATCAATTAGTTATGTACTTGTGTCTAGGGTTAATAGGTTATGTCTAGGTAACCATATTACTATCTCCTAGCATGGGGGGTGGACCTACGGGTACCACATGGTTGGGTGGAACATGCACCTTACTCCGTTGGGTCCCCATTTTATGATTGTGGCTTCGAGAGCTTCATGGATGGAGAGCTTGTACTTGGATACATATGTGTGTTTTCTTTATTGCATTATTGTAAATATTGTATTGTAACATCCCTCAATTGTATATGAGGTGAACATTTGTAAATGTAATTGTAACTATTATTTGATCTACCTCATCAGATGAATGAGTATTGTAATATCTTATCAAATGCAATGTAAGAAATCATATTTGTACTTTAAACTATCTTGAATGGAATTTCAAATGATTTGCAATGTTTACTTTTTAATGTATATGTTAATTAAATATGTGCAATGCTAAATACTAAAGTCGTCTATGGAAACTCAAGTAGTGTAACGTCATGTAACTTAGTGAATGTATGCAACTAATTAAGTTAATATTAATACTTTAAAAAAAAAATTGTTTCACTTTTATACACAATTGCAGCATTCCTTAGGTTATAAAACGGGGCATTACAAATCTAGAATGGAAAAAATATATGGATCCAAATAGAAAAAAAAACTTTTTTTGGCTTTAGCACTTACTAATAACTTTTCTACAATGAGTGGTTAGTTCCGTTGAAATAAAACTTAGAAGATTTGAACTTAATTGTGGTAGAGGATCTCAATTAAGAGATAGGCTACATTGGATGAAAGGATATAAGGGATACAAATTATTTTTTAGTTATTTCGAACATATTTACATTCTCAAGAGTGGATAATATTTATCGTTGATCAAGAGAGGTAGTTCCATGACAACTCTAATGATATTAAATCCATTTTCCTCCAACATTACAAATAATTTTTAATTGATCTAGTTGAAGGAGATCGACTTCAATATATAGTTGAGGAATTGATTGGCACTTGCATACCCAAAATAATTGGTCTCAAAAAATAGGCACATTTAGATAATTTATTCACCCTTGAGGAGGTTGATAGTTCCTTGAAGGATTTGAATTCTCCAAAAGTCTTGGAATAGATGGTTTAGCTACACAATTCCTTAAAACAATATGTACATTCATCAAGGAGGACTCTATGAGGTATAAAAAGTAGCTTTATCAAAGGGATCCATCATTTAAATTCTATTAATCAAGGGTTGATAAATCCTAAATTTTATCTGAGGGTGGATACTAATTACTCTTCTTAATACCTCCTACAAGATTGCGGCTAAATCCATAGCTAAAATAATTGAACAGATGACACAAGAAATTGTAAGACTAGAAAAAATATATTTATAAGAGGGAGATTTAAATTATAAAACTTGAATCTTTTTAAGGTATCTCATTAGATTCTACTTACTCTAACTTAAATTTTAAAAACAACATTAAAATCCACAAAAAAAAATTCAAAGACATAATAAATTATTACAATATTATTTAAAAATCTAATTGTAATGAACATGTTATAGTAATAAATATTCAAATTTTAAATCTATGAAAATATATATAACCAAATGATCCTTAGTTTTCATATATAATTTGTGATGAGAATGTTGAATATTATAATTTTTTAGGCCAATCTTTAGGCACTAATTCACCATTGTTAAAATGATCCTTAGTTTATTCATTGTTTTTTTTATGATTATAATTTTTTTCAATTTCTATTAAACCAAACTCAAAATAATGGTATAGATTAAGATTCTTGTCTTTATCATAATTAGAAGTTGTATAAATTGTTAAATTATATATTTTTTAACATATATAAAATGTATGGTTGGATTAGTGAGATATTTATAACAAGTATGCAATATATTTAATCATATAATTATTTTTGTAATAGAGATGAATAATTAAATAAATGCTATAACAATATATAAGAGTTAGATAAAAGAATTAAAATTAAATATATTAATAACAAATAGTGATACTATTATTGAGGGTAATATAAAGGGGGATCGTCATACTAAAATAAGTCGCAAATAAAATCACCCAAGTAAGAAAAGTATTTTATTGATAATCTTATTAGGGATGCTAAGATGGTAATAAAAGTTTTGCAAGCAACAATGAGTTGACAAATAATAGTGTTTATGCATTATTGTATATATATATATATATATACATTATTAATATTATTAATAAAATTTATTATAGTATTGATATGGGTATTAATGGATGGTATTTGTAATAGTATAAATGAGGGTATATGTAAACATGATATCACTATCACATTAACATTTCTATTATGAGTAAAGTTTAATATTATTTGTGAGTAATAAAATTGATAGAATGTTTGTATTAATTGTAGAGGGAGCCTTAATATCATCAAGTATTGTTAATACTCTTATCAATATATTCATATCAATAGTTACCTTAATACTAATGTTAGCATACTTAACCTTATTAATGCTCATCGATAATTGGATAGCATTTTTGGCAAAACCTTTTATAGATGTTGAAATATGAGAGGAAAATAAATAAATAAATGCAAAACATATAGTTATTCATGTTGTTATTACCATCAAAATTTACATATTTAGTACTTTAAATGCCATCATTGGGTCATGAGGAACTATCCTAATAATCATAATACCATATTGACCTTACTGTCAACAAGAAATAGAAGTAGGAACAACTCATTGTGGGTTACAATGACATAACCATTATAATGAGAATATTATTAGTGTAACCATTAAATTGTGATACTTGCAAATTTAATAATTAAAGTATAGTTAATAGTGAGAGATGCATTAATAATAGTATCGCATTAGCAAGTTAAACCAACAAATTAATTAAAGAAAGGATGTTAATTCTATTGGAGATGGTTATTTTTGCATCATAAACGCTTAAAGCATTAATTAGCGTAATTAAAGGATTCAAAAAAAAAAATTATTGGATTTTTCTCGTGAAAAATTATGGGCATAACAATTATATATTTTTTAACATATATAAAATGTATGGTTGGATTAGTGAGATATTTATAACAAGTATGCAATATGAATTCAAACTTTATTAGATTTGATTCTTAATAAATTACTTTTAATGATTCAATTTATAGCTTTATGCAATCTATAAGTTTAAATAGTTTAATGGTATCTAAACTTTATAGATATAAAAATATGATAAATGTCTCATTATTTTGCTTTCCAATCTATAATTTTTTTATGTTCTTGGCTATATAATTGAGATGATTCACTCATTATGTAATGATAAAATTCATCCTCATATGTAGGATTTTATATTATCTTCCATTAAATTCATCCTCTTTATGAGATTCTTATGGAATATTGATATTCTAGTGTGAATTCTTAATTTTAGACATATCTTAACTAGATAAATTTAGGTTCAATGAAGGCAATAGAACTTTTTTTTCACTTACATCATCCTATTTTGAAGTTCATTTATGTTAACAACTATTAGATTAGATATTTTTATCCCCAATTATTTTCAAATAATTTTACACTAATCTATGTTTTCTTATTCTTTCTTTCATTGTTTCATTTAAAATTTAAACCATTTAAGGATGCTATGTTATAGATTATAGTTGTCTTCCAATTCTTTTTAAATTGTTAATGGTATGAAAATATTATTAATGAGTAGAAGAATTATTACAACTATTTTAGATTTGTATTCCCTTCATCTATACATATTATTTACCAAAGTCTCATTGCTCTTTTAAGTGTATTGTATATATATATAACATGGAAAATGCAGATCATGTTCCACCTGAGCCAGATTCTTTGTTTGCAAATACCACTAATGAGATTAAAAAATTGAGAGACTCATTAGCACAAGGTGTAAACCCTGGGATATATTCTGAACCATGTATGTCTATATTAAATAGTTTAAAAAAACTAAGAGATGAACTAGAGAGGACTAGTGCATATTCCTCAAATAGAGTAGTTGTTATTCTTTCCCGCATGCAGGAAGAAGTACATGGTGATGTTCCTTTGAAAAAAATACAGGATAGTTTGACCAAAGAAATGATAAAGAGCACTTGTTTTCCTTTTTATCAAAATGTACATAAGGTTAGGGGATACCAAGTCACTAGATGTGTTGATCGTGCTATGGCTAAATTGATCTACCCACGATTTCTCGCAACACATGATCAATACCCAAACAATGACCAGATTTCATTATATTTTATTTAGTAATTGTATGTTGAGGTCCATTTGGGCCTCAAAGTCAACTACTTGGGCATTCCACCATATGTTGGTCAGGGGCATGGCAGGATTTTCGATAGGCCCACCTATTGTTGAGGAGATAGACCAGCCCCTGTGTTTAGGGCATTGGTTGGTGAGAGGTCTCCTGCTCTCACCCCATCTCTGCCCCCATAGTATATGAGGTTGTCATTGCTTCCCAAAAGGAAGCAATTAACACTATAGGTGACATTGTAGTTGCCACCACTACGATATCTGATGATCCTGTAGGTCAATATTTGATGTCCAAACGTTCTCAATCCACACCATTTTTAGTACAGTGGACCACCATGGATCCTTTTATAGTGGCCGACATCCCTACTCCTACACAACTTGATGCACTTACAGGAGATATGGCACGTAGGACTCTGCATTGTTTGGCTGAGGACCTGTTGGAGGCATATGCCCACATTGCACCAAACTATGGGATCGGTATAGAGCATGTCAAAGATCGTGTGGCTGCACACATATTCCGTTCAGCTCTAGGATCCCATCACTCTCAGTCGAGCACTACTGCGCATCAGGATCCATCTACAATTCATTCAACAACTGCACAGACTATGGGTTTTACTGATATGTTGATTGGTTCTAGTTCATCATCGCCGATGCCATCTCACCTTCATAGTCCTCTACATTCATCATTTATGGCACGACATGGGATAGATCAGATGGATACAGATGTTGATTCATCACTTGACTGTGTGGTGGATATGGTGGAGGCAGCCCTTGCAGAGGACTTAGGTCATCCAATATCAAATGATGTGCATGTATGTGTGCATGTGCATGTTTCAATATTTTTTCATTATTTTTAATTTTTTGTTTTAACTAGATATTCATGTAAGTTGATATATATATGTGTATATATATTGTTATAGGTGGAAATACCTCATATCACTCCTAGCATTGGTCCAAATCATGTGCATGATCGACGTGACTCTGTGGATGAATCTGTTGCTAGTGGACATGTGATTTTTATATTTTTATATAATCACACGTGTGTATGTACATGCAATATTTATGTATGCATAGATCTAGATTGATATTTAAAAATACAAGTTCATTTAAAAATAACTTTCATAAAATTTATTTAATATAAATTATACGTATTTAACACATCATGTACACAATTTTATTTGCAGGGCTCAGCACATCCATTAGAGCAGGACCGTTCTCATTCAGATGGTTGTTCGACTAGGAGTAGACATTCATATTAGGCCCTGCACACTAGATTTATGATCTTTACCACATTTATTTTCTTATATGATGATCTTTAGTATTTGAGATTTGATGATCTCTAACTTACATTTGCTTATATGATATACATACATTTGCTTATTTGTTGATCTTGAGTATTCGACATTTGATGATATTTAATTTACATTTACTTATATGATATGTACATATATTTTATTATATGATATATACATACATTTGCCTCTTTGCTTATAATATGTGTTATGTTTATACATTAAATCCCTTTACATGTATGTACATGTGTTTGCTCATGGTTTAAACATGTTTACACATAATATATGTATGCATTTGCTTTAAATATTCAATATACATACATGTTTTCTTATTTGATGATCTCTTACAATTTACATTTCCTTATATTCAATATACATTTGATCTCTAGTAGAATTTTAGGGAAATCAATGCCACTTTATAATTAAGTTCATTCATGTTGATGACAATAAATTTTTTTGTTTAAATGATTTAAGCAACATGAACCATTGAGTTGAGAACAAAATATAATCTTGTTGACAAGTAACTTGAAATTCAATTCAAATATAATTAAGAAAATTCAATTCAAATTATACCTCTATTATACATTTTTGACAAGTAACTTGAAATTAAATTCAAATATAATTAAGAAAATTCAATTCAAATTATACCTCTATTATACATTTTTGACACTTTAACAAAATTCTAAAATTACTAGATATGTTGTGCATACCTATGAATTAAATAACAACAAACTCCACAATGAAATAACTTGTTTGTTTACTACTTGATTCATTTAAACTAGGATCTAGTTATTCCATGTACACTAGAATAATTTTTTTCCCATCCCATATGCATATAAAGAGAAGCTTATTTTTCATTATTCTAGATATCAAATTGCAAGATTAATTCTCATTTATATCACTTGGAGTGCAGAGTTTGGAGAAGTTTTTGCACATTTATCAAGGAGGAAAATATTGGAGCTCGACAACTTTTCATTTTTATCAAACAAGGAAAATTTTGGAGGAGAATTTAACTAAGTTGGTAGAGGACTTGTTTTGAGTCATCTTTAAGTTGAAGAAGAAAATGGGACAACAAAGAAAAAGAAAAAATGCATCTCAACGAAAATTGTCAAAAGAAGAAGAACAAAAGAGGCATGAACAAAACTTGGAAAATTATCATAGAAAGAAACAAGGTACATGCTTGTTTCTTCTCTCTCTCACTCTCAAGTGTGTGTTTAGGACTTTTATTAACACCTCAATTTTTTTTAGGTGTTTAAGAGTCTTATAAAAACTAAATCTACTTTGAAATGTCCAATTTAAATTTGTTTACTTTGAAAAAACATGAGTATTCATTTGATGGGATGGAATCCATAATGTGCATTACTCCACCCAATAATTTGGTTAGTACACCTAAACATAAATTTTTATGTGCATACATTTTGCATTGGCTTTCTTATTAAAATTAGAAATGTTTAATGTATGACAATTTTTCAACTTACAATACCCTAGCTTAAAATGTACTCTTAAACTAAAATATTGTACATTAAATCCTTCCCTACAAACATTACACTTATATTTTACCAATACCTTTGTTTAATGTTGTTTCCATCACATTATCATTGTTGAGTATTGCATCTACACAATTTTCTCTTTGCTTTGTTCATGAAGAAAATGATAGTGTACTTCAATACAAGCTTAGTTCTCCAATGAAACCTTAAATTTTGTGTCCCTCACTATGCCACTTTGATTTTCATAATTTTTTCAACCACATTAATTATTTTATGGCTTTGAAAATTCCTATATATTCTAACTTTTCACTTTGAAAGAAACCATTATTTTTTCTTAATTATTCATGAAACTACACCTTCATGTACAATGAAGTAGCATTCTAATGTTGATATTTGGTAATCAATATCCCCTATCCAATCTACATTGCAACATATAATTAGCTTAAGATTTTTCTAAACTCCCATCTAATTTAATCTAATGATCAATAGTTCCTTAAAAATGTTTTTTAAATATTTTAATAAATGCCCAATTCTAAGCTGTAGAATTATTTGAAAATTAGAACTCAAATTATACTTAAAGCAAATGCAATGTCAGGTTTTCTAGAGACTAGTTCACATGTATACATGAAAACTCAAGCTATATGGTGCCAAGGAATAATAGTTATATGATAGATTATTCTTTTTATGTCTTAACACACTTCTTTTTTTAAGGTTTCTTACCATCATTTATTGGAGTACCTATTAGTTTACAATTATCCATCTTGAATTTTTTTTAAGATTTCACCATGGAGATATGCATCCAAGACCAAGAAATCCTAATTGAAATAATAGGAGAGATTTGTTGTCCTTGCACATATGTCTCATTTTTCTTGGACAATATAAAGACTCCTCTTTACATTTTTTGTTTCTTTGTTTCCTTTTCATTTTTATTAGGTCTTGTTTTTATATTGTCTTTCTTTTCTTCTTCATTTTAAACTTATTTTGTGCTTTTTCAAACTTTCAAGTTTTATTGCACTTGAATGACTATAAATACTTTTAAATGTCCTCAAGTTATCTTGGTCATGCAAGTTTTATTGCACTTGAATGACTATAAATACTTTTATACTCTCAGGGTTTCCTTTGCTATATCACTAGCCTAAAAGTTCTAAGTCACTTGTATGCATAATCCTCAAACTTTGATGCTTGGCATGGAATTTGAACGATGTGTATCCTATCCTTGGCTATGCATTTATGGATTTGTTTTCATACATGTGCATGTATTTGTTTTGTGTCTTTGGTCTTTTCTTTTCATCACTTCAATGTTCTCATTATTTTTTATGTTTTATGCTCTAGGGATTCCTCAAGCTGGAGTCGAGCCAAATCTAGATATTGGATCAAATAAATCCATTGAAGAACGCATGGACCTTGAAGTTAGGGAGGAGACCCAAGTTCAAAAAATGCTTGTTGGAGAGGGGTCAAGATCACTTCCTTCTACTGGTATGGATAAGCATATAAAACTAGCAGAAACTTCTCACTTATAGCATCACGTCTTATCAGTTTGTTTGCTTCCATACATAAACTTCACTTATATAACATCATCTCTCACTTTTGTTTGAAAAATATTTTGTGGCATGTAGGAAGGGCTCAACAAGCAAGAAGTTTTCATGCTCAAGTTGAGCCAAATCTAGACATTGAATCAAATGAATCCTCTCAAGAACACATGGTCCTTGAAGATAGGGAGGAGGCACAAGTTCAAACAATGCATGTTGGAGAGGGGTTGGGATCACTTCCTCCTATTGGTATGGATGAGCATATAAAACTAGCTAAGAAGGTGAGGAAATAAATTTCTTATAGAAATTTAGATCATTTACTTGAAATGGATATGGAGAAACTGAAATATTATGCCAACCAGCTTTATAATAAGAGAAAGAGGTCAATGACTAAATCTGTAAATGGAATGATAAATCATCTTGATACACTTGAAAAAACCCAATTGTCATCACATTTACTTCTTCATGATGAGCTCAAAGAGTCACTACTGAATTTGAGACCATTTTTCTATGATCGTTCGTTAGTATTGCGACAAACATTTGTTGGCCAACTGACGAACAAACCAAAGAACTTTTGTCGTGATTTTTTTGTCAAAAGTTTTGACGAAGAATCAATCATCAAAATAACAAACCAATTTCATTAGTCGTCGGCAACATAGAATGTCTCGGATGTTCATTGAAATATCAATGCAAACATCATTTTTTCACTGACGAAGTATAACCAAAACGTGCTTCCAAAGCGTCGAAACAACACTAGAAGGTCATCGCAATTTCGATGAAATGGGCAAGTAGTTATGACGAAGCATTGGTCACAGCTATTGCAACTTTTTCGGATCTTTCTGGTGATTCATTGATTTCCTTCATCGAAATTGCGACGAAAGAATGCAATTTTAAATATATATATATATGTTGAAATGTAGTATCACAGAGACTCTTGGTGATGACCTGGGCATTTCATCCCGTGCATGGAAGAATTCACCTAGGCCCGCCACTACCACATGGCTTCCTTTCACTAATCTCATAGAAAATATTTCACTTGCATTTTATTGCTCACAAGATAGGGGGGAAGGCTGGAAAATTTTAATATTTCCATGTAAACTATAGCCATGCATTAATTTATGTTCTCAAGCCCACCATTTATGTGCCTCTCTCTCTCGCTAACCTCATTGAATTAACAAGTGAGAACCTTCAACCTGCGAGCTGGTGAGGAAGGGCTCATATTATGTTGCAATTTGATTCTCCATTTGTGGTCATTGATCTCCATCAGGCATCTTTCACATTGTGATTATAACACTGTCATTGATTTGAAGCACGTGCATCTTGTGACCACTTTAGTAACCCGACACTTAACGTATTAAAAGAAAATCAAATTATTTCTATTGTTCCTTCGGCTTCACCAGACGAGACACGTGGCAATCTCTCGTGATATCGCGATCAACATTGACAGTGTGGTGAGGTCATTGCAGGATAGCGGGGAATCGTTGAGATCATAAGGTAGAAGATCTATAGTCATGAAAGCTCATCCATCTACAAAATAAAATGTTCATTAAAAAGAATGAGGGGACATCACTAGGCCGACGGTAAGTAATGACATAAGTTGTTCTTAAAATAAAGGAGCACGCACTGTCTGAGACTTAGGAAAAATTAAAAGATAGGCAGGGGAAAATGAAATAAAAGGAACTCGCCTAGATGAGTCAATAAGACTTAAGTTATTTTAAAACCCTCGCATAAAAGGTAACGGCTAAATAGATCCATCAAAGGCATAAAATGAAGAACTAGGGATTTTTCATGGAAATTAAAATTAAACCTTAACCCTAGGTGTTTCCAAACAACACGGATAACTAAAGGAATGAAACAAGATAGAGCAGAATACATGGAACCAAAAAATTTATTGAAGCTCCATTAACTACCTCATTCTTATTCATTTGTTTTTCTCTTTTTGACAATGTCAAAAGCATGGCTGCATACAGATTAGGTGAAAGACTTTCCCTTTTAGTTTAGCAATGCATGGAAGATTCAAAAAGTATCCTTGATATTACAAAAAGATATGTTTTTATACACTTTGATTGTGCAGTCACCCTTGGTTCTTT